>CM069445.1:56006444-56356187 GCA_035610835.1 Ophiura sarsii | reverse complement strand
GGGGTCAAACAAGTTTTTACTATTTGTAAAGGGGGGGGGGGGGGGGGTCAAAAAGTTCAGACACCCAAAAATGCAAGTTGGCCAACCCCCGCCCACCAAAGTATTTCTGAACACTCCCTAAGTGAGTGCTATCTTCAGTAGACAGCAGCATAGTGACACGACCACTTGCTCAGATTACACCCTAGTGCACCGTATACCGGCCTCTCAGAAGACGATTTCCGATTCTGACACGCTGATGACAAAGGAATTATGTTATTAATTAAAGCAAGTTTAATGGGGAAACTACAATCAGTGAGGTGTTTAAATATAATCAAATAGGCTTTTTATCGACTCGTAGCGCCGAGGTGGGGTGGGGCGCGCTGCAGCTCAGGACTACTACAGAAAAAGTAGCAGTAGTGGTGCTGATCAATTAATAGTCAAACCTCCCACATAACTTCGTTAAGGCAAAAGATCGCCCCTCTGAAATTTTAACATGATTTCATTCCCAGTCCTTGAGTCTGAGCAGCCTACACTGATAATTCAAGTTAAAGGCAATATCTTGTTGTCTTGCGCTAGCCTATAGAACATTAATGTATTGATATTCTGCATGTTGTTAATTCCTTATAAAGTAACTCATGTCTTTCAACAGAGACATAATTTAATGTATATATCAGAAGTTAATCATCATTCAGGTGTTTTGGCCTCTGTAACAAACAATAATGAAGCCTTAAATTTCAATAATGACATTTCATCGGCCGGTTTTGTAATGTACCTCATCGTAAATGGTCGCACGTGCAAATGTAGGCCACACGGCAGCTTCCCATTGCAGCGCAATTCCGCGATTCACTTCTCTCTGAAACTACAATCGATGGGGGAGGGGGTACACTCTGATTTCAGGCTAAAATTAGCCAACCAACCAACCAACCAACCAACCAACCAACCAACCGTTTTAGTTTTGTAATAACAAATGAAAAATAATACCTCAAATTGTACTTACAAGATGTATGAAGTTATCTTATTATGACCTTTCCCCCCTTTTTTGTTCTTAAAGGGACACTGTCATGTTGATTTTATTTAATTTCAATTAATTTACTTCAGAATTCAAGATGAACATTAAAAATTGCCATTATTGTTGTTTCTACTAAAAAAAACCAGCAAAACTTGACTAAAACAATGTTTTAAATATGTTGGAATACCACCCTTAACCATGTAAAATGCTGGTTGCGGCTCTACCAGCATTTTTTAATCGACGTTTTGTTGTACAAGAGGGCTGGTTTTTCTTAATCCTTATAGGTGTAAGTTCATACATGTAATACAATTGTAAAAATATACAAATCCCAGTTTTTATCATATATTTTTGTAATTGTGGGTGCTGCCTCCACCACATCTCTTAATGCCCCGTAAATCAATTTAGCTAACTGCCGTATTGTGCTTAATTTACTCATGTTGGGTCACAAATCTGAAACTGATGTTTAAAGGTGTATGTTCCGATCACTTTTATTTGGCTGGTTTTGAGAGTGAAAATAGAGTAAAAGAACAATCTATTTTCAACCCTTATAACATGATTTTGAAGTAATTAGGAATTGTATCGCTCTGTAACTCAGACTATATTTATGATTTATGATCAGAAATGTAAATCTGCAAGAAAATCTACTTTCTAAAAAAAATCATGAATAGAGGACACCCCCCTGGAAAAGATCACATAATATGCCTTTAAATGTAACTCAGAGCAGCTATTGTAGATGTGGTCTTTTTGTTCAAATGTGTGGTGGCATGGGAAAACCCTTCACATGGTCATTTTCTAGCAACTTGGTTTTTTTCTTTGGCAGAGAGCTTCATACTCTTCAGAAATTCCATCTAGAACTACATAGTATTATAATGTCGGCAAGTTTAAACACAACACTCAAAATTGAAACTGACAATTCAAAGGTGTACACAACATCTTTTATATGCTCTAATAATAATAAAACTACATTGTTATATCACACAGAATAGCTTGTCAAATGAAAAGGACTTTTGATATGAACCTAGTTTTTTGCAATA
The DNA here is from genome assembly GCA_035610835.1 of Ophiura sarsii. NCBI lineage: Eukaryota > Metazoa > Echinodermata > Ophiuroidea > Amphilepidida > Ophiuridae > Ophiura > Ophiura sarsii. Next base: position 56,354,165 of record CM069445.1, on the reverse strand, counting down.
TTATTAACAATTGCAAGTTCTTCACTTTCAGAATCTTTACAATGCATTGTCGGAATTCACAAGTGGTTACCATGGTAACAATGTCATTTTACGTTAACATAGCATTTTACACATAAAATTTGATAAACAAGGTTCAGAAAAGTACTAAAATAAACTTCACATTTGGAATTTCGCATAAAAAACTCCTGGAGACTTAAAGTTCAAGGTATAATCTCTATCTTGGGACCAAAGTTGGAAAATTGACTTGGAACTCATTTGTTAGGAATATTTTGGTATGACCCAGATATCTCAATATTAACACTAGCGACTTCCGACGGGTTTTCCAATACCACCACACAAATACCTAATGATGTGAAAAGTCACTATCTGTAGCAGCTACCATATGTTATATACTTCTGGAGCCTAATTACTTCAAAATCATGGTTTTGAGAGTGAAAATAGAGTAAAAGAACAATCTATTTTCAACCCTTAAAACATGATTTTGAAGTAATTAGGAATTGTATCGCTCTGTAACTCGGAATATGATTTATGATAAGAAATGTAAATCTGCAAGAAAATCTACTTTCTAAAAAAATAATCATGAATAGAGGGTGCCTCCTGGAAAAGATCACATACTATGCCTTTAGTTTATATCAATTGCTCTTCATATAAACAGCCTCATGTGTCAGCTATTACAGAGAGGGCCTTGTTGCAGTAAACGCTCAATACTGAAAATAATATTCTAATATGCCAATAAAAGACAAATCACAAACAAAGATACGTTTATGTTTTCATTTAATAATTTGCATTACTAAAATTTCCCTTACCAATATGCCTGATACATGTCCACAAAATACATTGAATAAATGTATAAAAAACAGACAAGAAAACAGGAGTGTAAACCAAACACAAACGAGGAAAACAAAATCATTAAGACGAGGGAACTTAATTAGCAAATTGATCAAGTTTGGAACTCAAAAAAATCTGCTTTGGCAAAAATTGCAATTAAATCAAATATATAATTCTGTTGACATATCGTCATTTGTCCCCCTAAATATCATACCAAATGAATGCAAAGAGCTTATAGCCCCTTTTAGCAAATGGTAAATTATCATAATATCCATGGAGATAATGGAGAAATACCTATGGTGTATTTTAATTTTATGTTGCATTAATACAATGTTCAGTGTATTTGTTCATGGATGAAGCCAGAAGATGAATTAACACTTTCCATGCGGCTTTTGGTTTACCATATACAAAACTTGTTGACATTTTTGAAACATTTGTGAAATTTTGGAATGTCATGGAAAGTGTTAAGCTTTAATTGATTACTTTTGGTGGATGTGACTTGTGTAAACCAATCAGTTGTTTCCATCCATGTCACATGATCATTTATAAACGGACAATAGTACCTGGTTGCTGTCGTTAAAACTTCTTTGCATTCACTTCATAATCTGACAACTATAAATACAATTTGCAATTTATTTTAATACATTATATAACTGTTTCTTGATGTGTTACAATATACATAATTTTTAATGTTTAGATGCAATGTTTGTTTATTTACCTCTATTCTACATTATGTAGTAAAGTAATATGAACCTTTTTGGATGTTGAATAACTGAATAATTCTGTGACTAGATAGTTGGAAGGTGGTCAAATAAGACCGCTTCAATGAAGTCTGGGACAAATTGTTATTCCCTCTCTATCATGGATATCACATGGGTTTGACACGGATATCATATGGGTTTAACGTTGGTATGACATGGTTTCAAGTTGCCAGATATAGCTCACTATAGTCACCACTTTCCGTCCATGTAACTAACATATGGATAACCAAATGGATATCATATGGGTATCACATGAGTAGAACAATTTTGGCAATGCTAACATCATTGATAAAAGTAGCCACTTTCCGTCCATTTACGCACAATATGTAAACCACATGGGTGTTACATGCATGATATGTAATCCTAACCAAAGTAGCACTTAAGCATTCTTCATCATTCTGAGATGCTGCACTGGTCACATGTAACCATTTTTCAATTCAAAATTCTTTTCAATATGACATACATAAGGGCTGTCTACCAAAACCATCACTCTTAACGGTGCCTCAGTGCAGTCACACCTCATTTGGAAAGAGCATTATGTTGGTTGAAAAAATTGTATGAAAACGTTAATCTTAAACAGACGTTGAATAGCACACATTGGGTACATGAATCTGCGTTTGTAAGCGCCGCCAAACGTGGACCTTTATGTGTTAAAACACCTTCAACATTCAGTCAACCGTGGACGTTCGCAGTTGACATAGGCTTTATCTGAGCTCAAGATGGTTGATAGATGGCGCTCGTCGAAATCTGGGGTATTTACAATACGTCCGCAGTTGACGGTGAAACCTTTTTTCCTTAACATACACACGAACGTGTGTAAACACCGCCAAATGAGGACTTTAATGTGCTTACACACCTTTAACCGTGGACTAATTTAGGTCCACGGTTGAAGGTGTGTAAACAAGGTCCTCGTTTGGAGGCGCTTACGTGCAGGGGCGAGTGTGTGTTGAGGATGTATATTTGGTTATTGACTCTGGGACAAAAGAGTGGTTCTTCATTGATTAGTCTGATGTGTAACTTATCCTGTACTACAAAGAATGTTAAATTATATTTATTTAATATTAAGTCAATTTTCTTGATTTACCAATCTGTACAAAAATGAGTCATTAGCATTGCAAACAAAAAGAGGATCAGACACAAGAAATAATTATAAAATATAGTTATAAGATAGATTTATAATAAACAATAATAAGAATTGGTTCAAGAAATTTGAGCGCATACAAATTAGGAATTTGCATTTGAATTATAAAATCTTTCTTTTTGTGAGTATCAATCAGGCACTGCTATATATATGTTAACTCACATACAATGGTTCTATAGGACATCTTGCTGAAATGAATAATGAAATTAGTAACATTTACAAGTTTTTATGGGTGTTTGTACTACAGCCTAGCATACACTACACTGTCAATTGTCAATATCTGTAGCACACAGAACAGCGCCCTCAGAGATGACAATGTAATGTTTTTTGTGTGAGTTATAATTACATTATGTGCTTCTTAAATATTAAAGCTATTAGCTAATGAGCTAAGGGCACCTTTTTAAAATATCTTGTTATCTCTTTACTGGGACTATCAAAATCATAGCTCCATGGTTACGTTAATAATGTTCAGGAATCAGGACCTAATTGTGTCCTTTTCTCAAGATTTTTATGCTGAGCTGCCAACATTTACATTCTGTAATCAGGGAGTTTTCCTACAATAATTTAGGAGATATTTAGAAAAAAACATGCAATTCATCATGTTAACAACTTTTCCTCATTATCAAATTACTGGTCAGGATGTACATGTAATAAGATCAGTGTATATTCAAGTAGCCTCCTGCACAATCAGGATGACTTATCATCTGTTTTTAAGCCATGTTATTTATTTTGTTTCGTCACAGCCTTCTATGCACACTTGAAGAAGTTTAGATGTACATGTAATCAGATAAGTGTATATTCAGATAGCCTCCTGCACAATCAGAGGGACTTAATATATCAGCTGGTTTGAGGCCATGTTATTTATTTTGTTTAGTTGCAGCCTTCTATCCATAATCGAGGACATTTGGTTTGGTCAATATCTAAAATACTAATAATTGTATCAATCAATTGAAACATGTGTTCTTGATATCAGCCTTTTGACGTTTTCATCCAAGTTTTCTTTTAACAACAATTGTTATGATGGACCAAATTGAGAGTGTAACATACAATCAGAACGTAATATTCAGCCAAAAAAATCCTCAACCCATCTTATGAACGGGCAGTTTTGGACAAGCAATAAACAAAATGTATATCCCCAATTTCTTAAAAACACACCACCGTAAAAACAAGTAAGCTTGCTCACTTCATCCGACCGTTACGGCATTTAACAATCTCGAATCATTCACTATTATCATTTGGGGGTAACATAGGGCTATTATTCGCACCAGAGGATAACTTTTTTTTCTCATTTGGTTGTTAATTATGATATTTATGTTACTGTCAGGACCCAAAATGGTAAAGAAAAATCACAATTCAACACTAGAATTTTACATAAGGACCAAGGTTCGTAAAATAGAAACGTCCTATTTTGTTAGGTGATCACACAAAAAAGGCTGTATTCATTATTATTGTCATACTCGCATGCTCATTATCCCCCTAAACAGTCTATCTGCTACAGTACATACATACATAATGGAGTAACTTATACAATATAAAACATTTGTTTGCTTGAACTTGATGACGAAAATTTGTAGATAACTTTCCCACCCATGCGGAAAAAAATAATAATAAACCCCTGAATATTAATTTTAATCTCCCTTAAGTTCCTGTCCGACTTTATAGGAGGCTATCTTATTCCAGTCTATCTTGGTTCTGGTGAGCGGCAATTGTCGTCTGAGCGCCTTAAATGTTGTGTCTGACATGACATGGTAGTCTTCGGTCACGGAGGTCTGGTAGCTGCCTTCGGCTTCGCTTATCAGCTTTACGAGAGCGGCAGCTGTGTCTTCCTCATTCTGTGGTGAAACATAAAGTGTATTGCTTGATAAGTTAAAAGGGGACTTCGTAGGAGTATGATAATCTTCCATTACACTAGGTATTTTCTATATATAATCGAGTGGTAATTTGGGTAAAAAATGCTGACCAAAAATCCTCCTCCTAAATTGCCCATGCAGACACACAATATGAAGGTAATTTACGCATCAAAAGTGAATTGGATGATGCTGACAATCGGATTCAACTTGTATTTGTTTTTAAAAAAATCATCATACATCTATACGATGACACACATTTTGATATACACTGTACAGTATACCATATTGTAGATAGGTAAAACACAATTGATTACCCTGTTCTGATGCATTATGGGATAGAAAGAGGGGGTTGTCCCTTTTTCTATCCCACAATGCATAGATTTTCCCCCTTTTCTATCCCACAATGCATAAAAAAGGATATCATTTTATTTCTACCTGTCTACGATAAGGTCTCTGTACAGGGTTTCGATAGCTTTCAAAATAAAACAAAGCACATCTTCATTTTTAGAAAATCTGAAAAAGTGTACCGCTGACTTTAATCTTTGAATTTTTCAGACAGATACTCTTGCTATTGTTTTAGATACACAGCAGGGAGGACGCTATGGAAGCTTGTTGTAAACCATTTCTCAGGATTTTACTGAAAATCAGTCATCAACCACATAGAGGTAACCCTTACTTGAGCCAGGGCTAGCTAACAAAATATGGTTACAGCAATTCCTCCCCAGATGTAAAGACATCTACAAACATTGATATATAATAATATAACAATTAGAAATGTAAGATGAGTAATTAAACAAAAATGCTCCCTGCTTAACAGTTGGAATTCTGAACAGACAAAATTCAACTCACACATGGTATTTCCCATAAATTGATAGAAACGATTTCTGACATGCCTCAGTTCAGCACTGTTTATCTCAAATATTTCTAAGCCCTGCACTTACCAATATATATCCATGTTTGTAGATGTCTTTACATCTGGGGAGGTTCTTCCCATAAATTAATAGAAACAATTCCTGACACGGCTCACTTCAGCACTGTCTATCTCAAATATTTGTAAGCCCTGCACTTACCGTCACATTGACTTGATCTTTAACGTCTTTATGGCTAACCAGCTGTACATTCCCATCCTCATAATAGTGCACTTACCGTCACATTGACTTGATCTTTAACGTCTTTATGGCTAACCAGCTGTACATTCCCATCCTCATAATAGTGCACTTACCGTCACATTGACTTGATCTTTAACGTCTTTATGGCTAACCAGCTGTACATTCCCATCCTCATAATAGTGCACTTACCGTCACATTGACTTGATCTTTAACGTCTTTATGGCTAACCAGCTGTACATTCCCATCCTCATAGTAGTGCACTTGAACTTTGAAGATGCCTCTTGTCTCGGTCATCCCTCCGGACGGTTGTAATGTAATTGACCATTGTGACCGCCAACGACCATTCCTAGAAAAATTATGAAAAAAAGGTGTGATTACTTAAGAAAGAATATGTATGTGCAGGTATCATTTATAGCTATAGCAAAATAAAGTCTGTTCTAACACAAATTAACTTAGATACCAATACTTTATCAAATTGATGTCATCATGCAATCAAGACAAACTCCAGCCTTGAGACGAAAACAGTGGGTCTTTAACTATAACATACAATGATGTTAATGCTGTACTTCAGTATACAAGCCTCCAAATAAACGGGCACCCAGGAGTTTTTTACCCCTGGTTCTCAAGTTTTGGCTGGCTCCTGGTGTTTTTTAAATTTTACACAGTAAAGTATAGGACCAGGAGCTATTTTTTTTGAAAAAGTTAGAAAATAGCTCTTGGTCCATGCACACTTATTTGGAGGCTTGTCAGTATAGTAGAAAACCTGCACTTTCACGGCTCATGGTAGATATATGAGCCTGTGCTTGCAAATTGCTGCTTTGTTCTTTTCTGCATTTGTACAAAATCTGTGAATTATATTGCAATTTACCTAAAAGATAGGTTTTGAAAATATGCAATACTGTATGCGTGGCTAGTTTGAGAGAGTGACTATTTATCATTCCAAGTTGCAGAAATCAACAATATTTTTTAAGCTTGCCCCCATGGTAGTCTACAAAGAGACTAAATAAAAGCTAATAACTTGTACAGGTATCTAAAACAGTGCTCCATTGACATTCCTTTGAGAAGTGACCTCATTAATGCAGTGACTGATATGCAACAATGTTGTATGTCTATCACTTTTTAGCACACAAATTACAAACTGGGTTACCGTATTATCCCGTAAGTGTCCATGCCTTAATAAGCGCCCACCCCTAAATTTTGATTGACTTAGTATAAACTATTAACCGCCCACCTTAAGAGCTAAGTTTATATGAAATAAAGACCACTAATTGTAGCTCTGAATCATAGCTCTCTGTATGTTACACTAATTGTAACAAAAATAACCATGAATTTGGGAGACGATTCACATATCGCACAATTCAAAATGTTTAAAACACCAAATCCTAAAATGTACTTTGTTTTTCTGTATAAACATGCGACTAAAGATTGTTTAACTGAAGCGAAATTAATGGCAGGAATTGTATAACAAATAACAAACGAGAGCATCAATGATGCAGAAGCTCAGCTAGCGACAAGCTATAAATTTCATGTATCCATTAGCAGGGGTCGCATTCTGACACGTCTGCGAGTCCTAGACCTCTCACTTTCTTGTAGTGACGCGTCAGATCTCTAATTGGAAAGACTGCGGGTCCTGATCAAAATTGAAGGGACCCCTTAAATTTGACGATGTATGGAAATGGAAACCTTAAGAAATTCTGTAAATTACATATCCATCCTTTGCTCACAATATAAATTCATTAAAACTGTCCGTAAAAATGTAAAATTTTCAAATACCCAAACTTCAGGACCCCTCAATTTTGTTAGGGACCCCTTAAATTTGTTTTTTTGAAGTCCTACAGGGTCCTGAAAAAAGTCATGAGACCTATTAAATTTTTGATCCAGCGCTATCCCTGTCCATTAGTGACAAGCTGCCAATTTTATCATTATAAAGTTTTGGATCCAATGTCATTCACACTTGAACAGCTCAAAACATAATAATGTATGCACAAAAATTATCATTTTTTATATGTTTACCGCTTATTTTACAACTTGACCTCAGATGACATTTGACCATAAAAGGTGACCTTAATAGGTGACCTTTGACATATGAATGATTAAATAAATAATTAGACACAAAAAACAATGTAAATAAACCTCAAATACATCATTTTAGGACTCTGATGAGCTTTTACATTGCCTCTAGATTTTATAGTCTGTTATATCCAGTACCCACTGGCATGACTGGCTTGGTAAATTAAATTATGCCTACCTACACTGGCGAATTCTGCAACTTTTCAGCATTTTACTCAGAACTTTCAATGGATATTTCAACTTAATGTGCACTTTTTAATTCTGCCGATCCCCAAGGATAGTTTAGGGGGCAATGTCTTGCTAAACTCGCGGAAAAGGGCGGTTTTCTGTATCATGTCCGCGGACATTCCGCGAACATACCATGTCCGCGGACATTCCGCGAACATTTTATGTCCACGATTTTCCTAAATTAGGGGTGCTTTTTGAAGCTATGTCCGCGACAGGGTTGGAAAAGATGCAAGGTTTCCCTGCAAGAGAAATTTGATAAAGTTGGATTTACCGCTGGTTTAGCGGCGGAGAGGGCGGCCCCCCATAGAACCATAAAGGGCACATGCAATGCAAATACAAGTGGTGTGATTTGAGTCAAGTCTACGAGGAGGGACCAGAAAGCATTCAATATATGTGCTAGTTGATTATGACATCAATTGTGGAACTATTGATAGCTCTGTGAGTACTATGAAAAGAAAATTCCAGGTGACTGGTTTGAATCTATTCATGATACTCACTGATAATCAATATACCACAAATGATGTCATTTGTGGCGTGTTCATTTTTTTGGCCCTGTTTATTGTAATGGAATGTCCCACAAAGACTTGTAGCAGGATTATCATCCCTTTTCCTGTGCCCTTTAAGCTTTTTGGAAAATTAAGGTCCAATTGATGCCATGGTGCATCATATTATGGAATATCGGCTGTATAATGCCTAATACTCTAAAAAAAAAAAAAAAATTAGGGGGGGGGGGTAGGGATTTCCTGCGATATGGCAACATTTCCCGGCACAAGGAGCTTGCCGATTTGCCCTCTTTTTCCTGCCCTGGTCCGCGATTTCCCTAAATTAGGGGTGTTTTTTGAAGCTTTGTCCATGTTTTCCAAAAATAAGGGGTCATTTTGAAACCTATGTCCGCGATTTAACAAAATTAGGGGTGTTTTTTGTAGAGGTTTATGTACGCGAAGAAGAAAATAAAATAGAATGTCCTCGTTTTTCCCGCAAATAGAGGGACTATATATAAAGTGTCCTTGGAATGGTGAAAAAGGGGGGTCATTTTCAGGCAAAATGTCCGCCTTTTAGTACGAAAAAGGGGGTCAAATTGGCAAAATTGTCCGCGAAACACCTTCAAATAGGGGGTATTTCAAGATCCTGGAACAATCATGTGTTACCCCTCTGAATACGAAGAGAGAACACCAGGATTTTTTCATCTGTGTACTTTTGACCATCATAATTCCATGATTCCATTCAATATTATTTAATTATTATATTAAACAGTTGTAATTTTATCTATACCAACACTTCACAACAAGGTCATGGCCGAAATTTTATAATACAGTGTAGCTATTGATATACTGTAAAAGCTGAAATTTTGGCGGCGGTTTTATTTTGGCGAAAATTATGACACGCCAAAATAATGTTTTCAACATTCATGCAGTGCATCCAGAAGGTCACCCACGAAAAAAACAATTCGCGAAATGTCTATGATATCAAAATGTATAAGGCAACAAAGAATAAATGTTTGTTTGTCCATAGAGGTCCAAAAAAGGTAGGGTCTGTAGGTTGGATAATTTTTATTTTTTTTATTTTTTACATACGGATATTGTATTTGGGAATATAAATTTGGCATGAATACTGTGAATGATAGTCATCCAAACACAAAACACATCACTTTGATAGTATTGAACTTTTTTTCATGAGTTTGTTAGAATTGAAATCCTGCTCGGACAGATTGTCTGTATAAAGTTGCAATATTGTAGTACTGGTTGCAACACTCGGTCAAAGGGTATTTTTTGTAACAAATTTGCAATGCGCAGATACCGTGAACATGTTGTCGGTCGCCGCCATTTATTATGATAGAAAATTTGCAAAAAGTGAAATAACATAGTGGTGATGTTCTGTTAGATATATATACGTGAAAATATTACTAAACCTATTTTTTCCCGAACTAACAAAAGAAATGTTTTATATTATGTTGAAATCAGCTTACAGCGTACGAAATTAGGAATAAGACGGTCCTTTTGGCCATTTAAATTGCTCAAAAAAAAGTTATTTTAAAAAAATAATAGAAAATAAAAAATAATATGGTCGGCACCAAGGTACATGGTCGGTCGGATGTGGACAAACAAACAAAAAAGTATTCTTGGCCTAAAGGAACTCCTGTTTGTTTTGAATTTGACACAAGCTCAAATAATGATCAACAATTTCTTGATGCACCCCAGGATGCTTCACTTTCATCACATGACCAGATGACCTTCAGTTGTTAATTACTTTAACACATGTGTGACACTGTTTGTTCTGGTGATATTAAGCCCTGCTAATACTGTAGGGGCGCTAAGCATTATGGGGTACATCAAGAAATCTTCTTTGAATAATGATAGTGATAAATGACTTGCCTTGCATGTGCTTGCTTGACCTGGACGAGTTTCAAGACACCCTAGTTTTTTGGTTAAACCTTTAATAACATTTTAACGCAAGTGAAAAACGTCAGGAAATGCATCTCATATGTTGTATCGTAACATATCTAGAAGATATGCGGAGTCACTTTTTTAAATGTTTTATCTGTTTTGTCTTAATTGCCATTTTCTGGGCCATTTTTACTTCCTAGCGTTTAGAAACTCACCATGCTATCACTGACCTTTCGAACGTGATAATAAGAGCCTCATCCTACTGTAGTAGGCTGAGCTAATGAGCTAATAACCGCCCACCTAAAATGACTTTGCTAACTGCCCTGGGCGCTTAGGGATAATACAGTACTTGACTAATGCACTGAGGTTGCAGTAAAGAAAAAGGCCAACCAAATATAAAATAGGACATTTGACAGCTATCAGCTCTCAGTTAAATTATGATGGTACTCAATAGATCTGCGCCATAAGGCGATGAAAAAACCCACATGTTGTATGGGGCAAATGGACCACTCAGGTAGGGTCAGTTGGTCAGGTTTTTTTCTTTAACATTTTCCATTTATTTTTTTGAAATCTCAAATTAAAGAATAAATAAAAATGGGTCGGTTAGGCCCGTAGAACGGGTTTTGTTTGTCACCTACTGGAATTAAATCAATAAATGAATGAAACTAAACTATTATAAGTATTATCAAAATCAAACCTACCAATAATTATTGGGTTCAAACTTGTGATCTTCAATACAAGCAACCAATGTTATGCTGTCCCCTGAACTTTTTCCATACACCTGTGAATAAAAAGAAAGCAAAAGCTTTTAAAGTATTTCATTCGAATCTCACATTCTGGATTTATAAAGAGTTGCAACATCATTTTAAAAATTATAATGCAGCCAATGCTTAAGATGGACCTATTCAGTCAACATTGAATTGAGGGTTAACTGCCACTAGGCCCATCTGCAATAGCTGTCACATGTTATATATCTGGTATTCTTGTAGAGTAGATGTGGTATTGGTATCAGCAAACAATACAATTCATTTTCACCAAACTATATACAGGGCAAGTCAAAAAACTGCAATATGTAAACAGGGTTCCTGCATCTTTAGGACAATTAAATTCCATGACTTTCCACAGCTAAATTATGAAAATTCCATGACCTAGTTCATCAAATATAAAAATTGTCGGGCATAAAAAGCAGATTTACGATGCTGTGAATGTTCAAGCTCTAAAAAAAATGTTTTCACACAATTCCATGACTCTTCCATGACTTATGTCATTTTAACAAATTTCCATGACTTTTCCAGGCCTGGAAATTAAAAATAAAATTCAATGAATTGTCCAGGCCGCTGGAACCCTATGTAAAGAAGCCATCTTGTTTTCAGAACCTTGTAAGAATGACAGATTTGTTAGTAAGGCCAATTTTTTGTTTGTTATGTTGTCCTCCACAACTTTCAGAGAGGAGGGGCAGGCGGGCGGATTTTTTTTAATTTTTTTTTTAATTTAATTTTACCAGCGGAAGCTCAAAGTTCAGCCAACAAGAAGTTGAAATCACTCTTAAGAGTCGCACATATTTGTTATAAACACTTAATTTAATGTTCAATGCCATTTAAACTGTTTAAAAAAAAATCTGAACAAAATCTGAACAAAAAACTGGGAAAAAAAATGAAAAAAAATGAAAAAAAATCTGAGCGGCCCTAAATCTTACGAGCGGGCGGTCGAGGACAACATAACAAATTTTTTTTTTGCCTAACTTTGTGTTGCACTAAATTCTCCATTTGTTGTTCAATTCATACTTACTGCACTGACTCCATGTTTGTAAAAATCCTCCCTATATTTGATAAGGCCTTCTTCTAGCGCATGCCTCCATGGTTCTGCCCTGTCATCCGTACTCGCCTCGGTTACCTCACTAGCTTCTTTCCTTAGATGGTCGAATTTGAAAGACTGTTTGGAAGTTGGGTCCAAGAAACGTCCATTGCCTAAGTCACCAAATTCTGTTACCAGTGTCTAGATGGGGATGAAAAAGAAACATTACAATCATATACTTAGTTATGGTTCATTTCAAATGTCAAAATGCATTAAAAACAAGCTTTTTTTGTGCTTTCTCCCCAATGTGATGTGTGACCCCGACAGGGTTGTGAACAAAATATCCTTTCTCTTGAAAAAAGTATCCTTTTTTCTTGTTAGACCTCTTAAAGGTAGATGACCCGATCACATTTTCGTAACACAGAATTATTTCAAACATACGGAGATTTTCATATCATATGAAAGCTCGTATTTTTCTCATCATCATACTGAAATTTGACGGCCTAAATCGGTATAATTACGGAGAAATCAATGAAATAACGTTGAATTACCGCGAATGGTGGTAACCACCGATATAGTTTGTGTACTACTCAATGGGTACAGTTCACAGCATCTTGTGCGTCTAAAATAAGAACCATTAGAGCTATGCAACTCAAACTTTGGAACACGACTTTTTTAAGGATGACCTTTCATGTAGAATAGAAAACTTCAAGTTGAAAATCGGAACATCTACCTTTAACATGCTCAATCTAAAAAACAACCCGTATTAAAAAAGCTTTTGGTCAAGGGGTCAAGGATGCTTACAGTGTAATAGTGTAAAGGTCTCCCCAGGCATAAGCACACTGGGAACATCCTTTTTATTTGTTTACATTTGCAACACAAGTGTTCATGCAGCACAGGTTTCCTGATCTATGCCTGGGTGGGGTTTTTTCAAACTTTTTATTATAAAATATTTGTATAAAGTCATATACAAGAGAGCAAAACGTATGAACAAACATGTTAACTTGGATAGGTTTTGTTGTGTGTGAAATTAGGTCAATACATGTTTAAGTTTTGTTCCTCAAGAAATAAGAACAATCAATGCATTTACACACATGTTTATATGCTCAGGGTCCGCATTAAGTGTTCAGCAGTGCAAAATGATCCTCAACCTTCATACTTTGCTACACAATTTTGGAAATTAAAGCAATTTTATGCCATATGTTTACATACAAAATGTGGCAAATATTTCAAACTGCAAGCTGTAAGCTCATCAAGCAGGTTTTGCCATACAAAATAAAATACTTAATGCAGACCCTGGATATGATTGCAGTGGCACTCCCCTACAGGGTTATAATCCTTTAATTCACTCATCAACACCAGTGTGAATGCATTGATTTTAACAAATTCTCTTTTCACGGACGGAGAGTATTGTTAATGTTACTGATTTGTCAAAACCTTGTATGTCCATCTGACCCTTCAGCATGTATAAAGTAAAACTTCCTTTGTATAACCATTGGTTAGTCTGCTCTAAACATGTTTAAGGGCCAAAATCACATCTATCCAAATATTGAACAGTGCTCTTGCCCCTGAACATGTATAAAGCATCACTTCCTATGCATAACCGTTGGGCAGTTTCAATTTATACCTGTTGAAGGGCTGGAGAAACATACACGGTTTGGACAGAACAGAGACAATATACCTTTGTATTAACTCACTTACCTGAGTTTGACCTATTTTAACTGTTGTGAATTGGTCCTTGTTATATTGTATAAATGCTCTGTAACGAAACAAAACAAAATATCACACAAATGTTTCGATATTGTTAAGATATTTATTGTGTTATGAAATTGAATCGGTCATGTGACCAAAGTTCGCAGGTTTTTGCCGCAGGCGGTTTAAACTATCCGGCAAAAATGGCAAAAACTAAAAGAAATGTAGTGGCAAAATGCAAAAAATTGTGAATTCATCTCGAAAGCCAATGAAAATTATAAATATTTTTTCTGAGTGTATTATAACTTCATAAGATATGTAAAACATTAATAGAATAAGTTTGCTGGCATTTGCTATGGCAAGCTCTTTCCTTTCCAATGGTACCAGTACATTTGACTTCAAATTTGTTATCTAATTTTGATGTATTGGTTTTCAATTTTAGGGACTTGGTGAAACCAAATGTTGGCTGAAATGATTCACTTAATAATGTTTATGTGTTTTCTGATGTATTATTAATATGTTCCTAGTAATGTATGGGATTTTCCTAGTTTTTGCCAGATCTTGCCACTTTTTGCCGGCAAAAACAGTTTTTTGCCCTTTTTGCCGGCAAAAACCGAACCCTACCAGTGACAGTATTTTATATATATCAGCGTTTAGACACAACATGCCAAAATAACTAGGATTGAGGAGTCTCATGTTCAGCTTATCACTGATTACAAAAGGTGGTACAGCCAGCTTTAAATAGAAGGAGGCTCCAGATTTTCAACCTTTATTTTCCATTAAGAGAAATTAAGCATGTGCTTATTCAACTGACTAAAAAATCATGTGTAAAAATTGATTGATTTGATTAAATTTATGAACTATAAACAATTAAAACAGCGTATAAATAATACGGAGCAAAACAAATAAATTCATAACGGATAACAGATATCAGAGCATCTTGAACAAGATCACTATACAGGTTACAAATATGTTACAACTGAAACAAAAACATTGTTTGAAACAGGAAAGAAAACAGAGAAAAGTTGTAAAAACATTTGGGGAAATGAGTTGGCACATGTATGTCATGTGGCACCATGTGCATGCACTAGATAAAGGCCATTTTATAGTATATTTATCTATCCCGAGACAGTGACAGTTCTTTGCTTATTGCAGCACATAAACGCACATGTACTTAAGGCGCTGGCATACACACACATAGAAAAACGGCCGAAACATACATGTGCGTAAATGCTGCGCCTGTAAAGTTATGTCACTGTCCAGAGGATGAGAAATAGAGAATAGACTGAAGTGTAAATGGTGCTTTATCTCTGGTGTAGAAACTTATTAGATATTACTATTACTTTTATAGTATATTTATCTATCCCGAGACAGTGACGTAACTGCGTTCTTTGCTAATTGCAGCACATAAACGCACATGTACTTAAGGCGCTGGCATACACACACATAGAAAGACGGCCGAAACATACATGTGCGTAAATGCTGCGCCTGTAAAGTTATGTCACTGTCCAGAGAATGAGAAATAGAGAATAGACTGAAGTGTAAATGGTGCTTTATCTCTGGTGTAGATAGAGTAGATATTACTATCACTGCATAGAAGAAGGTGAAAGAATTACAGAGATGGTATGAGGTATTGTGCGTGTAATACACTGGCATTAAGTTCCTGTTGATCAAAGAGGAATACTGGCATTTGATCACAAATGCTGCATTAATCACTAGAATATACTCTGATGTCACTGCACAGAGTAAGATGAACGAAGTATAGAATAAAAGGGTGTGATAATGGATACAATATGCCCTCATTAATTAAGACAACATATTGTGTGATGATGTGTTTAATAAAAACAACTGAAAAAACCCCAGCAAAAAGCACTACTTACGGAGCGGCTCCCTCCTTTAGTAATTTGTCATCAGCTACGAGGATACGGACATCTGTACAGAAATAAACATAGCAATCGGAATTGAATTAGGGTTTGGTAAGCGGGCAAGGACACTGATGGACATTTGAGGTGGGAATATGTTTGCACTGTGCTGCAGATCAACCCTTCAGACATCCCCACACCTCACACAGTGAATGATCACAAGGAGGGCATTACACATTAACCCTTCCTCAGCACTACATAACGCGCTGCACTACTTAGTAGGTGCTGATTAGGCTGCTGGTAGCGAGTGCTTCACCAGTGATGTGAACAGGCGGGCTATCAAATGCTGAACAAAATCTTAAGATTTATTGTAGTTGACGGCCAGACTTTTTAAAATCCCTTGCGCCAGCCAGCATGGACAGAATTTCCCCCAATAATTTGTCTCCACTGATTTTATTCCCGGACATGCATGCCTTGGGCAGTTTGGGTAGAACAATGCAAACGTTTTAAACTATAATTTATATAAAGATGAGTATGATTAATATGTAATACACATCATAGTACCAATATTTTGATGGGGAATTTAATAGATGATACTTACACACAGTTAATAATCAATATGGAAGGGTATAATTAAAATATAATAATGGACCACATAGAAACATGATCGAGTCTCAAAATATAAACATCATTAGGTAATAACATCTAGAATGTGTGTAAGACATTGAATTAGATAATCCACAATGTGAGGTCGAGCATTTGTGCACACAAACTGACAACTAAACAAATATGCTGATAAAACAATAATTCAAGTCAAAATTGACCTTATAAGTCTAACCCAGATATGGCTGGTCTAAAAAATAAAAAATAAAATTTCTCAATTAAGTAAATTTTCTCTTTGTAATTTAGAAAACAATATTGTAGTCAGCATTAATAACACTGAATTTGTGCTATTTGTAAGAATCAAATATAGTACTCTCCTCCATCCTGGAAAAATCCTAAGTAGGTAATAAAATGAATGAATAATCTGGTGCCCAAAAAAGCACAGCCTCTGATCTGTTGGTCCAATAGGCAATCATTTGCCGCGATAGCAAAGAGGGACAATGTATGAGACTGTGGATTTTTAAGGTCTTTGTTTGTTAACTGAATTCAAAATAAAGAAGAAAATAAAACCCAAACTTACCGTTAAAGACTTCATTAAATTCTCCTGGTGGAGCATGTACAATAAAATCTTTGGCAATCCGCACCTACATGAGACGAAACGAGAAGAGAGAGAGAGAAAAAACACTTAATTATTTGGTGATCAATTATTTCATGTTGATTAATCCACTGAAATAGTGTCAAAGGGTTCTGACCGTCTTACTCTTCTTTATCCCTAACTCGAGATCACCACACGGCAACAGATTTCTTTTCCGACCCCCAAAATTCACCAGAAAGGTCACCCGACCCCCCCCCCCCCCCCACCGGATTTGAACCATGGACCTCCAGTACCAGGGCACAGATCCTAGCCACTACACCACGTCTGTTAGTCGACACTCGGCGAGTATATTCGCTTCGTTAAATAGCCTGGGTCCGTTTTGTACCCCAAAAACCTGCATGCCGGGTTATTAAAACATTTTTTCCGCACAGTTGCCGTGTGGTGTAGTAGAGTTAGGGTTATAGCAATTTTTGGTTAATCAAATAGATTGTTTTTAATAATCATATAATACATGTATGATAGCCTTCTCTAACAAAATATGGGTATATGTTATTGTTTTTTAATATTCAATTGGTAATTTAAATTGTTTTTAGTCATATTTTTTAGCACGGAACAATTTTTGTTTTGGATTTTGTTCAGCGCAAGTTTGTTACATATCATATTTATTCTGTGATTTCCACTGTACTGTATTGTTTTTCTTGTTTGTTCATTGCGCCTTGGATTAGAACTTGTTTCTAGATAAATGGCGCATTATAAATGCTTATTTATTATTATTATTTATTATTATATTTTCCTCCCCTGGAATTATCATCTACTTATCTCATTCAAAATTGTAACCACCAGCTGATGTGTGAAATGTAGTAATGCTGGGAGGACAACAAAGTGTCAATTCTAATTTTGAAAGATAAGTAGATTTGATGATTCAGTATGCTGCAATTATAGCAAACTGTCATCTGCATTTGAATGCCATTTAACATGTTTAACACCTTTTAGCAATGTGTATTATTGTTTAATTGGATTCTATTGCTTAACTGTACATCTATAAAAAAATGCATGGAACTATATGTGGAGAGTATTACGATACCAGCGATTTGAGGGGAAAGGTTGTGGTGGAGGGGATATGTAAGATACATTTTGGGGGGAAATTGAACAGATCCAAGTGTCTGTAATATGGGATGGGGGGGATCTACTATTGGTTTTTTAATTAAAAAATGTAATAAACATTTTTAAAAAAAAGGTAGGAGCATCGATACTGAATTCTCAATTCCACTTACTATATTTATATTTGTTATTGACTGAAATGCCACAAATTATACACTTTTAAGGAAGTAAATTCCCATAGGAGACAAAAAAACAAACCCTTTATTATTACAAGCCTGACCGAACCAGATGTTTAACAATTGGCTAAAATAATTTCCTGTACATGTACAAATGAATACCAACCCAAATTTAGGAAATGTTTGGAATTTTTAAGCATTTTTTCTTCTTCTAAAGTTCTAGATTTCTATCATTTTTTTAAGTCATTTGAACTTTGAAGCCAACAAAAATCCAAACGACTATCCCTACCTGCACATAACAGGGATTTTCTCGATGCCATAAATAATAATTTTTAGATTGTTCAATTTACACAAGGTGTCATACATTTTATATACCGATTGGTACAACTATTGAATTAAGCCACAACCATGTCTGTATTCTGTATGTCAGCATACGCATGACATTGTTGCATGAGTGAGTGGGCATGAGGTATTAGGGTGCCAAGTTATTTTATTAATGAATGAATGAATTATTCAACAGGTTGATGCTGGAAATAATTATTGCCAATTATGGTCATCAGATTCACTGATGTGTGCGTATACAATTTGTCAATGCCAAATCAACACAAAAGCAATCAGCTGTTCATACTAATCTGTCTGATTCCGGAAATGTGGCACATAAAAAAGTGCAAAATGATAACAATTGTTAGATTGAAATCTAAATAAAGGTTACAGACCTGTCAATTGCTGCCGATGATCAAAATAAGTTAATTAAAATTACAGGTATGAAAAATCTTGTACTGTGATCAAAAGGTGGAAATTCAATCTATTCAATTCAACGTAGATGATTGAACTTCATTCTGATAACTATTATTATTTACAATTATACAAAACCAGTCCCAACTGAAACGGTGTAAACAACTACAATCCATGTCCTTGCTTTTTTCAACTGGGACATTAAGCGGCGTGGCTTGTTACATGTTTATTTCGCTCTTTTAATTGGGATGAGTTTCTCTAAACACTATTGTATTATTTACTCCAGGCTTCCCCGCAATACAAATCTGTGTAAAACATAGTTAGCCAAAAAAGTCCAGATATTTTTTCTTAAGTTAGCTGAATTACGAATCTGAGCCTATCCTCCAACATTAGGGCCCAAAAAAATAAATTGTTGTGTTGCCCTCAAGTGCTTAAAATTTAAATTTGGGTCGGTCGGTCGGATTTTTATTTTTATTTTATTTTATTTTATATTTTTGGCTGAAAAATATATGGTTTATTTCAAGACAAAATTGGTGTAGGCCCATATGTCAATTTAACTAATGTTTCTAGTGTGATAATAGTCTACAAACATAAAGTAAATCTAACTTATTCACACAGGCTGAAAAAGTAGGCAATACGGAAAGCTCCTTGCAGGGAAATTTGAGCATTTTGAGGGAAATTTTGGCATTTGGAGGGAAATGTTACTTTTTCATTAAGAAATGCATTCCATTTTGGAGGGAAATTTGGAATTGCTTGCCAGGAAAAAACCCATTTTTTCAGGCCATGCTTATTCATTTCAAGCAAGAAATAGTAACATTTAGATAATTTAAGGACAAATTTAAAACTAAAAAAAAAAGGTTTTTTTTTTTAAAAAAAAGAAAAAAAGAAAGCCGACCATAATTTTTGTGATTTTAGGTCGGTCGCTGAGGGCAACACAACTTTTTATTTTTGTTGGCCTTACTATGGACTCACTTTGTACTTGGGTATGATTTGATCTTATTACTGAGAGGTGCATGATATATAGGATACATCATAGGCTGAGCACCGACAGACTTTGGCCTTGGTCACTGTGCGATCCAAGGGTATTTGGCACTTTTTTGTGTTCGATTTCGTGATCGCGTTTCATTTTAACTTTTATGTAACGTTTTACCGCACAGCCTCATTTTGATTGCATGTGAGAGACTCAATTAAATGATATAGCTAACGCATAGTGCAACACACCACATGGTTTGACCTAATGCGTCCATCACCGTCAGTCAGTGTTATACACAGTTTCATACACAAATGTGTGCGTTGCATTTTTGATTGAGTGTGGAATGTCACAATAACAATTTCACATCAGATTTTGGATTTGGAGGCTTTGTCTTCTTTGGGATACACTTTAAAATATTGTTGCTGTAGAATTGTACCCATGAGAAGTTGTATCTTAAATTGGAGTGTACCTGTGGGATGGGGAGTAAAAGTAACTACCGGTATTCACAGTTAAAGATAAAACTATAGTCCAAAAGCCTTGGTTCTACCCTAACATGTCCTGTTATCATTGGTAATGTACATCACGAACATTGCAATTGCAACTGCTATACACATGTACATATTGCATACACACCCAAGAACAAGACTATAAACCAAGATATCACCACACAGTCAGGTTTTATGTCAACAAAACTGGTTACTAGGCAATATGGTGTCTGGTTGCTATGGAAGCCTGGCTATCATTCAGATAGATCAATCAGATTGCCAATGTGATGTCATACATGTAACTTATTTCTTATTTTAATTGACTGAGAAATTGCCGAGGACAAGGGTTAGGCCCAATGGGTTATGCCTGATGGGAAGAGAGGAGAGCAACTATAGTTGCTACTTCGAACAACCTTCCTCTTTTGGCTGTTGGCTCAGTGCAGAGTTAAAGGGGCACTAAGAGATGTTTTGGAGGCTGCGCCCTCAATTATGATAAAAACTGAGATTAGTATATTTTTATAATTGTATTACATGTAAGAACTTACACCTATAAGGATTAACAAAAATCAGCTCTCTTTGTACAAGAAAACGTCGATTCAAAAATGCTTGTACAGTCGCGACGAGCATTTTACGTCCGACAGTATCCCCCTGCAGTATGCGTGATACATAATGCGAACCATATTTGCATAGAAGGCGTTTTTCAATAAATAGCGATGATATTGTTTTAATCAAGTTTTGCTGTGTTTTTGTTAGTAGAAACAACAATAATGGCAATTTTTAATGTTCATCTTGAATAGGAAGGGGCGGACATACGGGAACTTTGAGTTATTTTAGCAAATTTGCTTGGCAACCAGTGTTTCAGAAACAAAACATTCCATGCACGCACTCAACGCTGAGCGTTACGCACTTGATCCGCAGTAGGCGCAATGTGCGGTTGCATTAATTGATTGATCTGCGCAAGTTGTTTTTGTTTTTACCGGCGTTTGATTTGTTTTCACCGGCGTGACGTAGGTCCGCCCCAACCTATTCTGAAGTAAATGTTTAAACATTTAAAATTTTCAACACCACTTAATGTCCCTTTAATAACCCGGTACATGTGTCCGTGGACCCTGATTTTGGAAGGTAATTTGTTTGCCCATCTGTTACTCTTACATATATAGTCTTAAAGAGTTCATTCCTTCAAAACCTTGTGGGTTAGGGTTATTTTTATTCCTCTTTTGGCATACATGTGTACTTGATCAACCCTTAAACATGGCTCAATATAGCCCATAGAACACCATGGCAATCTAGTGGTGGTAGTCACACTTTTCAATCTGATCTTTTAGCACAGTTATGGCAGTCTATTTAAAATGATGGTGACAACACTTGCTTCTGTGTTTCTGAGCAGTGTATTGAGTGCTACTGCAGTGTACAATGGCATTATCAGTAACTGATATGATGGCCTGTGTGTATTATTTATGCGCTTATCAATTGCAACCCCGGCCCCTGGGTACCCGGGGATGGCCGGGACTTGTGCCGGAGATGTATTTTTGAAAATTTAAATTCCCCGCCTAAGTCCCGTCAAAGTCCCTGACGGGCGGGGCATAAATCTTGAGTAATCCCCTGACAAGTCCCGGCCCCCTATGGGCCGGGCATTGATACAATCCCCGGGTTTTCTTGGGCTAAATCCCGGCCCTTGAATCTGCTAATATATTGCAGAGCATGGTTTCTCACAATCCTATATCATCATTATGCCTCGTCATGTTCGTAGCGTGATTTGCATGCATACATTGGTTCAAAATTTGGCAGGCATAGGCTACTATGTCCCGGTATTCGATAAATTGCAGAGCTCTGAATGGATTAGATAACATCATGAAATACTTCCAAAGTAGGTCTATGTGTATTCAAGCAATAGGCCTACTCACATGTGGTTTGCATTGGCAATTGTTACAGAACCTTTGCCAAAATAATTAAATTAAAATATTCTAACAAACGAAAAAGGGAAAAACCTTCTAGATTATAACAGCTTCATGTAGCGCACGTCGCTGCTGAATACTCGCTATGTTGTGGGCCTACTTTGTACTTGCATACCACTGAATTTAGTAGTTGAAACGGTTGAAAAAGCCCGGGTAAATCACGGCCAAACCCCAGCCCTCACTCGGCTAAATTCCCCGCCTAAATTCCCGGCTCTTTGGCTAACTTAAATTGATACAACAAGTCCCGGCATATGCCCGGCCCTGCGGGGACACATTTTGAGTCAAATCCCCGGCTAACATGATATCAAAGTCCCGGCCATCCCCGGGTACCCAGGGGCCGGGGTTGCAATTGATAAGTGCATTACAAACAAGTCTATCAATCCCAATAGATGGTGTATTGGATTATTACATTCTATTCTACTCCTTGTCAAAACATTCTAATCTATCATGGATCAGTGGGCATAAGGAGGATTTCCTCTCTTTTATGCCAAGTATTGCCTACACCATGCTTTATCAGTCAAATTGGGCTTCATGTACACATGACTTGTGAATCATCAACAAAGTGAGTTATATACAGGGTGGCCCCTATTTATGTGTTGATACCTTTGTAGAGCTTTTATTATACAGTAAAATAATTTGCAGTGTTCATTGTTTCTGAACTATTTTCAAGATGGCAACTTGGGGAAATCCCCGAAGCCGATAAAAAAGAATGATTTTCTGGCGATTGTAAACTCATCATTCACATTCCCCAAGAAACCTAGTTGTTTTTGAGTATTAGATTGTGATTCAAGGTCCTTTGACAGATGGGGCAAAGAGGCTTAACCCTAACGCTACTACGTCTCACAGTCACCTCACAGCCAGCACCACGTGGCTTGCGCGCGCACAAGTTCTATATATCTCCTGTAGCACTAAACTACGGGTATATATGGTCTCCGATTTCTTAGCCTGTGAAGCCCTCCCCCCGTGGCTGAGTGTTAGTATATCTCGCCTGTCACGCGGCCGACCCGGGTTCAACTCCCGGCGCCGGCGGACATAATTTTTCCCATTTTTTATTTAACCCCCTCCCCCTGTTCTTCGTTCCATCCCCACTGCCACGTTCTAGGGTTAGGGTTAAAGGAAGGGGGCACTATACTCTGTTTGGCCATCTCGAGACAGTGACGTAACTGAACAGGCGCAGCTTTTACGCACGCGTGTGTATCTTCCGCCTTTCAACGCTCGTGTTTGTACGCCAGCGCCGCGAGTATGCGCGCGCGTTATGTGATGCAATTAGTAGAATACGCGGTTATGTCACTGTCTCGAGATGGCCAAACAGAGTATACCTACTTCTGACTGACCCCATTTTTACGTAGCGTGTGCCAACAGTCACATGTCTTTGGGTCAGCTGCTGAACAAAGTGGTATCTGGTATGACTGACAATTTCAGCTACATCTTCAATTTGCTTTGAGATTATGTGATACATCATTAGCTAGGAATATTAATACTTTTTTATGATCGATGCTACACTTTAACCAAGTCCACGACGGAATAAAGCATTTAACAACACAAAGCAAGATTTGAATAGGCCCCTAGCCCTAGTCTACGTGTATGTTGCATTACGCAGTTGATTGACAATTGAAATGATCTGCCTTGTGGTTTATTTAGTATTAAAGACTTATTTAAGGATATTGCAGAAAAGATTAACAACTGTTTTGTTACACTTGCACTCACTGACTCACTCAGTCACTGATGAAAGTGCATGCACTGCAGCAGTCTTTGTAAAAATCTTATCTTGATGTTCTGACAATTGAATTAGTAACAGTAAGTAACACAATTTAAAGGGGTACTGAGATTCGTATGGGAGTTAGGCTTGCACGACAAGAGGTTTTTTCCTTGTCGACCAGTCGCCACCAAATGTCACAACTAGTCGCCATCCGGCGACCATTGGAGGTTATATTCTGATAAAATGTTGATGCTCAATTAGTCTTGAAAATGTATAAATAAAGGAAGTATGACACAAATTAAAGAACAGATAACTTACACATAACAAGGCATTTCACTAACGTCTCTGCTTGGTTACATAGTAACCACGTTTGGTATCCATTATATTTGTTTACTGTGAAGCAGGAAAGGTGAAGTTAATTGAAAGCTGGGCAGAGAAAGTCAGCAACGTTTTTGATATGCATGACGGCCTTATTGACGCTATTCATCATTTTGAAACTTCTAAAAAGGATTTTACATACTTTCATTCATCCTCTTTAAGACTTAAATTGCCCAGGAATATCTAAATACGGTGGCATTATATGATCACATGCGTCAGTTTAATTTTACTTTGGAGCAGATTTTTTCTCATTCAGTGTTTAGGACTTTCGAAAGTTCACTTCACTATAGTTTAATCAGTACAAAATTGGCGAAAATTGTGAGGCTAATATTTATCTGTGGGCACAAATGGAATACCTATGTTCTTGCCCACCACGAGCTGATACCTGCTTATGATGCGCAAAGGCACTCTTTCACTAGCTATGAAATGAAGCATAGGCAGTCCACATCGTAGTTTTACTGTAGCGGGAATAGGGCGATCGAAATTCAAGCCAGTATTTCTCGGAAATAGAAACAGGTTGAGATATTTAACCAATGTATACATATTACTTGAACATTAAACATGATATCTGAAGCAACAGTTTGACTAATTTTATTCAGAAAAGTTGTAAAATATTGCTGAAAATCCCCGACGTGGACTCACATGCTTTCATTCCATAGCTGTCATACAGAGAGCTAGGATTCAGAGCTACTATTTCACTAGTCCCAATGGTGACCTGGGTAGCTTGCTACCTAGGGTCACATAACTCCTATTGACTTTTCACGTTGCGAAATTCACATTGAGTGTCAGCACTGCCGATTTTTCAACTCAATATTTTCCTCAACATGGGGATGCTTTAATCAAAATTAATGAACTCAATGTATTAAAAAGAGTTCTAACTTCTAACAACATGCGAGTGCATTTTGATTGATTTAAATTTTATTTTATGTGAAAATCTTGATTTCAAAATGTGATTTTCGCGACGTCGTGTGTATAGAGGGTGGTGTGGCTATAGTATAGTGAAACATGAACGATAGTATAGCCACCATTGGGTCTATTCTTTCACCAATAAATATATGCGCAACAACATGGATTCTTTTGGCGCACGGACAAATACAAGCCTCACAATTCTCGCCAATTTGGAACTGATTAAACTATAGTCAACTATTGAGAGGTACATACATGTACATGTAGTCGCGACTAGCGCCAATAGTCGCGACCTGACTAAGTGACCAGGTCGTTCGTGCAAGCCTAATGCGCACTCAATTTGTCTGGAAATCAGTTTTTTGAACCTACGACTTTTACGTATTATTTAGCGTTTTTAAAACGTTTACCTTAATTCGCCGTCTATAGGTATAATTGAACGAACACAACTAAGCAGCGTATCGCGTACATTGCGTGAAGCGCGCACAACCACGCGTGGTAATTTCGGGCGCATTCGTCTTTTACTGCGTTCGTGGTGTTTGTTCAATTATTAATTTACCTATGAGATGAGGCTATAGGGTCCTATAGATAGTATCACTCAGTATCACTCACTCAGTCAGTATCATGTAAACTTTCACGATTTGGCGATTTCGATGTTACAGATCGCATCAAACTATAAATATTACACTTCAAGGTTCTAACGTACGAGGTACGTACCTTATCTATTGAAAAAAAATCCTTTTTTCCAAATTTCATTTTTCTGATCTATTCTATTTCTATGCAATCTCTCAACATGCTCAAGTCAATGCCCTTTTTTTTAAAGTGACTAATTGTGACAATATCTTTTTAGTACATTTCTGCATTTTTAACCCGAAAAACAGTTTCTAAGTTAAATTATCTAAGTATGCTATTGATTCATGAGTCCAACCCTTCATGACTCATAGAACATGTAAAGTAAGTTATTCCAGATTGAACTAAACGCTTGAACTTTGCATGGTTTTCTATGGACGACTAAATTGACAAAGCAGGAAGTGGATCTTTACACCAAGATTTTACATCACCCGTGTGTTTGATAGCCTTAAAATTGCAATCAACATGACCTGCCATATGTCCTATTCACAGAAATCAAGTTTATTCTGCATTCAACATATATTTTACCTTCTCTTGGTCAGATATTTCTTCGTATGCTGCCATTATTTTGCTGTAAATGGTCGCTCGTCGTCTACCGGCTCACGTTCACAGTCACACACCTTACTAGGTTGCTGGTTTCCCACAAATCCTATTGAAAAGTATGCTGTAAAATTAAGTAGCTGCGAACCAAAGTGCCTGGAATCCTGGGTAAGTCTACTGCCCTCAGTCGGTTAAAGCAAGAAATGTGGAAAATGGCTTCTGTCAGAAAAGAAAAACATTGACTAAATGTTTTTGGATAAACTATGCAAGGGGAGCCATTGTGATGCCTCTGTATTAACTGATTATATTTATGTGAAACCATGGATCTCGAGAGCCTGTCCAGAAAGCAGATCGATGGGTCTAGGCTTCTGGAGGTTGCAAATGACTTACTGGTTTTTAGGAAGTTTGACGAAGTATTGAAAGTGTGTAGAATTGGAACGAGTAGCAAACAAGAAGTTTTATTTCCTTCATCTGCAGAAACTAACAGTGTACATTTAGCTGACCAAACCCATCCATCAGAGAACAATGGGTTGACAAATGACTTGTCAAACAACACTTCTAAAGATGAGATAAAAAGGTTAATATGTAAATGGTGTGGAATTAAAGTATTTACATGATTTAGGAGTACTGCTAAATTAGTAAGGCTAACCTTCACTTCAGTCATTAAATTAATAATTAGATCTGATAATCATACCTCTCTGAATAAATAATAATAATAATAGCACACACTTATACTTATAGAGCACCTTACTTCAGTGAGAGAAACACAAAGCGCTTAACAACAAATGAATTAAAAGACTAAAAGTCCCAAGATGCAAAATATAAATAAGGGCCTACAATTATTGTGCCCAGCATTGGCAGGAATGATTATCAGGTATAGGTCTGAAGCATCATCATAGAATCTATTCTATAGATAGATCATGAACCATCAAGTCTTATAGCTGTCATCAAAATAAAGTGCTATACTTTGCTGCTGGCATTTCGCATGCACATGCAGTGAGCTGACCAGTGTGTGATGGATGTATCCAGTGTGTGATGGATGTATCCAACATGTGAGGGGAGGGGGAGGGGAGGGGATGTACTCAGAATCAGATTTTTTTTTGGTATGCCAGCAAAATGAAAATTGACCCAAACATTTGCGGGAAATGGACCCATGTATTTACCAGAGACCCATAATTTTCCTACATATTTGACAGATTTTGCTACAATTTCTATGAAAAACAGCCTGCAGATTAAGAAATTTATCAAAATGGCCAAGGGGTCATTTGTTTACCAGACAGGTGAAAAAGGAACCCTATGTGGCAGCACATCCCCGTAACCTCACATATCCACCCCCTATTGGTTAGCTACAAAAACTAGCATACTAGTAGACAGTTGGTGTAGTAAATTTACTGTAGTGGGAATAAGGAGATCCAAATTCAAGTCAGTTTTTCTTGGAAATTTAAATAAGTTGAGCTATTTAAACAAGACGTACATATTTGTTGAACACTAAACATGATATCTAAAGCGAAGGTTTGACTTAGTATATTAAGACACTTGACAAATATTGATGAAAATATCTTATGCCGACTCAGGTCAGGTGCTTTCATTTCATAGTTTTCAGACATACATGTAGAGCCATAATTCAGTGGTATTGTGATGCTTTTTTTACCCAGAGTCCAACATTTTTCTGAAAGGGAAGGAGTAAGATAAGCTGTTAACCTTAGGAGCAAATAATTGACCACCAATAGAATCCCCTGATGTCTAATGGTCTATAAAATCAATTTCTTTCTGATGTACAGCACATACTTGTGGTACATGTATTGGGGGGGGGGGGGATGGGACTGCACACACATTTTAAAATAGTTTAGGTAACATAACCAGCAAACTACATGTAGTTATACATTGGTGGCAGCGTGTGGGATACAATGTTCATCCGAACCAGTCCGAACATACAGCATACATATGTACGACATGGAATATTATCGACCATTGATAGATACCAATTCTATCCTCTCAACTAAAACTAAATTCAAATTTGTTTTATATTCTATTATAGCAGGTTTATAGTTGAGGTAAAGAAACAGTCATCTTACATTAGCGGCAGTGTGTGGGATACAGTGTTCATCGTAAACATAAGGCTATCATACAGTGGTGTATAATTAGGGTCTTTAATTTCGGGGTGTATGAGGAGGGATAGGCCTGTGATCAGAGGGCAATGGGCTTATGCAGCCAGCAGTGTAGGGAGTGTTTTACACACCCAAATTCTAATACACAGTTTTTACACACCCAGTTTATCTCCACATGGCCTATACTTTGTACTCAAATGCTTAAATTTAAACACCCAGTTTTTGAATTTACACACATTTACACATACAAACCTTCAAATCCTGCCTAAGACCTTATCAGGGGGCATACATAGAGTTGGTCATTAAATTCATTGGGGAGGGGCATCAGGGGGTGAACCTTCTGGCACGGGGGGGGGGGGGGGGGGGGGGGGGGGTGCCCTCCTGCCCCTCTAGTTACGCCACTGCTATCATTGCTATCATAGCCTATTAATACATGTATTGTTGGGACAAAATGAACTGTGTTATGACCTTACAGGGGTGGCGGTACACACTTTAATAACTTAGGCTAAATTTTTTTTTAAATTGTCTCAAAGCTTCCGCGGGCGTTAGTTTATTGATGCGCATTAAAAAAGTTTTTTTTTTTTTAAAGTTTTTTTTTTAAAAGTTTTTTCAACAACAAAAAAAGTATCCATCCAGGATATAAAGTGCTCAACAAAAGAAAGTCATTTTCATTTATGCTTCCGATCATGTTTTGACCAAGCAGTCTAGATAGACATTTGGATGGATCTTTTAGGCACAATCTGGTACCAAACTTGCCACCAAGAAACAAAGATAAGCCATGATTAGCACCATTTAATGAAAATCCGTGCTGTTTCCAAAGTCACATTTTCAACTAACTATGCGGGGAGAAAAAGACCACATGTTACCTGTTCCCAATCAAATAGCCCGCTCGCTCAGGCACGAAGCAACGCAGTTTCACTGCGTGATCAATATCCCTTTCATTCCTGGCCATCCAAGTGCCACACAGCATTTTCTCGCCGCTTGCGTGCGTTCAAAATGTGAATTTGGAAACATCACAGATTTTTATTAAATGCTTGGTGTTAATAAATGGTTTATCTTTGTTGTTTTGTGGCATGTGTGGTACCTAATGTTCCGAAAAGATATATCTAAATGTCTATCTAGCCTGTTTGGACAACAAATAATCGGAATCCACCCTATAGGATATAAACAAAGTGTATGACTTTCTTTTGTTGAGCACTTTATGTTCAGTGCTGGTTACTGCTGGACAAGTAATCATGGCATTTGATCTTATTCTAATGACAAATTGTTTCATCTATTTCTAGGAGGTATGAAGAATCTCTATGTATCCTAGCTATTCAAGCCTATGCAGAGCTTGACCAATGGCAGTATGTGGAGCCCTTCCTCACACATTGCTATGGCACGCCTGCAGCCTACCCAGTCAAAGTGGTGCAATTATGGTAAGTTGTGGTCTGTTTATTGTATCACATCATTATTTTCTGAAGCATTTATAAGAGAGTATCTCTGTGTCAGCTTTAAGGTGACGGCAGTGTGTAATCTACATGTAGTAATAGGCACACCACTTTCTGCGCCATAACCAACGTTCATCTTTTAATCGCGTACATGTAGATGCATACATAGTCGCATTGGAGTTACGTGCGCGATAACACGATATGTTTATATCACTTATATATTCGATTCTCGTAGCCCTTCCTCATCATTTTCTGGGATATTGTCAATTTTTTTATTTTTTTATCAATTTTCATAGATTATTGAGTTTCTAATACTGAAATGTCAATGGTTGATGGCCTAATTATGTATTAGGCAAAAGCTATACAGCCGATGATCGGGCAACTATTTCGGGAAAAGCTATACAGCCGATGATGTGTTCTTCTATACGGAATAAACGCTAACCTCGTTGTAGCATCATCCAAGCGGCACAGTTCTTTCCCACGGCAAAGCTCTGTGGTGATAGGTTGTATAGTCACTTCCTATGTATTAATCAACTAACAGCCACTTTCAAGTATTTTCATAGAACTCTAGGGGTCTAACCCTCATGAACTTGACATAAGAAAGAGCCTCACCATTTTCCTTATGCTGCTGAAAGATGATAATAATAATAATAATAATACACAGCATTTATTCAAGCACTTGATACGTAAGATCTACAAGATAAACAAGAACAAAAATAAAACAGATAAATACAGAAAAATATACACAATGGCCCACAAAGTTTGTTACAAGATGCTAGCAAATAGCAATACAAATTTTGCATGAAAACAGGCATATTTATGTGTCAATTTAGTAAAATATAAAGTAAAAACTGCCCTCCCTCATCACTTTTCGAAAGCCTGTGCTACGAGAATCTAATAATTAATTTTAAGTGGCCTTTTACTTGTATACTATGCGCTAACTTCACCCCCAAACTTTGCTGATACAAAGTATAGACAATTGCAAATGGCTTTTGATAAACTAATGTGTCATATTAGGCTTGAATTGAAGCAATGATTAAGTGTCATCAGGAAACACCAAATATTATTGTAACCCAGAATGACTATAGTTTGGTCAGTTTCAAGTTGGTGAAGCCTCATTACACTAAATGTTATTGTAACCCAGAATGACTATAGTTTCGTCAGTTTCAAGTTGGTGAAGCCTCATTACACTAAATGTTATTGTAACCCAAAATGACTATAGTTTGGTCAGTTTCAAGTTGGTGAAGCCTCATTAACTAAATGTTATTGTAACCCAAAATGACTATAGTTTGGTCAGTTTCAAGTTGGTAAAGCCTCATTACACTAAATGTTATTGTAACCCCAAATGACTATAGTTTGGTCAGTTTCAAGTTGGTGAAGCCTCATTACACTAAATGTTATTGTAACCCAAAATGACTATAGTTTGGTCAGTTTCAAGTTGGTAAAGCCTCATTACACTAAATGTTATTGTAACCCAAAATGACTATAGTTTGGTCAGTTTCAAGTTGGTGAAGCCTCATTAACTAAATGTTATTGTAACCCAAAATGACTATAGTTTGGTCAGTTTCAAGTTGGTAAAGCCTCATTACACTAAATGTTATTGTAACCCAAAATGACTATAGTTTGGTCAGTTTCAAGTTGGTGAAGCCTCATTACACTAAATGTTATTGTAACCCAAAATGACTATAGTTTGGTCAGTTTCAAGTTGGTGAAGCCTCATTACACCAAATGTTATTGTAACCCAAAATGACTATAGTTTGGTCAGTTTCAAGTTAGTGAAGCCTCATTACACCAAATGTTATTGTAACCCAAAATGACTATAGTTTGGTCAGTTTCAAGTTGGTGAAGCCTCATTACAGCAGCGAATGAATACAGAAGGACGTTGGCGCACATGAAGGCAACAAGCGCATTGTGCGTGACACGAGCATGTGGCCAAAACTGTGTGCGTGTGGTCATAATCGCCTTTTGCGCACGGAGAGATTAAAACAAAAATGTCTCGCCAATTTGGAACTGATTAAACTACATATTTACCTATGCAATGATGGAATAAGACCATATCTTTTGTCATATCAAATGATATCAGGCGGGTGCCACTGTACACAAACTCCCATTACCGAGATTGAAACCTCTAGTGTGGTAGCGCCCTCGATTTACGAGTCACATCGCGTGTCTAAATTAATTCTCTGAGTCACATCGAGCGTCTCATGTGCCTTATAAGGACTTTCGTGCTGTCAATCATAGCGTCGCCTTCCTTTTTACAAGTCACATCGCGCGTACTCACGCCCATGTGCCCTTATATGGGAGGCTCTTGTTTTGCGATTCGAATTTCCCCTCCCATTATATACTCTCCCTGATGATATTAGTTTGAGCGAAAAGTAAAGAATGAAATATTTATATTATGTAAGAACATTTGGGTGATGATCATTTCAGCAAAAAGTATGATAGATTTGTGAGATATGATTTCAAGAAGCAAATTGGTAAGTTTCTTAATTTCAAATGTGCATTTAACCAAATTCACTTGCCTATTCTCACTTTACTTTGGGCGAATAACTTATCTCTTTTAATATGACTGGTAAAATTGTTTATTGTGTGGTAGATATAACATTTCAAAATGTAAAACAAATATAATGGTTTCCCCGCTCTCTACTCCCTTTTCATGCACATAATAATGGTTGAAAATTGAAATTTCCAATTTTTTTATTAACTCCTTTTTCACTGCATTATTTGTCTTTCACACAGTCTTCTTCTGTTCTCCAAAGTGCACAGCTACGCCATAGCAGAGGGCATGGCCTTCCAATGGTTAGCCTATCCAGACAACCAAATGAAACAATGTACTGTACAGTACTGTAACATCTTAGAACTCTTTATATCTCAAGTGTTACTCCCTCAGGGGAAGATAGAGGAATCCTATGAGCTGGTGGACAGGACACAGTGTCTGCGGCCGGAGTCAAAACTCAACTTTCTGAAACATCTCAAAGAAGTCAAGGAGAGATTGGATGCAGAGGTGAAAGAACAAGATGCAGGTGAGATAATATGAGTCAAATCAGTTAGCAGTGTGGCCAACACTGCAGCTAGGCCGCAAAATTGGGCTATTATTTACCCTACACAGGGGTAGAATTTCGGCGCGAATCCGCCAGGTGGATTCACGGGGAAAAAAAGATTGTTTTTTTAAAAATTTTAATTTGTTGTTGTTGTTGTTGCTAAGTCCAAAACAGGACCTTAGATGACTGTTATTTGACCCTTAGTCAACAAACATGCCGAATTTGGAAGTTGTGCAAGCTTATAGCCTTATTCTTGATATTATTTTCATTAATTTTGCAAAAATCCATGGATTCTCAAAATTGGCGAGAATCCATGGATTCTCGCAAAATCCTTCCGCGAGAATCTTAACGGATTACCTGCCTACACCGCGGCCCAAAAAAATGGGTGCCACAGCCTGTAAAAAGTTGAGATACCAATGTATTTCCTTTGGGCTCAGCGAAAAGTTGGGCTACATTTTGTCGTGGGCCGTAGCCTAGAGGGCACTTGCGCTGCAGTTTGGGACTCAATTCAGTGAGCAACACTGTCAGTTAGGCATTCGGAGAGGTCTTTGTGTACATGAAACTGTGTTTCTACCCCTGAAATGGAGCAAAATACAGTGTGTATTGTGTAGATATGTTCAAAAAATGTTGTTTATAAAATGCCTGTGTTATGTAAAATATAATACATATAAATTGTGTCTCTATTTCACCCATCATCCATCGATATAGAAGACACCAGGTCAGCGCTGATGAAGTTTGTAGACAAGATCGGTCAGCTAGTGGCTCGGTTCTTCCCCAAAGCTATCTACAGACAGATACAAAAACTGGCTGTCATGGGATTGATACTCTATTTGATATTATTCAAAACTAATTTAGGTAAGTATACATTTTGTTGCAAACTTATTGCCTAATTTGTGCGGGTAAAGATGGAACAAACTCTTCTTATTGTCTTGTCCTGAAAAACTGTGGATTGTTTCCCTTTATTCAGGGATGCAGACGACGATGGTCACGCGAATCCTAAATTTTGAATTTGTTTTGGAATAACACGTAATCGCGAATGTTAATCTTATCATTTTGAAAAATTCATCATAATTAGAAGAATTTGTTTCCAATCCAAAACCGTTGGAGTTGGCTAACCAACTCCATTGTAAATGCTATTTTTAAAATTATTTTCATCGTTAACCGGGCGATGACTGTTAAAAATATTTCAAAATGGCGCACTCCCATTGCCATATTGGAACGATGAAATCGCGTGACCATCGTCGTCTGCAGGGATGTAGAGATAGGGAATTATATTGTAAATACACATTGTTCACAAAATGATTGCCCAATGTGTTGGGATTTAGATGGAAATTATTTTGGTTATATCATGAAAAAATTGTTGACTTTCGTCCTTTATCCATCAGTGTAGGGAATTTAAATTTAAATAGGGTAAGATTCAGGGTGTTGAATAACATTGTCAATCTTTGTCTAAACTGTTACAATAATGTGTATAGACATATTCTAAGCATGTTTCATATAGATCAAAATAAGGGTTCACAGGAAATAATGAATAATGACTAATGTACTTTTTTGAAAATCCTTGATGGGAGACTAATAGTTATTAATTTCCATCAGCCTAATCTCGATGAATTATTTTGTAATGTATAGTGTTGACACCTGTTGTTTGGTCTTCCCATTTCAGATTTATCATCAAGTATATCACATGCTGCCGTCCTATGGAGCGGAGTTGCACGGATATGGTACTCGCTATTTGCGCCTTTTCATCTCATGCCCAAGTCATAATTGCTGTTACCCTGACCTCAAAATGGAGTTATCGGTACTCGGTATGATGTTAACTCGCATAGGCATGATGCTTCATCATCTCAAGAAAAGTACTGGTAAACTCACTGATAGTATACTGCATGTATGTCGACGTGTTCTTGTAAACTGCTTGGCACAATAACACATCCCCCGAAGATATAGAGAAGGTTATGCATCGTATGCCAACATACAGGGGAGAGTGTGTACGTGATATGAGAGGGAACTTGAACAATGTAAATAAAATAACAAGGCTAGATAGCTTGGTCAGAGCATAATTCATTGTACTTAACGAAAGGTTACTGGTTTGCTTACTACACTGATGTTATGTCCTTGCTTTTTAATTTGGGATATGAACTTAGGTGTTGATATACTGCTTGACAGGAATAAGGCTAAATAATCATGCATTGACATTTTTGTGGCATACAAGGCTGAAATTGGAAGCATGTTCCTAATCACGCATGATTACTTGCTTTAAGCTATACATAATCAATGCCCGTTGTATCCAAAGGTTCTATGTTATGGGTGAAGGGAAACATTTAGCCGGTAAAGAGATTCAAAATGAGGGGTGAAATGTACATATGCTGCAAAACAAATTATAAAGGATGTTTTTGTTAACACAAAAGCCTAAATTTGTATTATAATGATTAGAAGACGCCTGATATTTTGTAATGGGTTAGGGTTGGGGGGGGGGGGGGGGGGGGTTGAATATGAAATCACAGGGATGTGCTACAATTTTATCTGTGTGGTAAATGAATACCCCTTTTTAATAGCTACATTTTGTAAATCATTGGGTCTCATTTCTTGCCATTTTCTCTTCACATTTTTTACTACTGGGCAAAAATGAAGGCAAATTGTAATCTGGGGTTAATATATTGGTTTGACTCGATAAATGGTACATTTTAAGGTACAATTTTCATTGTGCTGTTGGCATATCGCTTCCCACAAAATCTTCAAGTACCCATCCAGAGGATTTCGCAGGGCTGGGAGCTCTAATAGTTGTTATACTCCAAAACAATACTTAAGTACAATATTTGTAATGCGCTCGTCATTTACAGTCCCGGCCTTCGGGTACCCGGGCAAGTACGGGCACTCATCGGGATATGGCGGGAGATTTGTGCAGTAGACACTCCCCAGCCGGCGGGAAATTTGTATGCGGTTACGGCCGTGCCTCAACAGCGATCATTTCGGGCGGTAAGTTGGGCTAGTCTCACATTGCCAGGAACTCACAGCCTCTTGTAGGAGGATGTGAAGAAAATCGCCTTCTCTCGCATGTGACTGGGCGGGGAAATGTCATACTCATGTACGGGAGTAGTGTTGGCGGAGGTATGAATGGCATTTGATTGGGGATGGGCCAAGACTTGACAAGATGCCCCTGTGGTATGGGGCGGGGACTTTGTTAGGTTCTCGTCACTCGGCAGGAAACCAGTTGTTGCCCGGGCCGGGACCGCAAATGATGAGCGCATAAATTAAAAGATGATATAGTAATATAGCTTACATAGTAATTACAATTGCCATTACCTTTCTTCAGTACATGGTTGAATAGAATCTTTGGAAACAGTAGCATAGCCACGGGCCTACGAGGGGACTAATTTTTAATGATACATGTTGTCAGCATAGCTATAAAGAGTGACTATTCTTCATTCATCTAACTCTCTGTACAGTGACATCAGAGCATATTCCAATAATCACATTCTATTATCGCACGTATAGACAAATCCTGGCACTCAATGCTGCATTGATCAATAGAATATGCTCTGACATCACTGCACAAAGTTTGATGCAGGATGTGATTAGTATAGAAGTTATAGTGTTTTTACTGTATAGTATAATTTCGAATAATGACCTCAGCCAAAGCGGGTAGAACATAGCAAAAATGTGAATTTATTCTAACTTATATTTAATGTGGTACTCTCTTCAGTCATTATATCAAGTTGCATAGAAATTGCCCTTAGTACAAAAGTTAGAACTAGAAACACTTTAGAGTGTATTTATATGGAAGAACCAAAATATGTACAATACACCGATATTGGAAAACCAAAAACACACCGATATGGAAGAGCCAAAAATAGTTGCCACAAACAGTTTATTTTTAAAACAAATTGTGGCATTTTAGTCCAAAAACCTCAAATGTTACTAGCATCTCATGCCAAAGATGAAATCTATGTGCTCAGGATCGTTTTGTTTTGATATTTGTCACTCAGGGCTGTGCATCGGGTACTCTGAATATTGTCACCTTGCTACGATAACTGACTAACTAATTTTTTCTAGTTAACAAAAAAAACATGTTTCAAACATAAATTAAAGAAAAATATAACCATAAGGTTTATCGCAAATAGGTAAAAATCAATCGATTATCCTTTTCTGATGCATTGTGGGATCGCAAAGTGTACAAATTCTCAAATTTTTCTCGAATTTGTACGCTTTGCGATCCCACATTGCATCAGAAAAGGATAATCGATTGATTTTTACCTATTTGCGATAAACCTTATTTTTGGAGAAAAGCACCTTCTGTAGAAATAATTGAAAATTGTCACCGGTCATAGCAGCAAATGCACATGGTCATAGAATTGTGACTTGGGCAAAAAAAGCTAAATTTGGCTCAAAAGTGACTTGGGTAGTTATCGTAGCAGGGTGAGGATATACCACAGTGACCCTAGTATAGTCCCACCCAATTTGTATGTGGTTGAAGTTTGGTTTGGGATTATGAAAAAAGGTTAAAGGTCATTTTACAATGAAATTGTAAATCTTTCATGAAAGATGCATTTACACTTTGCATGAATGTTTACATTTATCATCATCAAATATGAGATGAGTTAAAGTATGCAAATGTGATTCTACAAGTAAAAAGTTTCACTTGAAATTGTAGGGAATCTGTCAATATGAACTAATTTTATGATCTTTCCTTAAAAAATTGGGGTTGGATTATGCTTACGTTTGAGATTAAGGGTAACTACAGATATTACAACTCTGGGATAACTCATGCACAGTGAAAGTGCAGCTTAAATACAAAACCATGTTATGTTCTTGCATGTATGAAATATATTGTGTATTTTGTTGTTTGTTTATAAAAATATGATTCTCAGTTTTATATCAGTACTTTACATGATGAATTTTAATTACTGCAATGTTTGAACTATCTCTCATTTTAGTGCAATTTAATTTGATAAAATTTTCAATGAATTGCCTTATAAAATTGTCATGAAGTGTTAAACATATTTGTATGTGTCTACATTCAAAACTATATTCACCATCGTAATTCTTTTTGAAATATTTTGAAATATTTTGCCAAAATTTAGACCAATCCGGTATTTCATTTGGCTGGGTGCCTAAAGGTTTCGTTCACACTAGGCGATAATTACCAGGCGATGCGATGCGGCAGCCTTACTTCCACTGCAGTGTATGGCAATTCATTGCAGGACACGCTGGGTCAACACATGTCACCGCATGCGATGCCTGCCACCCGGGGGTACTCACGTATGTAAGGCATACGGGGACGTGCCGCTCCAGTGGGTTGTTTTTTCATGAGACATCCTTAGCCATGGGTAGGCTCTTCAACTGAAAAATCCTTAGACATGGGTCCTGTTTGTCTGTTTTCGCGAACAATTTGCCAAAATTAGGTATATTTTCGCGAAAATTTGGTCTAAAATGAAGCATAACCCCTAAAAATGGGTACCGATTTTTCCAAAATCACCCTTAGAAATGGGTAGGGGTTTGAATCTCCAGCGGCACACCCCCGACCAAACCAAATCCGAGTACCCCCCACCCGGGGCCTGCCAGCGCCGTGTGGCAAACTAGTAGAACGTCAGCGTTAACGCAATGCGTCGCAGCCTGTCGCAATAGCAGTTGAATACTTTTTAACTCATATATAACATACCGCACCGCACGATAATTAACTTCGAGTGTGAACGGAGCTTATAAGCATGTTACATCAGGAAATCTCTACCATGTTCATGTAAGATAACTAGCACAATTTGAATTATGTGCAAAGGTGACGTCCACCAATTAATAACCTCAGCAGCTGTCTATGTCTTCCTTAATTATCACTCATTACAGTTGCCAACCATTAATACGTTGACACAATTCAAACTACTGTAAAAAACACTTAATTTTGTGAGGGATTTAATTTCAGGAAGGATGTGGATTCGCGAAATTGAATACCCACAAAACTGACAATTTTGCATTGAAAGTAATTAAGTTAAGTAACAGTAAAATTTCCAGATCCGCGATATTAAATGTCCGCTAAAATAGCTGTAATTTTAAAATCGCGAAATAAAGTATCCGTGAAATGATAGGCCTGTATTCTCGTACGTAGTTAAACACGGTTTTAAGCTAAACACGCGTCTAACTTTGACTTTAGACACGGCGTTTAACTAAACGCAATTCTCGTACAATTGGTTTTACTTCAACACGCATATTATTCGCCGAAATGTGTCTAACTTTAAACATGGGTACAGGGGTAGTTTAATGCGTGTTTAACTAAACTCGTGCACCAACTGTATGCGTTGAATGATCACTCAACCGTGCCCGGTGCAAGCTGACGTGCAGGCCGTGTAGTCTTTAAAAGTACCGTGTATTTAAAGCATTCGGTCGATATCTATTGTAA
Organism: Ophiura sarsii; assembly: GCA_035610835.1. NCBI lineage: Eukaryota > Metazoa > Echinodermata > Ophiuroidea > Amphilepidida > Ophiuridae > Ophiura > Ophiura sarsii. The sequence goes on along the minus strand of CM069445.1, from coordinate 56,314,709 downwards.
CCCATTAGGGCCACAATTAATTAAATACCTGTATACAATCAACGCAGGACACTACTCTGGGAACGAGATTTGCCGAGTTTAAAATCGTGTTTTGTTATACACATCGTTTAAAGAATAAACTCACGTTTAAGTTAGACACGCGTTTAGTTAAACACGGTTTTAAGCTAAACCCGTGTTTAGTACGAGAATACGGCCCATTGTGTGTTACCGTATATTTTGTCTTATCTCAATTTGGGCGGTGATGTCAGCAAGTGTTCTTCGTTGCATCAACTCATGTTTGGAGCTGATGTAAGTGTATTTCTTTCATTCATCATAGGTGCAGCATTTTTGTACTAAACCAACATTATTCTTTGACCCAGCGTTGAATGCATTGAAGTTACAGATGAGATCGTTGAATCCGATTACTATACATGTAGTTAGATCAGTTTCAAATTAGCGAAGCAGCCTAACAGCAGCGAATGAACAGGAAGGACGCGGGTGCGCACGAAGGCAACTAGTGCACTGTGCATCATGTGTGTGACGCGTGCGTGCGACCAATACCGTTTGTGTGTGGCGATATACGTGGGTGTACTGTATGCTGGGATTACTTTTGGGCGCGGATAAACAGAGCATACAGAGAGGATATCTTTCAATATCTAGTGGATGTGACCACAGCCAACTAATGCGTACAATGCAATTTATGATTCTCCTGTATGAACACAACATGTCTTACTGTTAGCATTGTAAGTGTCTGTATGTTCAAATTGCTGATGGTTTGACCTAATTTCATCTTGTATGTATGCACCCTGAGAGATGACACTAGACCACTGTAGTATACCGTAATAGGAGAACTCATCCCAACTGAAACGGGGAAAAAACCCACACATAACAAGTGCCGCTGAATGTCTCAACTAAAAAAAAGCAAGGACTGGTTTTATATATTGTAGGCTAGTGTACAGTTGGGTACTGGGAGTTTTTGAACACTTTAACTCTGTTGAGGAACACAATTAAAGTCAATTACTTGAACTTACTTTTGCAAGAGCTACTCTGCGTTCAACACTGTTGGATTAATTCAGGCAACTGACCTGTCAGGTAAGGTCATGCGGTAGACAGCTATACTCTGTTCAGTGGTCGTCTACCTTAGTGCAGTGACATCGGGGTGTATTTTATTCCAGTAATGCAGGGATGCCAGGTTTCAGGCAATTGCCTGATTTCCTACTTTTTGCTGATCCAAATTTCTGCATATCATTTATTTTCGGCCCATTTGTGGGCTTTTAAGCCCAAATGTATGCGCTTTTTCCAGCTTTTCGTTCTTTCTCTACTGGCATCCCTGAGTAATGGCTTCTCATAATTGCCTCTGTGATTTGAATGCACTAACAAACATGTACATGTAAAATGTATACAATCCAAGACAGATCCTATCCTGGCACTTGCATGTAGAACATGCCGCATTGAACACTGGAGTACACTCTCATGTTACTGCGTAGAGTTATAGTTTAATCAGTTCCAAATTGGCAGGAAATATTCGGTTTTTATCTCTCTTCGCGCAAAAGTACTCCAAGCGTACCCGCGTGATTATGACTACACGCACACGGTATGGGTCGCACAAATGCATCATGCATGTGATGCACAGTGCCATTGTCGCCTTCATGCGCGCCCACATCCTTCTGTATTCATTTGCTGTTGTGAGGAGGTTTCGCCAAATTGGAACTGATCATACTATAGATGGATGAATGAAGTATCTTATCTATGCATTTTTATATGAGTTACGAGTTGTATAAAAAGCAATTACTTAAATGTTTTTAATTTTAAAAGTTAATACAAGGCACACAATCATTTCTCAGTATGAAAGGATACATAGAATAGAATAATAAAGGGTTCAACAAAAGAAAGTATACACTTTGTTTATGTCATTTTGAGTAACATTCAATTTTTGGTTGTTGACCAAACAGGCTAGATAGGCATTTAGATGAATCTTTTAAGCATAATTTGATACCAAATTTGCCCCCTAACAACAAAGATAAACCATGATTAGCACCATTTAAAGAAAATTAGTCACTTTTCAAAAGTCACATTTTCAATACACTACGTGGGAAGAAAAGACCACATGTTACCTGTCCATAATCAAATAACCCGCTCGTTCAGGCACAACCCAACGCATCCCCACTGTGTGATCAATATCCATTTCATTCCCGGCCATTCAAAGTGCCACGCACAGCATTAAAAGTGACCAATTTTCTTTAAATGGTGCTAATCATGGTTTATCTTTGTTGTTAGGGGGCAAATTTGGTATCAAATGATGCCTAAAAGATTCATCTAAATGCCTATCTAGCCTGTTTGGTCAAAAGAAAAATTGAATGTTACTCAAAATGACATTAACAAAGTGTATACTTTCTTTTGTTGAACCCTTTAGAATACCATCACAGACTTTCAATGTGGACTTATTACACATTTTAGAGGAACAATCAGTGTTTGGGTACTGATATTAGGCCTCACACAACACATCTTGCAGGTGACTAGAAGTCATGTAGCATGAAGCAGCAGTAAGCTTACTTGTAGACCACCGTGTGTAGATAACTATAAATGTTGAAAGTACTGGTGCTTTTATTTTGTTTGATTATATTGTATATATATTATTTGCTTGATAATAACTAAGCATATATAAATATTGATTCTTACTATAATCATGGATAATTGAACAGCCGTTTTATATGTATATTCTGTATCAGCTCAATTTGGGAGGTGATGTTAGTGTGTAATCTAATGATAGACACAGCACTTTTTGTGCCACAGCCGCGACATTCTCCTTTGGTTGCGTGGATGCAAACACAGTGGAATTGAGGTTGCGCGAGCGATATCATGATCATATCCCAGCTTGTGGTGACATGACGTATGAGGGGGTGTCTAATCTTCAATGAAAAACATATATATATATATTCCACCGCCCTACTGTTCTTTGTCCAAATCCTTCCCCAAATGTTGCTGAATAGTTACTGTTCCCTTCACTTATGTACAACTTCCCTTTTTCTCTTTTCTCCATATATCCTCCTTTTCCTCTCTTTTTTTTCTCACTAAGCTCCAAATTTTTCCCAAAGGAAGAATTTGGTGAATGAAATATTACCTGTGAATTACGGAAGACTAGACACCCATGCGACAACCATACAGTTAATTGCCCTTTATTTAAAAACAGCAGGCTCTTGGTGTGCAAGCTTCTTCCAGCTCACACAGTATGTGTACTGTCATAGTGTTTGTTCAATTATTAATGACATTATAGTTATTTATAATAGTTACTGTATTAGTGTAACAATGGTTTGATGGAATATGTACAGATAATATATTTAAATTATATTTTAGCCCATTGGGCAAATGAGGTAAAGTTAGGGTTGTATAATGATATGTATATACATTTCATAGGCTTAGGTATTTGATAATACAAAACATTAGTTGTCAAACTCTGTGTAAATGTGGCCAACTATTTATGATTGCCAACAAATAACTAAATGTACATGTACACATAATACTTTGTACCATCTGAAGTTGGGATGAGGTCAGCATGTTTACCAGGGTGCACACTACTAAATAGTGGGCCCATAGGAATACGTACTAAAATGATGATATAAAACCAGATATTTGACCACTAAATAGTGAAATGGTACTATTTTAGTGGGCCTTCTGAAACTTTTGCTTCTTTCATCATGCAGGAACTTGTGCCATGGAATTTGAATCATGTACATGATATAATGATTAGATCAGGGTATACCTGCTGACATAATCATCCCCAAACTTGATATGAAACAGGGTCAGAAGTTCATCAAAGGTTACGAGAATCCATTAAGATTCTTGCAGAAGATTTTGCGAGAATCTATGGATTCTCCTCCATTCAAATAGTGTGTTAGATAGATTATCTACGAGAATCAACTTGGATTCTCGCATCTTTACAGGCGATGGATTCTCCTCGAATTTCTGACCCTGTTGAAACAGAATATAGGCTTAGGAACTGTGTGTATCGGTATACACATACTTGAAAGGTAATGGGTTATAGTGAGGGTGTGTCCAACTTAACTTTCTCCTTGAAATGAATACATATATCCAATGCATTATAATAGTGTAGTTAGTTACAGAAGGGGCAACAAACCTAAAGCTACAAAAGGACCCATAGTGCTTGTTTGTTGACGAGTATTTTATAGTTACCCTTCGAAGCTTCAGATATTTTTGTCATAGTTACTACATGTAGAGAAACAATGTAAAAGTATCGGAAGCTACGAAAGGTAAGTCTAAAAATTAATATGTAATAAACTATGTTAGCCAATAATGACTTGTTATAAGATCAGATCTAAGGGCCCATTCTTATTGTGTGAATGTGGACTTGTACCTAGGTACGAGTCCACATCGGTTAACATTGATTTTGCGTTGTCATTGTGCGATAAAATACATCAAAATAACGATGTGGTATCAAGTCCACTTTGCCGGATGTAATATGATCCGGAAGTTATTACGGCAAATAGATCAACTGAGGTCATTCGTGGGGTCAATCTGTTATCAACTTCGACGACATTATTACAGTAGGTATTGTTTTTAGACCGTACCTGTGTTGTATTGTCTGACATAAACGGGGACATTATTTTAAGGCAGAGTTGTTCTACACAAACATTGTTAACGCATTGTTAACTATATGTATGGTGCACTTTATTCAATGAAGGACTTGATGCATTGCATGCTGGGACGTCAAATACACTATTTCCCTTTTTAATGAGTTTTCAACATTTTGACAGAATAGTGGCTTACATTTGAAAGACAGTTTGAAGTTTACCAGCCCCTCCTTAGACACACACTTTATATTAATATAACACATGTGGTGTTTGAGATTGAGGTTCAGTTTCACCCTATTTGTGTGACAGAGTGATTATGGTAAGAAATTCATCAAGACTAATCAATGTTGTCTTTAATCAAATTTTCTGATGAATGTTGAAATTTTGTATCTAGGCTGGCATGTGCTTACTAAGCATGTTGACTAAGGTCTGGGTGTATGCGAGAGGATCTTTTAAATGCAAACCAAACAATAATAGATGTGATGTGTAATATTTGTAGCTTATTGTTCAAATGGAAATGTATCAAATAACTGACATTGTTTTTGTGTAATGCACCCATAATCTATATAGAGCACAGCTAAAAATAGCTGGTTCTTCACCCAGAGTGCAATATACCCACCCACCTGTATTGTGTTGTAACAATATATAATATGAAGAATCGGACAAACTGGCATGAATTAGATTAAAGGGCTGAGCATACTCCACAACACTCAAACCCTTTCACGCTATCACACATGTGTATTAGTGTTCATGATATAATATGCTGGTTCCCTGTGATCAATACGCCATAGAAACACATAGGTCGGAGCCAATGTGACATGCTTAGCGGAGTCCAGTGCTACAGCTCAGCGTTTGAGCGTTGTAGAGTATGTTCAGCACTTCACGAAGACCATAAATATACAGAGTCTTCAACCCGGTCCCTCCACTCCAGCTATCATGGCTGGAGAATATCCACTGAACCGCAGAGCCTATGTTTACATGAGCAATAGAATTACAAATGCTAATGTCTTTGTCTTAGGAATAATTAATAAGTTTAGTTTATTTTACAATTTCGGCATTCCGTCTAAATTCATTGTACTAATGATTATCCTACACAGGGTGTACCAAAATCCCTATGCCTTTTTAAACTTCATTTATCCAGTTTAAAAAGGGCAATGTAAAGATGAAAACATTTGGATGGTTACAATGGTAGAAATAAGTTTGGTACCTTATTGAACCTTGTTCAAAGTTCTTATATATACATATAGTACAAGCTACAAGTGTCTATTTGCATGAGATACAATCCTGCAATTCTGTTCAAATATTCAAGGTAATGAGCTTTACTGTCATGATGTCCAGTTGCTTGTGTATGGTTATTTAGGCATTGGTGAATACACCCAGATCCAGAATCTGTATTCAATAGGGGAGGGGGGGGGGGGGGGGGTGCACATGGACATTTCATTTTTTTCCCATAGGCTTACCCCAGTAGAGTACCCTGCCTTCTGCACACATGTCATGATGATAGTAGACAACTTTGCTCGGCCCTCTATGATCAATAATGTGAACAATCCTAACTGTACTTGAGTACAACAAAGGAAACACAAATTTGGCTACGAGGATAGTGGTAACTGTATTTGGTACATAAAATATATGTTTTCAGTCGAATAGGTAATTTGAGGGAAAAAAGCTATATTTTACTGGAGTTATGAATTTTTAAAATGGAAGAGTAACTTTTTGGAAACCTTGTAAATATATCTGATCATATGGTAATTCCAAGGAAATGCCCCTATCCCACATATTTCTGTCGGAATTGTTTGATTATATTTTGATAAATTTATACAGGGTGTATCAAGAAGAATGCAGCAGGTTATGAATAACCATACCACCTATCATCCTTAAAAAAAGTGTTGTATTCTCTTTGAAACACCCTGTAGCAATTCTTGAAATTCATAGAGATCATGGCTCCAACGCCCTTCAAATTTGCCTGCAAAGGTCCACTCTGGCCAGTTCACCCAGGGTGAATTGGCTTACACATGTTCATTTGGTGACAGATGAAATAGAGTTAAGATGGAGAAATCTCAACCTTGAGATATTCCCAAAGGATCTGGCTGGTAAGAGTGGACCTAAGGGTTTAAAGGTAGATGCCCCGATTTTCAACTTGATGTTTTCTATTTTACATGAAAGGTCATCCTTAAAATTGTTGCATTCCAAAGTTTGAGTTGCATAACTCCAATGGTTCTATTTTTAGAAGCGCAAGGTCAAAAGACATGTACCCATTGAGTAGTACACAGACTGGTTGGTGGTTAACCACCTTTGGCAGTAATTCACCACATTTTAGCCTATAATTTCCAAATAAAACATTTCTGGCCCCTAATATTTACAGACATAATGAGAAAAATATGGGGATTCTTCTGATACCAAAATATCTTGATGTGCAAAAAAAATCATAGCCCCAAAAAAGTGATCGGGTCATATACCTTTAATACTGTTATGATTGCCAAAGCATGGTATCAGTGCCCTTTGAAAATTGAATTTCTTACACAAGATATTGATTACCTATTGTTAAAAGGACCTCTTTACTTGGTCATGTGCTAATGATTCTGGGAAAGGATGGCCACCAAAACTTTCGCTGAAGCAAGCGACCTATTTAGAACAAGAATAGCAATTTGAAGATAAATGAAAGTAGCCTTAGATATGATCAAAATTATACAAATACTTCAGAGCTCAAATATTACCAAAATCATTTGTAATTGACTTCAATAGTATTGTTGTTGTTCTTCAAAGCAATATCTATGAAGTCTTTACTGTTCAATGATGTACACTGTTTAAGTATGGTACAGATGTATGCAGTGGTGGATTTGTGTTACGATGATACATGTAATTTTATGCAATATACATCAATAAATAAGAGTATGATTTTATAGTCTGGTGTATTTAAAAGTGTAAGTATCAAGTAATAATATAAGAATGACAAAAAACATCACATGTGTTGTAGACTGTTTATTTCCAGAATGTTAACTCTTTCGGATCCGAATTAAATTTAGGGTCTCAATTTTTACCTTTACCTTTGAGATTGACTCCTATCATAGCAATTCTGCTTCATTTGTAATGTCCTTACTCTCTGCTTCAAGTTGTAAAAGACATTTTAAGCTTTAAGATTAATGGTACCAAACTTGATTACATTTGGTTGATCCATTTTTGAGATAAATTTTATCTCCTGCAGATAAGAATTTGCTCTTGTAGCTCAATCATTCCAAGCAGCCCTATCATCTTTATGATCTCAAGAATCATCCCAAGCATCTTTGGGATGATGCTTGAGATCACAAAGTTTCCAGGGATGCTTGAGATCACAAAGATATTCAGCCTGTTTGGGATGATAGGGATCTATAATATGATAATAGTTATTTGTGATGTTGGGGAGGCTTGCTTTTTTGCATATAATGAGCAAATGTGAACATTAGCCCAACATAAATTAACAAGGTTAATGAACTGAGTGATTAGAAATCAAACTGGTAACTCTCCACAAAGAGCTCTGATGGGCCAATCAATTACTTCATTGCAACAAAACATGCACAAGTTCTTAAAGTGATGTTGGGATGCTTAAATGATGTTGGGATGTTTAAGTGATGTTTTGGATACAATGTTTACAAGGGATCCATGGGATGTTTGGTTTTCAAAGTATACCATGATACTTGGGATGATTGAGAATTGAGATTCTAGGAGTATTAGGATGCTTAGAGTGCTTTGGATGCTTGGAATACTGCACTCGATTTCCCAAAGATAACATGAATGATCAAGATAGGTAATCTTGGGATACTAAAAGTGTTTGGGATGTTTGGATGTTGGGATATTATTGGGATACTATGATTTAATGTGATGTATATAAAAATAAAACTTGAGGGAACAAGTTAGCTAACTTGAGAGAACAAGTTATCTAACTTGAGCAAACAAGTTATAACTTGAGGGAACAAGTTAGCTAACTTGAGGGAACAAGTTATAACTTGAGGGAACAAGTTATAACTTGAGGGAACAAGTTATAACTTGAGGGAACAAGTTATAACTTGAGGGAACAAGTTAGCTAACTTGAGAGAACAAGTTATCTAACTTGAGCAAACAAGTTATAACTTGAGGGAACAAGTTATAACTTGAGGGAACAAGTTAGCTAACTTGAGCAAACAAGTTATAACTTGAGGGAACAAGTTAGCTAACTTGAGCAAACAAGTTAGCTAACTTGAGCAAACAAGTTATAACTTGAGGGAACAAGTTAGCTAACTTGAGGAAACAAGTTAGCTAACTTGAGGGAACAAGTTAGCTAACTTGAGGGAACAAGTTATAACTTGAGGGAACAAGTTAGCTAACTTGAGCAAACAAGTTATAACTTGAGGGAACAAGTTAGCTAACTTGAGGAAACAAGTTAGCTAACTTGAGGGAACAAGTTATAACTTGAGGGAACAAGTTATAACTTGAGGGAACAAGTTATAACTTGAAGGAACAAGTTAGCTAACTTGAGCAAACAAGTTATAACTTGAGGGAACAAGTTATCTAACTTGAGCGAACAAGTTAGCTAACTTGAGGGAACAAGTTATAATTTGAGGGAACAAGTTAGCTAACTTGAGGGAACACGTTAGCTAACTTGAGCGAACATGTTATAACTTGAGCGGACAAGTTATAACTTGAGCGAACATGTTATAACTTGAGCGGACAAGTTATAACTTGAGGGAACAAGTTAGCTTACTTGACGGAACAAGTTAGCTTACTTGAGGGAACAAGTTAGCTAACTTGAGGGAACAAGTTGGCTATAAAATTGAGCGAACAAGTTGTAACTTGAGCGAACAAGTAGTAACTTGAGCGAACGGGTTGTAACTTGAGCGAACGGGTTGTAACTTGAGCGAACGGGTTGTAACTTGAGCGAACGGGTTGTAACTTTAGCGAACGGGTTGTAACTTGAGCGAACGGGTAGTAACTTGAGCGAACGGGTAGTAACTTGAGCGAACGGGCAGTAACTTGAGCGAACGGGTTATAACTTGAGCAAACGGGTTGTAACTTGAGCGAACGGGTTGTAACTTGAGCGAACGGGTTGTAACTTGAGCGAACGGGTTGTAACTTGAGCGAACGGGTTGTAACTTGAGCGAACGGGTTGTAACTTGAGCGAACGGGTTGTAACTTGAGCGAACGGGTTGTAACTTTAGCGAACGGGTTGTAACTTGAGCGAACGGGTTGTAACTTGCGCGAAAGGGTTGTAACTTGCGCGAACGGGTTGTAACTTGAGCGAACGGGTTGTAACTTGAGCGAACGGGCTGTAACTTGAGCGAACGGGTTGTAACTTGAGCGAACGGGTTGTAACTTGAGCGAATGGGCTGTAACTTAAGCGAACGGGCTGTAACTTGAGCGAACGGGCTGTAACTTGAGAGAACGGGCTGTAACTTGAGCGAACGGGTTGCAACTTGCGCGAAATGGCTGTAACTTTTATGTAAAATGTTCATAATGATGCTTTCTGATAAATGAGTGCCGGGCCTGGACATGTAGTTTGCTATTCACCAAGAGAATATTTCTTAGGGAAGTGCTTGAAACCTTTTCCTATACCCAGAAAATGGGTATTTGATACTAACATGGCCTGGCCTGGCCCGCTCTTGCCCAGCTTGGCCAGGGAAAATGTATCATATGTTAGTTGTTGTCATCATGTAGACCTATGGTGTAGATACCTTGGCAGGGTAATTATACTTTTATTTATTCGCTCATCGCAACCCTCAGCACTGCACCGCCTTAACCCCAGGTTATACGGAGGCTATGCTGAGGGTCCACACCCTCCCTTAACGTTCCTTATCTGAGGTTAAGGCGCCTTAACCCCAGATAAGGAACGTAAACCCTGAATAATGCGTGTTAACCCCAGATAAGGAGCATTAACCCCAGATAAGGGGAGCGTTAACCCTAGATAAGGCCCGTCTTATCTGGGGTTTACGTTCCTTATCTGGGGTTTACGTTCCTTATCTGGGGTTAAGGCGGAAATGACACACTTATGCTTTCATAGACGTAAACCCCAGATAAGGGTGGGCTTTATCCATAGTTAACGCTCCTTATCTGTAGACAAGGATCGGTAACCCCAGATAAGGCCTGCCTTATCCTAGGTTTACGTCCCTTATCTGGGGTTAAGGCGGAAATGACACACTTAATGCTTTCATAGACGTAAACCCCAGATAAGGGTGGGCCTTATCCATAGTTAACGCTCCTTATCTGTAGATAAGGATCGTTAACCCCAGATAAGGCCTGCCTTATCCTAGGTTTACGTCCCTTATCTGGGGTTAACAACTTAAACCCCAGATAAGGCCCGTTATCCTAGGTATATGTGTCTCATCTAGGGTTAAGGCCCTCAACCCCGAATAATGCGCCTTATCTATGGATAAGCTCATTATCCCTAGTTAGTTAATGCTCCTTATCTGGGGTTCAGGCGTGTTAACTCCAGATAAGGGACGTAACCTCGGAAACAGGCCTTATCCCTTATAACTAGGCTAGTTAATGCTTCTTATCTGTAGATAAGGATTGTTAACCCAAGAAAAGGCCTGCCTTATCCTAGAATAACACGCCTTATCTATGGATAAGACGCCTTATCCCTAGTTAACACTCCTTATCTGGGGATAAAGAGCGTTAACCCCAGATAAGGCCCACCCTTATCTGGGGTTTACGTCTATGAAAGCATAAGTGTGTCATTTCCACCTTAACCCCAGATAAGGAACGTAAACCCCAGATAAGACGGGCCTTATCTAGGGTTAACGCTCCCCTTATCTGGGGTTAATGCTCCTTATCTGGGATTACACGCCTTATCTATGGGTATCTATGGATAAGGCGCCTTATCTGGGGTTAAGGCGCGTTAACCCCAGTTAAGGGACGTAAACCCTGAATAACACGCCTTATCTATGGATAAGGGGCCTTATCCCTAGTTAATGCTCCTTATCTGTAGATAAGGAAAGTTAACCCCAGATAAGGCCTGCCTTATCCTAGGTTTACGTCCCTTATCTGGGGTTAACAACTTAAACCCCAAATAAGGCCCGTTATCCTAGGTATACGTGTCTCATCTGGATGTCTCTTAAGGCCCTCAACCCCGAATAATGCGCCTTATCTATGGATAAGGCACCTTATTCCTAGTTAGTTAACACTCCTTATTTGGGGTTAAGGCGTGTTAACCCCAGATAAGGGACGTAAACCCTGAATAACACACCTTATCTATGGATAAGGCGCCTTATCCCTATTTAATGCTCCTTATCTGGGGTTAAGGCGCGTTAACCCCAGATAAGGGACGAAAACCCTGAATAACACACCTTATCTATGGATAAGGCGCCTTATCCCTAGTTAACACTCCTTATCCGGGGATAAAGAGCGTTAACCCCAGCTAATGCCCGCCATTATCTGGGGTTTACGTCTATGGAAGCATAGTGTGTCATTTCCTCCTTAACCCCAGAAAAGGGACGTAAACGCCAGATAAGGCGGGCCTTATCTGGCGTTAACACTCCTTATCTGGGGTTAACGCACCTTATCCCTAGTTAACGCTCCTTATCTGTTAGATAAGGATCGTTAACCCCAGATAATGCCTGCCTTATCCTAGGTTTACGTCCCTCATCTGGGGTTAACAGCTTAAACCCCAGATAAGGCCCGTTATCCTAGGTTTACGTCTCTTATCTGGGGTTAAGGCCATAAACCCCGAATAACGCGCCTTATCTATGGATAAGGCGCCTTATCCCTAGTTAACGGTCCTTATCTGGGGTTAAGGTGCGTTTACTCCAGATAAGGGATGTAAACCCTGAATAACGCGCCTTATCGATGGATAAGGGGCCTTTTATCCCTAGTTAACGCTCTTTATCCGTAGATAAGGATCATTAAACCACAGATAAGGCCTGCCTTATCCTAGGTTTATGTCCCTTATCTATCTATGGTTAACAACTTAAACCCAAGATAAGGCCCGTTATCCTAGGTGTACGTCTCTTATCAGGGGTTAAGGCCCTAACCCTCGAATAATGCGCCTTATCTATGGATAAGGCACCTTATCCCTAGTTAGTTAACGCTCCTTATCTGGGTTTAAGGCGTGTTAACCCCAGATAAGGGACGTAAACCCCGAATAACACGCCTTATCTATGGATAAGGCACCTTATCCCTAGTTAACACTCCTTATCTGGGGATAAAGAGCGTTAACCCCAGATAAGGCCCGCCCTTATCGGGGGTTTACGTCTATGGAAGCATAAGTGTGTCATTTCCGCCTTAACCCCAGATAAGGGACGTAAACCCCAGATAAGGGTGTGCCTTATCTGGGGTTAACGCTCCTTATCTGGGGTTAGCGCGAAGGCGCCTTATACCAATATTTTATCGAAAACCCACCTCTTCATTTCCAATAAATATCTTGTTTTTTTATCAATGCAAGAAAGAAGTTGAGCATATATAATACTAATATTTTCTTGATTTAAGTATAGAAGGTTGAAAAGCGCGGACAGGGGGGGGGGGGGGGGGGGGTGGGGGTGAGGGGGATGTGCCCCCTCGCAAAGAGTGGAAAATCTTCAATTTTCGAACTCATTTGGTGCGATCTGGTGTATACTTTTGACCAATATTATATCGAAAAGCCACCTCTTCATTTCCAATCAATCAATGCAAAAAGAAGTTGAGCATATATACTGATATTTTCTTGATTTAAAGCCGTATATATATAATGTGATCTTTCCAGACGACGCTGGACATAGGCGTATTCACGAGTATTCAGGTTAAAATATGCGAACGAGGTTACCTGATCAAGTGAATGGGACGACCGCTTAACAACGGTTTAAATTCAAAAAATAGCATTTACAATTGGGATGATTAGCCATCCCGAACGGTTTTGGATTGGAAAATTTTCTTCTAACCTATGATGAATTTTATGGGGTCATATAATCAAAATCCATTGTTACATTGAAACCAACGGAAATTCAAAATTAACGGCCGTTCGTAGCCACCGTCGTCTGGATCTTTCGAGGGAACGCGGAACGCCCTCAACATCGAAAAAAAAATTAAAAGCAGATTTTCTTGCAGATTTACATTTCTGATCATAAATCGTACATACATTCCAAGTTACAGGGCGATACGGTTCTTAAAGGGGCATTAAGAGATGTGGTGGAGGCACTGGGATTTGTATATTTTTACAATTGTATTACATGTAATGATTAAGGGAGCAGTTCCATTTGTACGCGATAAAAACTGCGAGAATGTTCCGGGGCCCCGATGAGTTTTTTATCAGGCCCCGATGAGATTTTTAGCGCGTACAGTTGCGAGTAGCAAAGGATTATTTATTGAGTAGCGTATTACCGCTTGTTTAAATATAACGAAAGATAAGTGGTCGGTATGCAAATAGAGCTTCGGGTTATTTATTCTAGTTGTAAGGTACAAATTCAGCATTTCATGTTTTTAGAGATAATGTTATTGATTATGGATGTTTAACGTAAATTGTATTATTGTATTTGCTAAACAATGTCCCGCTCTATTTGCTAAACATACCCCAGGCCAGGGTATGGCAGAGGCCTCGTATCGGGCCCCGATGTCTATTTTATCGGGGCCTGATGACTATTTTATCGCGTATCAACTTGAAAAACATCGGGTCCAAAACATATCAGGCCCCGATACAGTCGCGATAAATTTATCGCGTACAAACCTAAGAAAAAATCAGCCCTCTTTATACAACAAAACGTCGATTCAAAAATGCTGGTAGAGCCACAACCAGCATTTTACACAGTGCAGTGGTAAAGGGTGGTATTCCCACATATTTAAAACATTGTTTTAATCAAGTTTTGCTGGTTTTTTAAAGTAGAAACAACAAATATATGGCAATGTTTAATGTTCATCTTGAATTCTGAAGTAAATTAATTAAAATTAAAAAAATTCAACATGACATTGTGTCCCTTTAATTACTTCAAAATCATGGTTTTAGAGTGAAAATAAACTGTCGGGATAACACGACAGTTTATATATTTACTCTAAATTCACTCTAAAACCATGATTTTAAGGTAATTGGGAATCGTATCGCTCTGTAACTTGGAATGTACGATTTATGAAAATGTAAATCTGCAAGAAAATCTAATTTCTAAAAAAAAAAATGAATAGAGGGCGCTCTCTGGAAAAGATCACATAAGTATGGTTGAAAAGCGCGGACAGGGGGACAAGTGGAACCTTTTTCAAATTTCGAACTCGCATTTGGTGCGATCTGGTGTATACTTTTGACCAACATTTTTATTGAAAAGCCACCTCTTCATTACCAATCAATATTTTGTTTTTATCAATGCAAGAAAGAAGTTGAACTTACTGATATTTTCTTGATTTATGTTTAGATGGTTGAAAAGCGCGGACAGGTGGAGTCTGAATTGGATTTTTTTTCTTTCAATTTTCGAACCCATATGGTGCGATTTGGTGATGTGTACTTTTGACTGATATTTTATTGAAAAGCAATCACTTTATTTCAATCAATATTGGCTTTTTATATAGGCCTATGCCAGAAAGAAGTTGTACATATAATATATATTCTTGATTTAAAATTGTTATTTAAAAAACTTTAGGTTTAAAAAAGCATATCGATAGTTTAAACTAGTTACCGTACCTTCAAAATATAAGATTTATCGTCAACGTACCAATAATTGTATACGTCCAATCACTCCAAACGTTCTTAGGGAGCGTTCATAAATACTTTGGGGGCCGTGGGGGGGGGGGGGGGGGGGGGGGGGGGGGGGGGGGGGGGGGGGGGTGGGGGGGGGATTCAGGGGGATCAAAAAAATTACTAATGTAAAAAAGCCACAAAAAAATTGCGCGCCTAAAGAAACAATTTTGCCCCATTAAATGTATAAGTATAAAGTAGCATATTTTGCATGGGCCTCCATACACTACTTTAGCTTTATAAAGCTTTTTTATGAAAGCCTCGATCATAGCAAAGGGGTTTGGATAATGTGCGAGTTGCGAGTAAGAAAGTGTAAAGTAGCAATTTTTTCTTAGTTTAACTTAGGTATCAGGTCAGAAAACCTACAGCTCTAAGGGGCCGCTGCTCCCTTAACTATTACCCCCGCCGGAGCTTGGCCCTGGACGCCACCGGGGCCCTTAAGCGAAAGCGGTTAAGCGAAAGCGGGCCCCTGGACCCTACGCCGATTTGGCCAGTGGCCCCGCGGGGCAACAAGCCTTCTGGCTACGCCTATTTAAAGGCTGTTAAAAGTTAAGATATTCAAATAACTCGTTATTACCCCACCACCTAACCTAAACAGAAGTGTGGTCGTGTTTGGCATAGGGGGGGGGGGGGGGGGGTCAAAATTAATTTCAGACCCTGAAAGAATCAATAAAAATAAGACTTTCTCGAAGGGGGATCATTTTTTTTAATGTACGGGATGCCAATCCCCCCATCGAAGTATTTATGAACGCTCCCTAATATGTCCTGAGTCCCTGGCATGCCTCCCCAGCCGGCCATTTCGTACCCATACCCCACCTTTTTTCCTTTTTTTTTGTCCCCTCTTCTTCCTTTCTCTTTCCGTGGACTTTAAGTCCATGCTCTACCCCTTTCCTTTTTTCTTTTCCTTTTTCCTTTTTTTCTTTTTAGTGGGAACACACCTCACCCCCCCCCCCCCCCCCCTGGATTCGCCACTGGGGGGGACATCTCCTACCGGCACTACTTGAACGTCAAAAAGTTTTGGCTTTCTCCCCCCCCCCCCCCCCCGGGGGTTACTTTCGCCAAAATTGTACGTGGATGTGCCTGCCGAACTTCCGAAAATGCGACTTTCTCTAGGCCTATACCAATTTTTTGGCCAATTTCCCACCCATCAATATACCAATTTGGTAAGAAAAGCACCCAATTTTGCACAAATTGGGTGCTTTTTACAAAAAAATGCCTCAATATACACACAATATGCCAATTGGGCGCTTTGGTCTGTGATGAAAACCACCCCATCGCTATATACCAATTTTTGCGAAAAGGCACCCCAAAAGGCAGGCACATATCAATGTGAGAACCGCCCCTCCCCCGGGTTTCTCCCTCCCCTTCCATAAATATTGGAAAGCAATGATGACCAAAGTGACTTCATATCTCGCATCAGGCGCAAGCTCCGATTTAGAATGAATCAATAGGGCCTATAGTCTAACTCCAGGGAGGTTTATTCCGGGTCGTTGTTATAGCAACATCCAAACAAATACTACCAGAAATTCCTTTGATGTCAGGATCCCTAATCAACATGATTTGCGTTGGCAGAATGCAGTCAACAATATTTGCGTGAAAATGATTGTAAAAATAAACTTTAAAAACATCATCCTTCACTATAGTTGAGTTAAAAGGTTTTCATGATAATAAGAGCGTTTTATAACAAAATATATATTTGACATTCGCAATATAAAGGACAAATTGTATTGAATTTGCTCTGAATTAAAAATATGATCTGCGAAAATTTGTGAACATTATAGTCTATCAAGGTTCACAAGGCCTTACACATGTTTTGATCAAATGACCCCCTCAGTCGAAGTACAGTTTCTATACAGTTGGTAGTAGCAAAATGCGCTACGCGCTAAAGCCAAAACGTGGTGACATTTTGATACGGATTTAGAAAACAAACTTTAAAAACATAACTTCATACGTATGAAAATAAGTGAATGGAAACAGTTAATTTATACAGAAGTCTGTCACAGAGATAGTTCGCAATGCGTTAAAATAAAGGTAGGAACAATGTTTATTTTCCTTGTTAGTTATGACGTTATTGTTAGGTCGTTCTGGTTGTTTAAATGTTATCTGTAAATGTTAATAATTATGTTATGTTGTTTTGCGCTTATAAAATCAAATTGATTTCGTGTAAGCTAGTTGTATGGTTGATTCGCCATCCGTTGCAAAAATTGCATTGCAATTGTGGAATTAATTCAATTCATTCATATTAAATTGTTAAACCCACGCCGCCCGCGACATCGCCTGTCCAGTCCACGACTAAGTTCATTTGGAGGCCAAGATATGTTTGAATTTTCATGAATTTTTCAATATAATTATTCATAAGTTCATTTTAAACAAATTATGCTTTTGGCCAGCTCCTTAAAATATTTCGGCTGCGATGCATTTTGTAGACAAATCTCAGTCTTGTGATATATGCCATGATGAAATGCCATGCCACCCTGCTGCCTGCCTCTGAGAAGTCTGGCTTCTTCCAATGCATACCACATACTACGTTTCCATGGCAACTAACCAATGTTTGGTCCAAACAAAAACTCGACACCAGTAAGCCCATCTTTGTTTCCAATAACACGTCAGGGGCTACGTAATTATATGTAATGACGTAAATAACATATTGATAACTGTTGATAAAGTTATCGATAAAGTCTCTTCTACGATATCACAGGCCAACTTCTTTTGTATGTAAATCATGCGGTAATTGATTTATGACGCCTGAGGTGTATTAATTGCGTTACAATAAAACCTTTTTGGTCCTTCTTTATTACCATTCACTTGGTCGTTTATAGCACTTCACTGTTATGTTACAATAGTCTTAAAATAAACAGCTAAACAGATTAGGTGTCGAGTGCCTGTCAAAGTATGTCCATCACGTTTTAGATGGATGCAGAAGAGTTGGTTTCAGCTCTAAAAACGGAACAAGGAATTAATGACTCGTCATTAATACATCTGGAGTAACCATTTTTGTTTTCAAAATCGGGTTTTGGTAACTTTTTTTGAACAAAGTCTTTTTTATCAGAAGGGTCTGAAACAGCGAAAGCACGGGTTGAAATGCATGACTAATGGGGAGGGATTCTATGGGGAGGGATCTGGAGATTGATAGACAGATCTCGGGGTACCGTAAATGCTTTCGGTAAAAATGCGAAGAACTCAAGAAATATGTTTATCTATTTCTTTTTAATTATTGCTATTTACGTATGCTAAGAAATCCATTAACATTTCAGATCGCTTCCCTACCTTCAACAAAGATATAAGGTTACTTTAAGTTACACGGTGGGAAAGAAGTAGAGCAATCATTCGATAGGCGATTCATTATGTAAACACTAAACAGTTCGACCGCGATGTTGCTAGGAGAAGTTGGTCTCTAATTGCTTGTCCACACACTTATCTTATAATAGTTTGACTTACTAGTATATTTATATCCTTCTTGCAGAACACATTGACTGAACCGATCAGATTGATATCATTCTAAAGCGCAACGATGAAAATGGCGGAGCAGCCCTCAGACGTGACCGCAGAAGCTCCGCCGCCGACGAGCGATGATCCGGTGGAAAAGTTGGTAATTGACAATGCCGACGATGTAGATGCGTCGCCGACAGTTGAAAATGATTCGGAACCAGTACCAGCAGAGGAAACTGCTCCCCAAGGAACAACGGGCTCTGATGAAGATAAAGTAGAACACAATGGAGAAAGCGGGGCAGGTGGTGAACCCACTGTTTCCATTGAGGAGACAGAAGCATCTGGTGAGGCAGACGACGGGGGCAACAAACCATCTGCAGACAAAAAACCCGACCCCGTGGAAAATACTGAAGCAAAAACAGAGGGAAATGAAACATCTGCTGATGCGGCAAATGATGACGAGTCACCTGAGATTAAGTCAGATGACACCGCCAAACAAGACGATTCAAAGCCATCAGAGATTGAGAATGTTGTGCAAAAAGACGCTGGAAACACTGAAACCAAAGAATCAACAAGTGCTCCTTCTGCGGAAGTTGATGATGGAAACGACCGTAGTTTGTTACCTCCTGATGAACTTGAATCAAAAAGTGCAAATGTTATTGCAGAATCTGATGCTAATGTGGTGGAAGAGTCAGAGATACAGAAAGATGAAAACCTTTCTGATCTTAACGAAGATCAACTGAGAGAACGATATGCCCTTTTGCAAACCAAATACGCAGCTTCCGAGTCGGAACTGAACTCACTCCGTGACCAAAATGCCGAATTTCGCGCCAAAATAAAGACATTTGAAGACGACAGGAAACTATCGTCTGCGAAAGAACTGAACGAGAAAACCAAACAGCGTGATGGGCTTCGTGTGCAAGCGGACTATCTTGCTCATGAGCTTTCCCAGCAGCAAGACACGGAGAAATACTTGCGTGAGAAACTCACGGAGGTTCTTGAAGAGAAAGCGGAGAGCGAACGCAGGGTGAAAGACTTACAGTTGAGGTTGAAGAGATTTGTAAAAGATGATATGGCAAAGGATGAGAGAGTTGCCAGGTTGGAGGCAGAACTTCGTGAGATTTCACAAGAAGTTCAGCAAATGGAAAGTTATCTGGATGAAGAGTCATTGCAGAAGGTTAAGACCCAACGTAAGAGTTCTGATCGTACGGGACAAAACGGTGCAGCCGGTGGGGGTCATGCCGGGCGGGGAACATCACCTACACCGCAGTCAAAAACTTGTGTCATTCTTTAGATTAGAGATTAGAATAATTGTGGATTTTGAAAGAAACATTCTATGATACCATTTTTTAATTTGCAGAAAAACATTTTGTACAACAACAACAAATTCTGGACTATTCGAATTCGATCAAAACTTCACTTATTTATTTGTTCAGAGTGACATTCACTCTATAAGTGCAAACATGGGTCACTTCTCAAGATTGAAATGACAGTGATTTACTATAACAGTATGCAACTATTCCTCCTTGTAATAGATGCTCCTGAAGAAACTCCCGCTGGCTAACACGTAAAAGGAAACTTACTTTTTGAAATGATAAATACAAAAAGATCAAACAAGAAACATACTTACAATGTCTAGAGCTTCATTGAGACATGTTCGATATTTATTTTCATTATGATAGATGAATGGCATTATTTTGTGTACATGTTTATTTGACGACGTTATTGGTTAACTTGGTAAAACAAAAACAAAAAACAAAAACAAAAAACAAAAACAGTTATTGTAAGAGGGGCAACCCTGAAGGGTTATGAATGTACACTATAATTATAGAATTCTTGTATTCGTTGGCCCACTCTCATTAAACAATGAATGGTATTATTTATGTGAGGGCAATCCTGATGGGTTATAAATGTACACTATAAAATGGAGTATATTGTTTTTGTTGGCCCATGCTCCTTATGATAAACAATGAAAGGTATTATTTTGTTGTGAATATTTGACCACGTTATTGGTTAACTTGTAAACTAAACAAAAAATAAAAATATTTATTGGGATGTGAGGGGCAATCCTGGTGGGTTATGAATGTACACGATAAAATGGAATGTATTGTGCTTGTTGCACCACTATCATTTATGCAGCATGTTTCCAACAAAGATCAGGTGTGCAGGATTGCCCCACTCTACCCTATCATAGGAGTAGTATATTGGTTTGTAGATTAAATTCAGTATTAATTGCCAAAGATTTTGTACATAGATTTGTAACTTCAAACAGGCGCTTCCATAGCCTTACTCATAAGATGAAAATTGGCGAACTGATTATGTAATACATTACCCCGGTACTTTATAACTGATAGTCAGTGTAAATATCATGCTTAAGATAGACTGGAATACTATGCCTTACAAGTAAAATGTTAGAGGAATACTATAGATAACCTTGTTAATCCCCCTGTGAGTTTTGTTCCCAAAAATGGATTAAAATATACGAGGCTCTAAAGTCCATGCTCAAAGTCATATATGAGTCACCCAAATATATTATTTCAATTGTACCTAAAATGGTGCGTGAACAGATTTTCCTACGGTGGAGATTATGTAAATATAGTAGCAAACCCTTGCAAGCGCATTATGCTTAAATATTAGTTTATAGTCTAATATGGATAGAACAGGTTTATTCGAAAACTAGCCCTGGTACAGAATCTGGTATCATGATCAGTTTACTTAAAACTATCCATTCGTCTACCTCTTTGCAGTGACATTAGAGCATTGATTGGTAACAGTATTATTAATATTGCAGTTGTGATTCTAATGAGCTGAGATAGATTCTGGATCTTGCTCATAAAGATTGCATCAGTTATGCTCTGACATCACTGCGCAGAGGTAGATGTACATGGATTATATTGATATTGATATTAAGAAAGGCCATTTGAGTGAGTCTAACTATGAGTTATAGATTTTGCCACCATATTATTTTTATTGCGACTGTTTATAGCTGGGGAACATGGTATTGAAACATATTGAAACATGCATGACCTTTTACCCTAAATCAAGATCAAAGTTAAACACCCATGTTGGCAAGGATGTTCCTAGGTTGTAATTCTACCGAGGGAACATGTTGGTATACATATAACTCCCTTTGCCAGCAGACCGGGACCGGAAAACCCCTAAAACGGACCCATGCTCCCCAGCTATTTATTACTCTAACAATTGAGCGCACAGCCTCCAACATATCACTGAATATGTCTTTAAAGTCCACGTGGTCTAGTTTTCATGATACATGGATTGATGGCCTTTTGATAGTTTTAGTATGACTTATAGCACGAGGCAGCGTAGCTGCCGAGAGCTATAAGGAATTAAAAGCACTCATCGACAGTGACTATTTAGTGATGATTTATGTGGCAGAACTCTGCTGTACACACCCCTGCACAGTAGGACACTGATAGAACTTAAAAGTTTTGATTCAAGCAACTGTTGATCAAGATAAACAATCATCTACTAAACACACACATACCAAGTTGTGATATAATTAATCAGGTTATTTACGATGTCAAATTTACAGCACTCTAGAGCTGTACAATAAGTGAAATTGGTGGAACTCTGGACTGGCTGTGTATGTGCTTTTAATTATATAATGATGTAATTTTAGCCATGAGTTAATCTGTCCTTTCTTATTATGGTTTGAAATTCATTGTGTGATATCATGATATAAAACAACAAACATAGCATAGCATGTCTTTTGTTTATGTAATTGTAAATATATCACTTGGTCCAGTGGATTGTTCTATTTCACTCGGCTTTGCCTTGTATAATGGAGTAGTCCACATTTAACTTTGTGATATACACCTAACACAAAAAGCTCCTGACTCAGTGGTGCTTTAATGTTATCTCATGTAAAATCAGCAATAGGTATCAAAAGTCTTAGATATACCTTAAACGAGCACACAGGCCTGGAAAAAATGTTTATTTATCAGGAATTTATATAAAAATTTCCCACCAAATATGTAGGATTTCCCACCATTTCTTATGTATTTCTTTATCCATCCCTTCAAATGACTGGATTTCCCGGGAATGAGATTACCCAATTGCTTTTTTCCCCAGGCCTGCGGGCATATTTATTCCCCGCAATTTGAGAACTCATTCATCACAAGCGAATGGATACTTTGAAAGTTATGACGACGTAAGTAACCACACCTACTGACAAAGTACTGACAAAGTTGCAGTAAAATGTTTGGGATATTATGGGATATTATCACCTAGTGTGTGCTCAGCAGTAATAATCTGTGTGAAATAAATCACAGCTCACCATTCATACATGCTTGACCGGTTGCGATAGCACATTGTTCAATACAAATCAATGACATCCTATCTATACCAAAAAAACAACCCCTTTTTTCGTTAGGAGTGGATACAAAAGAATCGTACATGTAACTTAAAATGTGCTTGTATAGCGTATTTCTTAGATTTTTGATTCTGATTCATACACTCTTAGTAGTTGCGAATCAATCGGAAAGCAAGAAACTAAAATACCTGGAGTGCATTGAAAGTGTCTAATGCACTCTTTGTGTGCGGTGCGCCCAATGCACGTACCACATGCTTTGTTTTGATTCGTTATTCAGGCATCGGGGATTTCGCAGATTTTCACTGCAGGTGTTAGCAAACTTCTTCACATGTTTTTATTTGTTATTACATAGATCAAAATCATGCTCAAATTGTGAATTTTGATTTGTATAATGTTGTGTATGAATTAGGATACATGTTTTTTCTCGAAAAATCAGAAAAATCAATGCACTTGAGCAAATGTTGATATGCTCACAATAGCACTCCCCCTGCGGGTCGTGCCATAATTTACACATACCATCAGCGTGCATGCATTGATTTGACCAATTTCTCTCGAAACAACACATGCGCATTTATTAACCTATAGTTACATAATTTTTTTAATTAGCTAACATAAAACCACCGATCAGGATCTTTTTGTGTTAGATGTAGATGTTACTTATCACACAATCTGGCATTCATTATTTGTATACAATCATACTGCCACATTAACTATTTGTATAGTACTTGACTGTAGATTTTAAATGAAGTAAATTTATCCAAATTATTTTGCTATGAATAGAGCTAAAGGTGCTATGATCTTAGATTTGCAATAAAGAAGTAATGTAATGATAACTATTCAGAGATAGAGTTTTGTTTTTATATGCTCACTCATTGATGGAGAATGTCCCTGTAAAGATTGGATAGTAACAATACAAGCATACTTATGCTGGTTCCCTGCACCCTGGATCCCCGGCCCAACTTATCCATAGGTGCAGGTACAGGGTTCTCAATTGTCGGCCGTAACCGTAAGTTCAACACATTGCATTGTCGCTCTGTTATGGCATACGGTAAATAACGATCAACACACTGTAGCTGAGATACCGCATCGATGGCTGAAGCGTCATTGTCGCGCTGCCATAGATACGGCGCGATGGGGAACGTGCTATGACATGCGTGCATGTGCGTGTGAAGTCCGGCGCTGTGGTTAGTGCCGATACACGTGTAGTTTGTGCCAATCAGCAAATTTGTTATCATTCTAAGCGTGACGCTGGCTTGATCGAATTTATTTGTGAATTTTTTATGGCAGCAAATCAGCTTCGAGTGGAAATCGGCGCTTACCTGCATCTATGGATAAGTTGTGTGGAGCCCATAGATGCAGGGAACCAGCATAAATCATACTATGGATACTAAATAATATTTTATAATGCACTGATAGGTCCATATCGTCAGCCTGCTTTGATAATTGACTAACTCATTTTGTCTAGTTTTGAGAAAACAACAAAAATAGGACAAATGAGTTAGGCAGTTATCGAAGCAGGCTGACGATATGTTGAATAGCACCATGAATAGTACAGGCGAATTCCAACAGGAGCAGTACCTGTTGGATAGAATTAGGTTTTCGCTGAAAAGTGAGTTAGGCAATTATTGAAGCAGGCTGACGATATGTGATGCGATCTAAAGCAAAATAAGTCTGAAGTCGGAAAATATCAAATTGTTAGTTTTCCACATGATTGAATTGGCCATTTGCAATAAAATATTTGGCAGGAAACCCCATTAACCCTAACTCTACCCCCCACTTTTTTCAGAATTTTTTCTTCAACGTGGAAAATCGACCAAAATATCCCCCCGATCCCCCAGGATTTGATCCAGGGACCTCCAGCACGTGGAGCTTCCAATCCCCCGCTACACCACGCCTTCCAAGCACAGTCTGGGCAGTTTATTGCCCAGACTGTATGGAGACTGGAGTGGGTCCATTTTTTCAGCGAAAAACTTCCACGCCGAGTGGTACCAACGTGCCCAGTCGTGGTATATCGTGGTATATGGCAGTGTTAGGGTTATATTAACAAAACTTAGAAAATCTTTGAAGAAAAAAAAAAAATCAAAAAATTGCTTGTTAACCCTAACTCTACCCCTCACTTTTTTCTTCAACGTGGAAAATCGACCAAAATATCCCCCCGGGAGCTTCCAATCCCCCGCTACACCACGCCTTCCAAGCACAGTCTGGGCAGTGTATTGCCCAGACTGTATGGAGTGGGTCCATTTTTTCAGCGAAAAACTTCCACGCCGGGTGGTACCAACGTGCCCAGTCGTGGTATATCGTGGTATATGGCAGTGTTAGGGTTATGAATGAACAATTAATTTCAAAGATATGAGCAAATGAAGGGTTTTCAAAACAGTAGAAAACAAAAGAAATTCTATCCTTTATTTGGTTATATCTCAAAATCAACATTGTGACTTCCGACTAGATTTGCTTGATGTACAAATTGATTTAAATCTGGTCTAAATGGTTGTTAGTCCCTACATACAGGGCCAGTCAAAAATGCAATAGTGGCAAGAAGCCATCTTGTTTTCACATCATGATGAATTTTTTTATACCTTATAAGAATGACAGATTTGTTAGTAAAAAATCAAGTCAATCACATTTACTGTTTCTTATTCGTGAACCTTTTAACTGCGGTACCAACATTTGTCCAATGTCCATAAAGCACAAATACAAACTTTGTCCTTAAAACAAACTAAAATAGTTCTGAAAAGGTGACTGTCTTTTGTGGAGGACATGTCCTCCCTTTTAAATCAGGTTTACAGTAAGGCATGGGTCTTATTGCATACAATTTAAGATTCATCTTAAATTAAGAAGAGTGATGCTTCTTAAGTTTTCAACTCTTCTTAAAGTGGATTGTTAAAGAATTCTTTATTTAGTCTTCATGAAATAGGACCCATGTCAAATTTTAGACCTGAGTCCAACTCTTATAAAGCCCAACTTAAGAAGAATTCTTCTGAACAAGGCTTAAGAAGAGTTCAAAATTCACCCTCCCACTTTTGCAATAGGGCATCGGTATAACAATATTTTGCACATACAGACCTTAGTCTTTACTCAGGTGGAATAAATAGCAATAAGAAAACTCTTGCATTTGTACAGTAATTGAAAATGTAGTTATTTATTTCCCCAAGTCCACAATATCTATCGTAAATACTTATTCTGCTAAAATGGCCAACTTTCCCCTGATACTGAATTTCTTCAGGATATTTCCTAACAACATATCCTTCCGCTTCAGTCGTCACCTCTGCTTGATACTGGGATAAGTTCTCCTTCCAAATAAGGCACAATAACCTTTTGTTGGTACTGTTCATATAATAAGGTGATGAAGGATAAACAACCGCTCTACATTCTTAACAAAATCCAAAATATGTCAATTTTAAATGAAAATTCTTTTTGTTAAGTTGTGAACATTTACATAAAAACATTATCAATTTTTTGATAACTTTTTTCACAAACATTTATTGAATTTAAAAACTGTAATTTGAATTTGTTTTCCTTATTATTAACAGATAATCAAATAAATAAAGATGGTCTGGCAAACCAAACCTATTTCTATAGGAAAGGACCATCGTCCTCTAGAACAGGTTTTTAATACACCCTGTAAACAGGTTTTTTCCTTATCACCTACGCCATGTTTTATCTAGTCATTTGTCTTTCCTCATTCCTGTATTGATAAATGTTTTCGCTTCTTTGCTGTGTTCATATACGGCCTGGCCACCCACTCAATGTCTGCTGTGCCCTTTGCTTCTATTGTGCCTAGACGTATCTCATACACTGTAATAAGAAGGAATTCAAGAAAACATTGTCAAAATATGCCCTATACATTACTATAGATTAATTTGGCCTCATTTGGTGTTGTATTTGAAGAGCTTTGTTGCAAAAGGGCCACCAGACCACCCCGACAGTTACTCATTTTGCATTAGTGAATTTGTATTGACAAGTCCATGGAATTAATCAAATTATTGTATGGTTGTGTTCATTACTGTTTCAATGACTTGGATTAGTGCATCCATGCACGCCAATTAAGGCAACAACAATATAAGAAGCCACATTCCACATAATGAATAGCCATCCATTTAATAATGCAAAATGAGTAAACAGGCAGAAGTGGATGTAGGCCCTTTTGCAAAACACTTCTTCATTTGCAGAAACATTTGTGAAATTTGATTCGTAATGCCGCATATATTGATTCGCAGACACCTTTTGCACAAAACTCAATTAAGGTGGCTAACTCGGCTAAGGTGACCAGCAATGATTTGCTTCAAAATATCAGAGGATGTGTATATTGATAAGAAAAGATGATATGCCAAGTTTGAATTTTTCCAAAAAGCCGTTTTTGATTTACGGAATTTTTCGTTATTTGAAAACCCATTGACTTAAAACACAGGAGGCGTAGCCGAATTCCCAAATACTGCCAAATTTCAGAAAACACAAAGTTTTGTAAATATTTTTTTCTCTTCTTTAAAATCAATGTATGCTTAAGACTTTTATTTTATTTTGATGCCAAAACATCGAGGAATAACACAATTTTTTCCCCTCCACAACTGAGCGGTGATGGATGGTTTATTCACTGGGAATGTTAGTACTTTTTCACTATTTTCTAGAAACACTATATTGCCAAATTTTGTGAATTTCTACAGAAAAAACTACATGTTCAATTTGCACAAACAAGGTGTCATATTAAAGGTAATTAAGTTTAGAAAGTTATCTCGTGAGTTTTTACTAATTAAGTGTTTCTAGATCTTTTTACAGCCTTTTGAAAATTTCCCTAAAATCAAAATTGAAAAAAATATTTTTTTCAAAAAGTAAACACTGTATTTGCAAAAACTCACGAGAGAATTTAGGTAATATGCTTATAAATTTATTCCCAAAATTTCATGGCCATAGCACTTTCCGTTTAGTCTACAGAAATTCAAGAAGGTGAAAATTTAGGGAATTTTCAAAAAATAAAGAAAAACATAAGAAATTTCAAAAATGATCCGAAAGTCCTGAAATAGGTAGAGGAAAGACTTATCTTCACTGTGGTCTCAGTATAAAGAGTATAGATATAATTGATTTGTTATTATATCAGTTTTTCTGTAGTGGTGTAGGAGCCGAGTTAGCTACCTTAAATGAATTTATTCCATAGATATGAAGGGTTTCAAAAATCAATTTAATTTTTTCTTTTTTGTTTGGTTATACCTAAAAACCTATATTCTTGATATGTGACACCGTCACATCAAAATGGACATGTTGGTGGCCTGAATCAAATCTGAGTTATTAGCATGACTTGAAAGAGCACATTTTAAGCTTTGAAATGATACCATGTTGAATGTTATCGGACTTAGTAATCACAAGATATGACTTGAAGAAGCAAAATTTGTTCTATTAATTTCTTTATATTTCACCAAATATGTTGGCCTCCATCTCAAAACTGTGCTTGCCGCAACATGTCCTTTTGACGCAACTGGTCACATATGTGGTGTTATCAAGCAAAATGAGCCTGAAGTTGGTTATTTTTGTACTTGATTATATATGCACCATTTGCAAATCTACATTTCACAGAAAACCCCATTAAAATTAGTCATTTGGTTCCAAAGAAATGAGCGGTTGAAGGGTTGAAAAACCAATAGGAGAAAAAAGGCGTTTTATCTGTTGCGTGGCTATATTCTTAAAATCACTATTTGCAAGTTTCGACTCATTTTGCTCGATACCATCACATATGTTTGATCATATCAATGATGTTTGGGATATTTGGTTACATTTGAGAACATAAATTCAGGTTCAAGTATAACGATGGGTAAGTTGGCATGTACTTACATTTCATTTCAAATCTTGGCCCAACCTCTGTCATTTCGATGTTTTTGTGGTCTACTTTCTTGTATACATGGTGCCTGCAAAGTAAAATCAAACATTGGATTTTGTGAAACATTTGCATGATTGAAACTCGTCCGACGGCGAACCCGTTAAACTTTTAACTTATATTATGAATACCCGTCGTAAAAGCCTATCTCACAATTTGCATGTGTGATACATATATATATATATATAGGTAGAGTTAGGGAAAATGCACAATAGTGCACAAAACATCTTTTGCTCATAAAAGCATCCTTTTCATCCCACAGCACAATCTTTCAAAAGTTGTCTAAATAAAAATAATAATATCCATTTACCAAAAATCAACAAATTGTATGACTGTGGAAGTGTTTTAATATTAGGCTATATTAAAATAATTTTTTTTGTCTCAAAGCTCCCGCGCGCGTTAGTTAATTGATGCATGTTAGAATTTTTTTTATATAGTTTTTTCAACAACAACAAAAATCCCAAAATTTCACAGATTTTTATTGATCACATCATTTTAAATACATCAGGTCAGGTCACTTTTACAAGGATTTCAATATTTTATAATATTTTATATTAAAAAAAAAAATCTTAAAAAACCCAGCATTCAGTTTTGAAAAACTGAAGAACTTTGAGACAAAAGATTTTTTAATACAGCCTTATAGTCCTTGTATAGTTTGAATTTAGTTTATAACGAAACATGATGGTTTTGATAATTAAATAAGAAATGTGTAAACATGGAAAACTGTACATATATGGCAAACAAGTTCAAGCAAAATTAATCCAATAATAATTGATAATCATATTAACCATGTTTACATAGGGAGTATACATATTTTCATAATTATTACATGGAAATCCTTATGCACTTTATATTAGCATTTGGATTGGAACACTCACTACCTTAAGGACAGGGAAAATGCTCAAAAGCGCAAAAGCACCACAAAAAAAACCACCTTTTGCCCAAAATAGCACTTTTTGCTCAAAAAAGCACTTTTTCATCACACAGCATTTTTTTTCAAAAGTTGTCAAAATATTTAACAAATAATGTCCATTTACCTAAAAATCAACAAGTTACATAACTGTGGAAGTGTTTATTCTACACTTAGTTTAGTGTGAATGTAGTTTTGAATGAAAAATAATGGTTTTGACAACGAAAAAAGATATACGTCAACATGGAAACATGCAATACAATCACTTTTGGATTTATTTTTAACGCATATGGCATAAATTTGGTAAATAAAAGCACCTTTTACTCAAAAAAAGCACTTTTCACCTAAAAAAACACCTTTTGCTCCAAAAAGCACTTTTTCCAAAATCAAGCAGCACTTTTAGGGTTTTTAAAAAGCGCAAAATCCCTGTCCCTACACTACCTCCTTAAAGCTATATTATGGGATCTTTTTCAAACTTTAACATACTTTTCTCTCTTATAATGAAGTTCGACTATCAGAGACATAAAATCGACATTGACTGTATTTTCCGTATAAAACATCACAGAACTTTATTAAATCACAATGGAAATCTCCTTCCAATTTAAGGAATTTTTTTCAACATAGTGTTTGTGTACTTTGAGTCATCCCAATGATTTACTACCACTTCTCAAGATTTTCTAGGAACGGTGTTCCCCTATTTCTATGCCCTGCAAAGGGAACAACCCTTGTTAATAAGATGTGCGGTGTATGCATGACTTTTATAAATTACAAAGTGAAAGTCTCCTGCTCATGCAAATCCTGGGCACAATTTAATTAAAATGTAACCCAATGCTGGGGATCAAGTAGCATTTGTAAAGGTTTAATAAATAAAAGACTATTATACATGTCTGCAACTCTGCATAGTCTTTATACAGGGTGGGTAAAACAAATTTTACTCATATCGAGGGCTCAGAAACACAAGGGTTCATCTCCATTTTTTCAAAAATAAGATTTTGGTATCAAAATGTTCAGAAAGAAATTCTCTTTCCAGTAACACAAGGCCTCATCTCCATCTCCCCAAAGTGTTTAAAAATCTTCAATAGTCTTTTTCTCAAAATGGTCAAAATGGAGATAAGGCCTTGTGGTTCCGAGCCATCGATATATCAAAAATATTTCTAACCATAATATATAGAATAGCAATCATTGTAGCAATGCCAATGTTAATAGTGGTATTTGTTTAATATTATTGACAAAAAGAATCACATGATTTCATGGTTTCTTTGAATTGATATGACTATTTTTGTAACATTACTGTGTTTTTGAAATCAAACGGATTTGGGATTTGGTATACCACACCTGTAGTTGGGTACTGTTCTAAAGCAAAATTTGAAATGAGTTTTTAAAACCACCAGAGTAATATAGCTTAAATTTTGGAATAAGATTGTATTTATCGTGCACCTTCATGTACAATTTGTTTTAAACATGCTAAAATTAAAAACAAGACAAATATAAACGGGTGGTACAACCGTACAACAGTGGACAATGTATTTGAAAGCTACCCTTGTTTGACCGTTGACGTAAACAATTTAGGTATGTACACCTTCTGGCAACTCTGGATTAACGGTCATGCACCATTGACATCGATCGGATGTTGAAACTGTCTGGAACAGTAAGTTCAAATTTGAAATTGTTTCCATCCATGAAATTTTCTTATTAAATTTAGGTATGTGATTCGCTTACCTATATGAGATGACATCATTCATGTTAGCAAATGTCATCACTCTTTTGCTGTCTTCTTTTGGTACCGGAAATAAGTACTTCAAAATATTCATTGCCTGTGAAAAGAACAAAATACATTAAGAAAATCAATGAACACGTTGGAGTAGTTTGACAAGAGGGCCAAAAGATGTGTTCACAAAGGATCAAATAATGCATTTCCTCCATTGGCTTATTCTGTGGATCCCCTTCCTTACTATAAGAACCCTCTGTCAACTTAAGTGAATCCATTTCATACTTTAAGAAACCTTCATTAACTTTAGTGGATCCCTCCATTACTTTTAAAACAAGAAGAAAATATCCTTCCCAAAATGACTTAAAGGCTTATGCTTAGGCCAACAAAAAGCCAAGTTTGTTTCAAAAGAAACCTGAAAAAATGCTATGTGAAATGCTGTGTTTTTTTAAGTAAAAAATGCTATGCGATATGCGGTATTTAAAAAACAACAACATGAGACAGGCTCTGTGAAGTGAGAAAATGAAGCTGATATGGTACTTCACAATGTGAAAATTAAAATTTGAAGAAGCATAGCCCAATAAATCACTGAAGTCAGTTGTTATTCTTGAGTTTAAATACTGTTCTAATATTGGAGAAAAAACCTATTCCATACAGTCACAACTTGGCATACACCATCATTCAAGAAAAGAATGGGGGAAAAAGTTATGCGGTGAAACGCAAAGTCTAAAAGCTATGTGCACGATATTCTGAGACAAACTTGCTTTTTATCTGACCTTATATAGTACACCTATATTCAGAGAAATTATTAAAATGAATAAACTAGCGAACACTGTTGTCATGAAAACATTGCATGACAACATTACGCAATAATAGTGAGATTTTTCAGCTGCCAGCCAGGACTAATGGGTTCAAAAACAGTCCTGTGCCGTATTTTGTGCAGCTTTTAAATAAATAGGCCCAGGATTTTTCTGCACCCACTTCTATTTTTATAATGGTATTTGCTATGTACATAATGCAATTTAAAAAAAAAATCTATAATGTGCAATATTCTTTTCTATATTAATTAATAACTTAATTACCTTGCCTTGTTCTTCGGCGTTTTTCAATGTTTTATACCATACCATATCATATTGTTGATGTTTTTATCTATAATGTGCAATATTCTCTTTTATATTAATTAATAAGTTCCTTGTCTTGTTTTTCAATGTTTTTATCATGTAAATTTCATGCAATTTGGCCTTAGGGCCACGACTGTGAAATGTTAATAAAATCAATTCAATTCAATTCAATTGCAATCATAACGATTTCTACCAAATTTTACATCACACAAAGTTGATTTATATAATGATTAATTATTATAGTACTTACCCTTTCACCTAATCTTGATTTAAAATTGTGGAATATAAGATGTGGGTACGCCTCTGACATTGTTCCCATCTTCGGGATGTCATGCCTCATAACTGTGTTCATTAATGTGAAGTAGGCTGTAGGACCATATGGTAAATGACATACTACCATTGCATCTGTAAACCAAACAAGAAAACACAAGATATGAACTAGGCTATAGGACCATATTGTGGAATATAAGATGTGGGTACGCCTTTGACATGGTTCCCATCTTTGGGATGTCATGCCGCATTACTGTGTTCACTAATGTGAAGTAGGCTGTAGGACCATATCGAGGGCTCAGAAACACAAGGCCTCATCTCCATTTGTTCAAAAATGTTTGACAACAATTTGCTACACACATTTTTTCACAAATATCGATCAGTGTTCGTACTTCAGGCGGGCTGATTGATGTATAGTTGGTTTATTTTATGGTGATATAAACCTACCTGGATTGCCCCTTTGTTCATGTACTATAACAAGATTGGTGACATCATTAGCTCTGCATGTCTGTACTATAGTGTAATCAGTTCCAAATTGGTGAGACAAATTCGGTTTTTATCTCTCCGCACGCAAAAGTAATCCAAGTATATGTGCGCGATTATGGCCAAACGCACACAGTTTTGGTCTAACCCACGTATATGATGCATAGTGCGCTTACTGCCATCACAAAACCATGCGCTCCTCATCCTTCTGTATTCATTTGCTACTGTAAGGAGGCTTCGTTAATTTGGAGCTGATCAAACTATAGTTGGTTTACTTAGTAGATATAGTGATATAAACCTACCTGGATTGCCTCTATGTTCATGTACTATAACAAGATCGGTGACATCATTAGCTCTGCATGCTTGCACTAGTTGGTTCACTTCATAGTTACCACGGTTTAGTCTTTGAGCATTGGGAAATACTAGCTTCAACTCCTGTAAGTGATGAAAAAACAAATAGAAATCAATTCTTTTTCAAATGAGTGGTGCCAAATATATTATGCCACAGCATATTATGACAAGTTACGTTAAGTTGATAGGCAATCCAAGAGATAAACCTTCTTATACTTCCTAAAATCATTGCAGGGTTCCTGCACCTTCCAGACAATTAAATTCCATGACTTTTCCATAACTTTCCATGACCAAATTATGAAAAATCCATGACCTTTTTCAGACAACTTCGCCGCGTGCCGTGTAATACGACCTTTTACTCTCATTTTCCAGTCGTTTAATTTTTAACCAGACGGCTATCGTCATTTTTATTTTATTTCTTTTCCTCCGGAAAATAAAATTCCATGACTTTTCCATGACTTTGGCCATTTTCATCAAATCCAAGACTTTTCCAGGCCTGGAATTTAGAAATTAAATTCCATGACTTTTCCATGACCGCGGGAACCCTGTCATTGCTCCAAGATGGCAGTCTTCATTTACTAATTCTACATTTGTCAAATTTGGGTTTCAAGTAGATCAAAGAAATGAATGAACTGCCTATTTTGTGCCTGAGGTAATCCTGAATTTACCTTCTTATCTTCTTATTAGGCCTGAATATCATGGATAGACAGAAATTAGACTTAGTTCCTTCAATTCATATCAGTAAATATCCATGAATAACGCACGTCTGTTGGGCAACTGTATTGCATCAACAAATTAAGATTGCGCAATCCTTTTAATTTATCTGTACTCTCTAGTGGTCTTGGAGCAAATGAGTTTCTAAAAAGCATTGTGTGACATTTGTTGATGTGTGTATGGTGAATGACCTTTGACTTATCTAAATTCAAACTAATTATACCTACCTTTGCAAATTGTTTGAGTTTTGAACTTGGATCTCTAGACGTAGTTAACATAATCTTTGGGTCTGTTACTCCCGCCCATCTGTATTCATCATCTATGTGATTCAACTCTGTATACAAGGAATAACAAGTAAATTAATGCAATTTGAAGGTTGGGAATTCAGAGGCAATAACCTATAAACTATACAAGATAGTTAAAAAGTAGTTACACAATTTTTGGCAGCAATTTTTAGCTCCTTACTTATAGGATTTGGTAAATCTCTTCACATTTTATCAAAGCAGAGGCTATATTTAAGCATTACTGGGCCAAAAATCTAAGACTTTGCTCATTTCGTTTGAGATATGGCATGTTAAAGTTAACATGTGCAAAAGTAGTCTGTCCACAGAAGCCTTCTCATCTTAGTCCAGTTGACTGAAAGATTCTGAACAGGATTCAAAGATATGAAAATAGCACTCTTCGACAACATTTTTGTCTTTTCAATTAAAGGTGTATGTTCCGATCACTCTTTTTGGTTATGATTTGTTTCTTCACATCATGATATTTTGATATCAGAAGAATCCCCATATTTTTCATATTATGTCTATAAATTCGTAGTGGCAAGAAATGTTCCATTTAGAAATTATAGGCTGAAATTGACCTTCCCCCCCCCCCCCCAACTCTCAATTTTTGTTCCCTCAAATTTCTGACTCGACGGCACATTTTCCATTTTTTTTTGAAAAAAACCCCACAAAAAACCTGACCCTACACATGAGAGGTCAGTTTGCCCGTAGAACAGGGATTACTTTGTGTGGCCTAAGCTGTAAACTGTGTTTTTTTATGGATTATAGACATACCTTCAGCACCATCATCATCAAACTCAAGAGATTTCTGTATGGTTAGAGCTTCCTTTTGTAATGTGGTAGGGATCACTTTGTTGTCTGTAAATTAAAAGCAACAACATCAGAGAATAGTTTTAACAGGATTCCAAGGAAACATAATGAGAACATTTCATAGAAATGATGCCAAATTTGAACGGAAGTTAGTTCATATTTGGAATTATTTCTATGAAATTGTCTTGTAATAAAACAACATAATCAATTATTATATTATAAAACAACAATAATTAGTGGAACTTACAGTAAGTTCAAATTTGGAATTATTTCTATGAAATTGTCTTATTATAAAACAACAAAATCAAATATATTATATTTATAAAACAACAATAATGAGTGGAAATCGACAGCAACAAGTATACCTAATTCATTAATTGACCGATTGATTATTTGATTGATTGATATATTGATATGATTGATTGATAGATTGATTGACATTTATATATCATGACTAAAAGGCAACCCAGGGAGGGAGGGGAAATGAGAGACGATATGGACATGACTGGACGAACTGACGATACAGAACGAAGTGACAGAAGTGACAGAAAACTCCATGCACAAGTCCACGCTGTTATTATGCCAAAAAAAGATGTGGGATTGTAGCGGTTGTTGTTTTTTTGGAATTTTTTTTATACAAATTTGTCAATTGACCCCTATGTGACCTCACTTTGACATATTTATTATCCATGCCATTTATTATCCATGCCACCAGACTTTGTCTTTTTAATATCAAAATTTAGTTAAATTATAAACCTCTGTGTATTCCAGTGTGATTTGGTTATTCTTTGGAATCTAAAAAAAAAATTAAAAAAATTGACCTACAAACCAAAAAAAGAAGAAATTGAGGTGAAAGGGCAATCCAACTTATTTTTGCTTAGGCCTTACGTTACCGTGTACAAAACAGATTTTCAGAAACCTTTCCTAAATTTCAAAGTCTACCTCAAGATTTACTGAACCAATACTAGGCATATTTGTACTTATTTCAATGCATTTCACATGGTGATTCCAAATATGGTAATAAAATTCAACAAATTTGACATTTTTAAAAACTTTTTGTGAAATTTTGGAATGTCGTCTGCAGACACCTGCCATGTGGAAAGTGTTAACACACTGGACTGGAGAGGGAACAAGCAAATGGTAAGCTGGCTTGGGAGAAAGGGATGCTAGGTGACAGGTTTGCAAGGCAGTACTACATTGCAATATGATACAGCATGATTGGTATGGTGACCTCTTTTCAAAACTTTTCCAAGTTACCATGTACAATAAATTAGTAAGCTAACATTTGCCGGTTTAGGAAAATGTAATTCAACCTTTCCTCGGTGTGCCATTTGGGAGGGGCGCCTCGAACTGGTAACACATTGAATGGGGCTATTCCATAACATTATGTAACTAGTTCGACTCTTTATGCACAATATGACTTTGACATTGTGAAATGATGCAACATTTTTATTCAACCTGATTACGGTACGAGGCTCTCCTCACAAATGGCGGATCTGTGCAAACAAACAATGAATACTATCAATAGGATGATGAGGTAGCTCTCACAAGACCACACCACATGATGATCTTTTTACAATATTACGGTATTAAACCCACAGTATATATATAGGCAAATTGCACTGCCTTTGGCCCTGTAGATACAAAGCAAACATTCCAAGACTTCATACTTACCATCAAGAGCTTCTTTGACTTTGCGTTTTCTGTCTTTAATAATGCGATCTTGTTCCTCTTGAGATTTTCGGTAGAGATACTCACGCCTCTGACGGGCTTGTCTACGCAACTGAATGAAGAAATAAAATCAGATATCAAAGTTAAACGAAGCAATTATACTTCCCCTGTACTCGCACTTCTGTATATCGAGTATTTGCACCTGCTTTCGGCTTGGCGTTACTCCGACTCATGCATACCATGCAGTTCGTCTTATCCTCACTTAAATATGAGTCTGCACTTCAAAGGGAGAAGAAGAGAAGAGTTATGTTTTCAGTATCACATTTTTCAGACACTTACCAGGGAGGAGCAGTGGGGTATTCATGTAGAATGAGCAGTACGGATATAGTCAACTTTGTAGACTCTTTTTCTTTTCCTTGTCACTCTATGAACAACTCTCTGGCCCGGTGACATATGAGGGCTCACTTTACTGACTTGCCAAAAACTGGTAGGCCGGTATACATGTACCAATAGAGGGTTCACTTATTGCGACCACTCCCCTGATCTCACCCTGAGATTGGGGGTTTCGGTTCATGGATGGGAGAGGTTTTGGCACAGCGCATTGAGCCCTCATCAGGGGTAGAATTTCGCCGCGAATCGCATGAAGATTCGCGTCAAATCACTACCGCGCGAATCCAGTTGGATTCCCGCAACAAAAAAAACCTTTTTTGTAAGTCCAAAACAGGACATTAGATGACTGGTAGTTGACCCTTAGTCAACAAACATGCCGAATTTGGAAGTTGTGCAAGCTTAATTATAGCCTTATTCTGAATATTATTTTAATTAATTTCGCAATAATTCATGGATTCTCAAAATTGGTGAGAATCATAACAGATTCTCGCGGTTGGTTACGAAATTCTACCCCTGCTCATACGTCATTTTGTCAGAGGGTGTTCTTTAAATGTGTTAAGGTCACTTTTTTTTAACCTCTGCACCCAAAATAGGTGGTTTTGTTACAGTTTGGTTTTAATTTTGTCTTTAGCTTATTGTATTTATGTAATCTTCTATCAGATTGACTTACAAGTGTAAGGCTTATTTCAAAGGCAATTAAACACCCTTTAATAATCTGAAGAGAGAAAAGATGTATCACTTATGATTTAATGAATACAGCTTGTGAAGTATAATCATTTGGGGGTGGTTGAGAGAGTGGAGGAGGAGGAGATAACAGTCTTAAATATGCGGGTGAAAATGGAATACTGTCCTGTAATAGAGCTGTCTAATTCTTAGTCTTATGCCATTTTTGGTTCTAAATGATGCGAGCATGCCTTACATAACTTAAAAGTATCAATTAAGCTAATTAACTAATTTTCAAATCTGATTAACGAAGTAGGATGAACCATGTACAAATAAAGCCATAAATTAGTTTTTGTCATTGAAGTTCCCGGGGTTTGAACCCACGACCTCACGGTTACAAGTCAAACGCTCTACCAACTGAGCCACGGGGGAGCTATGCTGGGCGAGTGTATTCGCCTAGCTATGTAGCCCGGGGCCATTATTTCACCCAAAAACCTCAGCGCCAGGTGGAACAGACAGGCTGGGAAATGGGATTTCATGGGGTGCGGGGCTGTAAGGGTTAATCAAGGTAAAATTAGAGAAAAAAAGTGAAAATTAAAAAGAAGAAAAAAAATCGTTCCTTAACCCTAACACTCCCGGTGGATTTTCCAACGAAAAAACAACAACACACAACAAGAGGTGCCACGCCCCGGGGTTTGAACCCACGACCTCTCGGTTACAAGTCGAACGCTCTACCAACTGAGCCACGGGGGGGGGGGGGGGGGGGGGGGGAGCTATGCTGGGCGAGTGTATGTATTCGCCCAGCTATGTAGCCCGGGGCCTTGCCGGTTGCCCTCAAGGGGGGGGGGGGCTGAAAAATATATGCCTTATATCAAGACAATATTGGTATAGGCCCATATGTCAATTTAACTAATGTTTCTAGTGTGACATTTAGTCTAATCTTTTTTAGAATAGTAACATTTAGACACTTTTAATCAAATTTAAATCTAAAAAATAAAAATAAAAAGATTTGAGGGCAACACAACTTTTTTTCTTCCTTATTGTGTACTTTATTGGTGTACACACACCAATCCCCTCCCACCCCATCCCACATGCACACACCCACTCAACCCCAACCACAAACCTACTCCACCTTCCCGCAATGCCCCCTCCAAATCTAAACCACCCCTACAACCTCCCCTCTCCACCCACCCCAATGCCAACAACCCCCACCACAGACTCCCTCCCCTTCCCATCCCCCACAATATCAACAAACCCCATCCCATCCCCACCATAAACCCCTTCCCCTTCCCATCCCCACCACAAACCCCCTCCCCTCCCCACCACAAACCCCCTCCCCTACCAACCACAAACCCCCTCCCTTTCCCATCCCCACCACAAACCCCTCCCCTTTCATTCACAAAACCCCTCTCCCACCACTAACACCCTACCCACCCCACGGCCTACCCTTCCCACTGCACCACAAACCCCTCCCCCACCACAAACACCCTACCCACCCCACCCCTCCACCACAACCCCTCCCCACCACTAACCCCCTCCCCAACCACAAACACCCTCCCCATCACTAACCCCCTCCCAACCACAATCCCCCATCACTAACCCCTTCCGAATCACAAACACCCTCCCTATACCCCACCTCACACCAAAATACACCCCTATATTACAAAAATCCCATGGTATCGATTATCGTTGCGCCGCCCA
The DNA here is from genome assembly GCA_035610835.1 of Ophiura sarsii. Lineage (NCBI taxonomy): Eukaryota > Metazoa > Echinodermata > Ophiuroidea > Amphilepidida > Ophiuridae > Ophiura > Ophiura sarsii. The sequence goes on along the minus strand of CM069445.1, from coordinate 56,274,807 downwards.
TCACTACAAAAACTTTTCTACAATAGACAAAACTTTTGCTTGATGCTGAATAAATGTTTCTGAAACACCCCTTGTATTTCATTGGCCACAAGTACAGTACTCATTTAGACTAGTGGATCCACCCAGATATAGTGCTCAGGCCCGTAAGACACTTTTTTCAAAGGGGGGGGGGGGGGGGGGGGGGCGTTTTCAAAAAAAATCACCGGAAGTGATAGAGCTAGTTTTTTTCCGTCTGAGACACGCTGATTTTCTAATTTTTATGTTCCATTATGGTGTCATAGTTTACCTTTCTTGTTGGTCGACGCACAGAAATACCGGAAGTAGTTTTTGGAGATATTTTTTTGGGGGAGGGGGGATTTTCTCTGTTTTTGGCAGTGGCGTAGCTAGGTTATTGATATTGGGGGGTGGGCGAGAATTTGCACCTATCTTTTGCACGATTTAGGTACATTTTGGCTCTAACAAGCTTACAAGTAGCAAAGAATATTGCATTGTGGGAAGACAAATGCGCGTGTGTGTGTGTACACATTTTTCGGGGAAGATTTTCAAAGGGGTTGAACTCTCTCCTTTAGTTAGGAGCACCAAGATAATAAATCTTGTGTAACGCTCTGAAAATGATACAAGTTTCATATTCAGCAAAAAATAAAAAATAAAGAGTCAAAATTGGGGGGGACAAAATTGGTGTCAAAGTTGGTATATTATTATCATTATTGATATGTGAAGGATATAGAACTATAGGAAGGGGCGGACATACGGGAACTTTGAGTTATTTTTAGCAAATTTGCTTGGCAACAACCAGTGTTTCAGAAACAAAACATTCCATGCACGCACTCAACGCTGAGCGTTACGCACTTGATCCGCAGTAGGCGCAATGTGCGGTTGCCTTAATTGATTGATCTGCGCAAGTTGTTTTTGTTTTTGTTTAAACCGGCGTTTGATTTGTTTTCACTGGCGTGACGTAGGTCCGCCCTAGTACAACAAATCATACTAGTGATATTTGTCATCAGTTGGTATTATTCACCATAGGGTATTTTGCATGTTTCACTATCTGTCCCCATCCTAAGTATGACTCCTTCTAAATATGATTTTCATGTTAATTTCTGTATCGCTTACCAGAGCTCAAAAACACACTTCTTTGTGCTTGTTCTTATCTACTCTTTCTCATCTATCTTGCCATTCGTTTAATATTTTGTACAAATGCAATATTCCCTTGAAATTTGAGGTGAAATTCTAAGCCAATTCACTTTAACGGCACTCGCGATGTTTATCGAAATCGGCGCCATGTTTTATTATAATAGACTCGTTTCAATACATTCGTAAGTTCGTAAAAAAGTGATGTTGGCGATGGGAATGAGTAGGGTTGTAGCTACGCCAGGCGGGCCCGCCCGCCACTGGGCTAGCCCGCCTGGCACTGGGCCTGGAAATTGGGCTGGCCGCCTGGCACCAAAAAAACCAAAAAAAACCTGCCACATAAAACAAGAAATGATGTGGCAGGAACCCTCAAAGTGCATTAAAAAAGCCTAAAAACATACCGGGCCCCTGAGCCGCGAGAGTTATGTAACCAAATAGCGAAATATTGAGCCCAAATAGCAAAATATTGAGCCCGTCCGGTCGCTTCGCTCCCTCCGTTCACCATTTTTGCCACCTGGCACAAAAGTTGGCCTAGCTACAACCCTGGGAATGAGACTAAATTCGGGACCACGTTGCCTACCGGGATACTTGTGAAATCAAAAACAAAAATTCTGCCATTGCGTTTACACGGCGGAGAATTTATGATTAAATATATGGAATAATTTAGCATTTTCATGTTTTAAAAAGTGGCTGAAAAGAAAGATGAGGACTTTATGAAGGTGTGTAGCTACATTGTAGTATGAAAATCAACGGAAAAGCAGTTTTGCTGTAATTCACCCACGACTCATAATGAGATGCACTCCATTCACTTCATACAGCAAATCAAATTGACATGTTTTAGCAATACAATTTCCCCATACGTTGGTAGGGAAAAAAAAAAAAACCCACACCAACGTAATCACCTGTAGTTGGGCTATTAAGGGTAAGGCGTGAAGCCTTATAAATGCCCATCCAAACTTATCCTAAATATACACTGCAGTGTCATTCATATAAAGCTATGTATACATTTACATAGCAGCATTTTGCAGCTGCCACTTTGCTCTGCTCCTGTACTAGGTCCGCCCCAACCTATTCAACTAGAACTTAGAAGATGCCACCTTTTGTGTGGAAGCGCTTCTTTTGGATTGACTGTAAATACTGGCAAATATGCCCACTTAGCAGGCATATTTGCTAGTAGTAGTACTAGTACTATTACAATTACAATTACAACTAGTACAATTCGCTTTATAGCCAAAGATTGCTTAAAGACACATACATGGATACAGAACTGGTTGACCTCAAGAAAACAAACAGTCGTGGTAGATGGTGAAACATCTGAAGAAGCGAAAGTGATATCAGGTGTCCCTCAGGGCACAGTCTTAGGACCACTCCTATTCATCCTGTATATCAATGCTATTGGAGACGAAACCTCATCAACCCTCCGGCTTTTTGCTGACGATGCCTTAATATATAGGAAAATATCATCAGAAGCAGATGCCATGACACTTCAGGCAGACCTAGATAAGTTGGTAGACTGGTCAACAAAATGGCAGATGTGCTTTAATCCATCTAAGTGCTCATTACTCCAGATCGCCCGCATCAGAAAAATCACAAAAACAACATATCAGATGATGGGAAGTAATTTGGAACAAAACAACCATCACCCATACCTTGGTGTTGAGATTGCATCCGGCCTGGAATGGAAACAACATGTCAACAACATCTCCAACAAGGCTAGGAAAACTCTAAACTTCCTCCAAAGGAACCTCTACACAGATGCCCACAGAAGGTTCGGAAACAAGCTTACATTTCACTCGTCCGTCCAACCTTAGAATATGCGAGCACTGTGTGGGACCCACATCATCAAAGGGAGATAAACCAGCTGGAGCAGGTACAGAGGAAAGCAATTCGCTTTATAGCCAAAAACCACCGAAGGAGAGCCAGCGTTACAGAAATGAGACACGACATTGGATTCCAAACACTGCAAGAGAGAAGACAAACTCAAAGATTAAACATGCTGTACAAAATAAACCACCAAATGGTCAGCGTCGAAATGCCACCATGCTATGCTCCAAGACACACAACATCACAAATTGGTATCAGAAGCAACCATGGCGAGCAATACTCCAAAATACCCACCAGAACAGACTGCTACAAGTACAGCTTCTTTCCTCGCACCATATCTGTATGGAACCAACTACCAAAAACGATGATTCAAGCACCATCTGCGAAGTCATTCACCAACAGATTGTCAAACACAGCATTCAGTGAGCTACATGGGCTGTACATAGGCCCAAGAGCACCCACAGCTGATACCAACAACTAGTCAACACCAACCCATTGTATATAAATGTATATATGTTCTACGCAACCGTTGCTGCGCACATTATTTTGGTTAGTTCATCATATGATGGGAGTTTTTACGTTGATTTTTATTGAGTTGTTGTAATACTACACCGGACGTGATGTTTACAAAGCTTGGTGCGATACCTTATTAATAAGGTCTGCCAAGAATATCTTCAGATTCAGACTGTCTGTGCACTGGCAAATTTGCCAGCAGGGCTGGATGGAAACACGTCGTTTCATCCCAAAACGGTTTCATCCCAATAATTTCGGCTACCGTTTCATCTCAATACCGGTTCATCCCGAAGCCGTTTCATCCCCGTTACGGTTTCATCCCGTTACGGTTTTATCCCAATTGAAATATTGATTTGTTGGTTCCGGGGAGAGGAACTCAAATGCGCAGCTATTGGGGAGTGGTTTATTGGGCTCATCTCGGGGTGAATAGCAAGGCGGCACTTGCACGGGGCGTTTGTTCGGTTGTCCATGGCGGTGTGAGCCTGGGGATAGCGACCCGTGCACAGCCGTCGGCGCGCCGGGAATGTTAATGGTGTCATGCGCTGCCAAATGGATGCGACTTCGCGATGCATATAAATACAAGAATATTATATTCAAGGCCTATTACATTTCAAATGTTAACAACTTCAAACATACATTGGGCTGAAACACCAAGTAACAAAAAATGATTTACAAATGCCAAGCTAATAAATGAAACCCTTCGTGTAAGGTAATTTGGAACAAAATAATTGAATATTATTTTGCTATTCCTTCTTACAAACGAGGCAAGGGGGAGCCCTATAAATAAGAATTTAATTTCGCTGAAATTCATAAAACCTCCATCACTTGAATTTAAAATGTGGCTATAGGTCTATAGGATCATTTTATAGATACGGGTTGACATTAATAGCAGTAGCACATTCAAATTAGAGAAATTAAAATGAGGATAGTTATATTGACTTGTTGGTTCCGGGGAGAGGAACTCAAATGCGCAGCTATTGGGGGAGTGGTTTCTTGGGCTCATCTCGGGGTGAATAGCAAGGCGGCACTTGCACGGGGCGTTTGTTCGGTTGTCCATGGCGGTGTGAGCCTGGGGAAAGCGACCCGTGCACAGCCGTCGGCGCGCCGGGAATGTTAATGGTGTCATGCGCTGCCAAATGGATGCGACTTCGCGATGCATATAAATACAAGAATATTATATTCAAGGCCTATTACATTTCAAATGTTAACAACTTCAAACATACATTGGGCTGAAACACCAAGTAACAAAAAATGATTTACAAATGCCAAGCTAATAAATGAAACCCTTCGTGTAAGGTAATTTGGAACAAAATTATGGAATATTATTTTGCTATTCCTTCTTACAAACGATATAAATAAGAATTTAATTTCGCTGAAATTCATAAAACCTCCATCACTTGAATTTAAAATGCAGCTATAGGTCTATAGGATCATTTTATAGATACGGGTTGACATTAATACTAGCAGTAGCACATTCAAATTAGAGAAATTAAAATGAGGATAGTTATATTGACTTGTTGGTTCCGGGGAGAGGAACTCAAATGCGCAGCTATAATTGGGGGAGTGGTTTCTTGGGCTCATCTCGGGGTGAATAGCAAGGCGGCACTTGCACGGGGCGTTTGTTCGGTTGTCCATGGCGGTGTGAGCCTGGGGATAGCGACCCGTGCACAGCCGTCGGCGCGCCGGGAATGTTAATGGTGTCATGCGCTGCCAAATGGATGCGACTTCGCGATGCATATAAATACAAGAATATTTTATTCAAGGCCTATTACATTTCAAATGTTAACAACTTCAAACATACATTGGGCTGAAACACCAAGTAACAAAAAATGATTTACAAATGCCAAGCTAATAAATGAAACCCTTCGTGTAAGGTAATTTGGAACAAAATTATTGAATATTATTTTGCTATTCCTTCTTACAAACGAGGCAAGGGGGAGCCCTATAAATAAGAATTTAATTTCGCTGAAATTCATAAAACCTCCATCACTTGAATTTAAAATGTGGCTATAGGTCTATAGGATCATTTTATAGATACGGGTTGACATTAATAGCAGTAGCACATTCAAATTAGAGAAATTAAAATGAGGATAGTTATATTGACTTGTTGGTTCCGGGGAGAGGAACTCAAATGCGCAGCTATTGGGGGAGTGGTTTCTTGGGCTCATCTCGGGGTGAATAGCAAGGCGGCACTTGCACGGGGCGTTTGTTCGGTTGTCCATGGCGGTGTGAGCCTGGGGATAGAGACCCGTGCACAGCCGTCGGCGCGCCGGGAATGTTAATGGTGTCATGCGCTGCCAAATGGATGCGACTTCGCGATGCATATAAATACAAGAATATTATATTCAAGGCCTATTACATTTCAAATGTTAACAACTTCAAACATACATTGGGCTGAAACACCAAGTAACAAAAAATGATTTACAAATGCCAAGCTATAAAATGAAACCCTTCGTGTAAGGTAATTTGGAACAAAATTATGGAATATTATTTTGCTATTCCTTCTAACAAACGATATACACCTAGCACATAAAGTCCCTGCTCAGGTGCTTTGAGGTTGACTAATTCAAAATATATAATCGGTACCAAAAATCTGAGATATACATTAAATGAGCAAATTTCTTCTCCGCAGTTTGATACCTCATTCAACAAAATCGAATGGATACTTTTAAAGTTATGTCGATTGCAATGACCGTTCATGCAACAGAAAAGTGGCACTAGGTATAGGAAATCATTGATTTGTGTGTGATTTACCATAGACGGTAAAAATCAATGTTTTACCCGTCTATGGATTTACGCACTGAAAAACTCACAGCTTATCAGCTAAGACTTGTATTCTCCACAGCCAGATACACCCTTTGTCCCGCACATTGCGGTTATCACTAAAGACCCATTCATCTGTCACGTTCAGATAGCACACAGTTATCACACACAAATCAATGATTCCTATACCTAGTGCCACTTTTCTGTTGCATGAACGGTCATTGAAATCGACATAACTTTAAAAGTATCCATTCGATTTTGTTGAATGAGGTATCAAACTGCGGAGAAGAAATTTGCTCATTTAATGTATATCTCAGATGTTTGGTACCGATTATATATTTTGACTTAGTCAACCTCAAAGCACCTGAGCAGGGACTTTATGTGCTAGGTGTAAATAAGAATTTAATTTCGCTGAAATTCATAAAACCTCCATCACTTGAATTTAAAATGCAGCTATAGGTCTATAGGATCATTTTATAGATACGGGTTGACATTAATACTAGCAGTAGCACATTCAAATTAGAGAAATTTAAATGAGGATAGTTATATTGACTTGTTGGTTCCGGGGAGAGGAACTCAAATGCGCAGCTATTGGGGGAGTGGTTTCTTGGGCTCATCTCGGGGTGAATAGCAAGGCGGCACTTGCACGGGGCGTTTGTTCGGTTGTCCATGGCGGTGTGAGCCTGCGGATAGCGACCCGTGCACAGCTGTCGGTGCGCCGGGAATGTTAATGGTGTCATGCGCTGCCAAATGGATGGGCTGCCGTAAATAAATTTTACAATTTGGTATTGCACTAAACATAAGAATATATATAGAAAGTTATCAACGAAATGTGCCCATTAGAAGAACACGAGAGGAGGATTACAGGGGATATCACTGAGTTAGCAAGATAATTAGGTGGTGCTCGATGACCATTGTTTGTCGTTATAGAAACTAGAAAATAGAATAAGACGTAACATGTTAATTGCACGCCGACACCCGGGACCGTTAGGTTTTTAAGTTCTAAACCAGGTTTACCTTTTTAATTACGTAGTCCAAAATATATTTAATATGTAGCCAACTTCACCTCCACGTAGGCCTATGCCTTTGCTGTGGTAACTATTTTACAATATTTGCTACACATTGAATATTGTTTCAAAATTAGTTGTAACGGCGTAAAACTCGTAGTAATATTGCTTCTAAACCTACACGCATATTCTATAAAATAACCATCTCAATCTATACTTTCCAACTGATTTGACAATCTATACTTTCCAACAGATTTGAATTTTTAGGTATTTTAATCTCAGTTTATGTACTTTAGCTATCAACTGTTTTTAAATTTTTTAAATCAACTTGATTATATGAAGACGGCTTCATTTTAGTCATTGTTTTAAAGAATATTCCGTTTTAAAAAGTATAATTTGAGTTATTAGATTGAAATATCGTTTATTTTACGGAATGTGTGGTATGCCAATTCAATATTAGAGACAATAAGGTGATAATAATAAGTATTGAATCAGATAGTAAAAGATTATCTCTTTATAAAAAAATCGAATTTGTCGGTTTCTAATACCGAACAGATTAACTTTAAGCTGCGCGTCAAAAACAGTCGGTGGGATTTAATGAAGTGATTGAGATCAAACGCGACCACGCCCAAATTGTATGGTAACTTTCCCCGTGAAACCCCAGCTTTCGTCGTTGGGCGTTTCTTCATCTCGTTATCCAGTCACGTATAAATACTAACTGAATAAACAAAAAAGATCTTAACAAGTAATGAGAGATAAATACATTTAAAAGCTGAGACTAAAATACCGCATAGGCCTATTCCGTAAAATCTGGAATTTATTAGTATTTTAGTCCCAGATTTCAATCTTTTATACTTTCCAATTACACCACTGGTAGCGTACATGATAATATGGAATTTCCATAATATGACATGTTACAATTAAAAAAGGACGCAACTGATTTTAATTTTTAGGTATTTTAATCTCAGTTTAAATTGTACTTAGCTCGTGTTGTCAACTTAAGACTGAGACGAAGGCACCCCAATCGAGCGCAAGTTAAATAAACTAATTGTTTAGATGAAGACGGCCTTCATTTTTTTTTAAAGTAGCCTATATTGGCCTATATTCTTAGTTTAGTTGATTTTTAATTAATAGATGAATTTGGAAAATTAAATTCCATCTTGCGAACCCTTATTGCTTCTGTTTGTTCTTTATTCTTTTCTTTTTTGTTGATTCGTTTTGATACATTTTATTTTATTTAATAGGCCTGTAAAGATATCGTTTATTTTACGGTATGTCGGGCGGTATGTGTGGTATGCTAATTCAGGTTAAACATGTTAAACATCGCTCATTCAAATGAGTGAAATTGATGTTGAAACTAAAAGGTGTTATAAGTAAGTTTGCAAATTCCCCAATATTCATGCCGTGTACATTATTCATGCCGTGTTTTATGGTTGACCATAAAAGGTATTCAAATGTTGACCCTTTTGTAGTTGGTATTGACTATTTTCAGGGTCAAATTATTTGACTATCCACACAGGGTTAAAAATGACTTCAATGTATGTGGTGTATAGTTGACCGTCAAAAAGTAGTCAAAAATGACTAATTAAGGGTCAATATTAACACTTTCTACGTGGCTATTAATTTTACCATTTACAAAACAGATTTTTCAGTAACCTTTCCCAACTTTCAAGGTCTATCTCGAGGATAACTGAACTAATGCTAAGCACGTTTGTACTTATTGCAATGCATTTCTCATCATGGTGATTCCAAATATGGTAATGAACTTCAATAATGTTGACATTTATGAAACATTTTGGAATGTCATCTGCAGACGCCTGCCGCATGGACAGTGTTAAAACACTTTGCACGCGGCAGGCGTCTGCAGACGATATTCTAACATTTTACAAAATGTTTCAAAAATTGTCAAAATTGTTTAATTCAATTACCATATTTGGAATCACCATGGGATATGCATTTAAATAACTACAAACATGCCTAGTATTGGTTCAGTAGTCCTTGAGATAGACTTTGAAAATTGGGAAAGGTTTCTGACAACTCTGTTTTGAATGGGGTAAAACTATAATAGCCGCGTGGAAAGTGTTAGCTACCTATTTTTAAGTGGGAATCCCTTAGATTTTCTCTTTCCTTTTCCCTTTTATCTTCCTCCCCTTCTCTTCCTCCCTTTCCTTTCTTTCTCCTTTTCCCTTTTCTTTCCTCTTTGGCAAAAGTGAGCGCGGACGGGACGGGAGAGTATGATAAATGTAGATAATATCATTATTATTTATTCGGTTTCTCATACATCACAGTAATGTCATAATTGTATTATCTCTGTACAAACGGTACCGTTATTTTTTACCACAGGAGAAAATAATAGGCCTTTCTAAACTTATTTTGCGTCACGCGACTTTTAGCTAATTTTTAAGTTAGCATGCGACACGGTTGAAAAACAGCCGTGTTATTTTGTCAACCCATGACAATGTGACATGTAGACGGTAGACCCCTTTACTTCGGAAAATAGTCCCCCCCCCCCATCCATTTATTATCTTCCCCTTTCTATCTGTTTAAAATTGTAATGGGGGGGGGGGGGGCGAGGGAGGCATACGACATGTAAGACATGTAAGATAGTCACCAATTAAAACAAAATACGACAGCAGATTTTTCAGAAACCTTTTCTAACTAACTTTCAAGTGTATTCCAAGGATAACTGAACAAATAATAGGCACGTTTGTACTTATTTGAATGCATTTCACATGGTTATTCCAAATATGGTAAATGACATTCAATAATGTTGACATTTTTGAAACATTTTAAGCTATTTTGGATTGTCGTCTGCAGACGCTTGCCGCGTGGAAAGTGTTAAAAAGGTTATAAAATGTTAAAGGTAAAAGTAAAGTATTAAGAGGCGGCCTAATCAGCACTAATTTTAATGGGCTTTGTCATGAAACCTTTGGCCCGTTGTAACGTAAAATAGCCATTGCATTGTGGAATTGCATTTCGGTATAGGCCTACATCTCTAATTTTGAAAAATAAATCATATGGCGATTGATAAAGAATCTGAACTTTTTTGCGCAGTTTGTCCGTGATTAGCTTTATTTAATCCTGTTGTGCGCGGCGTTTTTCGTGTTCCTACTGAAAGGTTGAATTCTACACTGTAAAAACAAACGTTTTACGCCGCGATAAACGGGTTGCATAAACGCTACAACGTGTTGATACGTTTATTAACTGTTATATCAAAAACGTGTTTATACCAGCAATCATGTGTTTATAATTGCTGGTATAAACACGTTTTTGATATAACAGTTAATAAACGTATCAACGCGTTGTAGCGTTTATGCAACCCGGTTATCTTTAACAACCTCCTATACCTTTACACGTAAACAACAACAAATAAACGTGTTGTAGTGTTTATCAATAGCCAAACGTTTGTTTTTACAGTGTATAGTCAGATCAAAGACAGTAAAGTGGCCGTCTTTGGTCAGATAGAGAGTGTTTAGTTGCGGACGCGCTCACTCTTCCGGCTGGGGTTTCCTTCGACGGCGCAAAATTCAACATTTTTACTAGAAAAACGTTTTCCATATCCAGACCCATAATGTATTAAGCGACTTGGGTCTTCATCCTGATCATGTAGGCCTATTTCGGTAAAAGATAAGCTTCAAAAAGGGACTTATCATTATCTTTGGTTACTGGACTAAAAGTATACTCACTTCTTAATACTAATCCGAGTCCTAATTTCGTTGGCCGCTTTTAAAGAACGACCCATCATGTACTTTGGACATATTTGTTCGTCATTATGATCATGTTAAGAATGACTCACACAATCATGTAGATAATGTTACTGGACTAAAAGTATATTCGTTATATAATAATCTTTTGGCCGCTTTTAAAGAACGACCCATCAGAATTTGGGCATCTTTGGCTGCTCTTTTATCATAATTTCGCTGGCTGCTTGTTTTTTAAGTTAAGAAAGGCTATATCGGGTAATAATAATTTGGAGATAATTCACCAGGTTGTATTGAATGAACCGAAATTCTTCTGTGTCCCTCCATACATTTATATAAAATTTCACATGGCATCACTAATATAAATTGTACGGTCCAGGGACGCACAGTGGTTTTTCAAACATTTGATAACTTAACTTGTATGAGATTCAGTATTGTGTTCAGTACAGTGACATTTAAGACCTGCGTATTATTAAACTTGGCCTACTGGCACTTTGACTGGCACCGTTGCAAGTTAATTTCCCGTTTTGCGTGCCAATCGTGATGGCAGAAAACCCGAAGTGACGCGTCGGACCGTTGATCGCGTCACTTACTAAACTCCGCGCTATTTTGGCAGTGACTGCGTACGCGTTGGACCAAGGTTTGAAATACGCGGAAAATGTCACTTTCCGAATGATCGCGAGCATTTACGGAAAATACCGACATACCTCCAATTTTGTCCCCATGATGGTTTCAAAATGGCGCCGGCATACTGGATCTCTATTTTTAAATCTATGGGGACCGCACAGTTTCGAGACCAAGGATTTAACCCCCGTCCAAATCAAACAATAAATACGATTCGTGCTGGCCGAAACAAAATAATCATAATTAAATGATTAAAGAGCCTATAGATAGGAAAAGGATTGTCCATGCAAGGATTACTTTGGGTTGTCAGACGGATTGCGGGACGGATTGTCAATGATGAACTGTTATTTTATAATGTATTTATAATGAAATTTCCTTTATAATTACCATCATAAGTTACTAATCGGAAGCGAGTTCCCGTTCTTTTGGGTGATTTAAAATTATTATTTTGGTATTGAGTCAGGATAAAGGCGCATGGTTATTTGGCGGCAATTTATTAAGCGGAGTTCTGCACTTTTCAAATGCTGCGACAGCTCAACTAAACTGTCTGCTGTTCGAACATTGCGTCGCGCGGTGGATCTTCCCGTGCGTAATACTAAACGCGCCGCTTAAGGGGGCTGTCAAGTGTCAGAAATAGCTTCCGTAAAACTGCCGTAACTACGTCATTATTCATATATTATAAAAGTATACATTTTCTTGAAGGAAAGGGTTCAATAAATCTAACCATAAACATGAAATTGCTCTAAAAAAGGACCGTTTTGGAGAAAATCATAAAAAACGAGAATTTTGACCAGTCTTCAATTCGGATGACAAGGTAACCAAAAATATATTTTCTGAAAATCTGTCCTTTTACAACTTTTGTAATCTCAAGAAAATTGCCCGGGTTCCATTTTTGTTGTTGTTGTGATAGCCGCGACGTAGAATATTCGCGACGTAGACCGAAAAACAAGAGAGCGCAAAACAATGTCTATGTAAACAAAGGCCAATCTTACGATCATTTAAATTTCAGTTTTCTTTCAATTTCTTCACATTGAATCTGATAGTCTATTCGATTGTTCATAATAGTATAAAGGCTTATACTCGCCTTTTAGGTCACACGCCCGTGTATTCCGTGAACATTTTTAAATGGTAGAAAATGTCAATATTTTTACTAAATCGATGTTTTCTAGAAGTTCAAATTTGAAGGAAGTTTTACGAATTTTCAGACAACATAACTAAAAATATATCAAACTATCAGGTATGCTTTTACGGACTTTTACTACCATTTCTCATTTTTTCAATTATGGATTTTAAACTCGAGATATGCATCCATTTCCAAAAAAGTACCGTGGCCAAATTTTGTTTTTTATTTATGTTGTCTAAAAAATGTGGATTACAAAATAGCTTTTGGGTTAATTTCTCAAAATGCAGTTTATTTGGTATCACATTGATATCATCATTGGATTCCTTATCAAATTTCCTTTCTATAAATGTATACTTGTATGTACTTATATCTAATATTCTCGAACTTAGAAACAAAAGTTGATCATCAAAATAAAAGGGTTGACACTTCTCGTTCAGGGTGTATTGCCCTAGTCGATCCCCGCTATGTCCGCTGAGCCGTTACGTGAGCGATTCCGCGTAAAGTAGTAAAGACGGCGTGCGTAAGTTCACGGTGTATTGCCCTGTAATCGATCCCCGCTACGCTTGCTTAGCCGTCCGTGAGCGATTCCCCGGGCCCCGTGATCGTACGCGTAGTAAAGAAGTAGATACGGAGAGGCGGCAGCGTGCATAAGTTCACGGTGTAATTGCCCTGTAATCGATTGCCGCTATGCTCGCTGAGCCGTTCCGTGAGCGATTCACCGGCGCGGCCCCATTTCTCATTTTTTCAATTATGGATTTTAAACTCGAGATATGCATCCATTTCTAGCTAAATGTATGCAAAAAAACACCCTTAAATTTACACTTTTCCGGTGTTTAAGCATTATTTCCAAAACTAAGCCTTGTGTAAAAAGAAAAAATGCGATCCTTGACAAAATTTTCTTGTTTACGAAAATTTGTATTAGAAAAAAGTACCGTGGCCAAATTTTTTTAAATATTTATGTTGTCTAAAAAATGAGGATCACAAAATAGCTTTTTGGTTAGTTTCTCAAAATGCAGTTTATTTGGTATCACATTGATATCACCATTGGATTCCTTATCAAATTTCCTTTCTATAAATGTATACTTGTATGTACTTATATCTAATATTCTCGAACTTAGAAACAAAAGTTGATCATCAAAATAAAAGGGTTGACACTTCCCGTTCAGGGTGTATTGCCCTAGTCGATCCCCGCTATGTCCGCTGAGCCGTTACGTGAGCGATTCCGCGTAAAGTAGTAAAGACGGCGTGCGTAAGTTCACGGTGTATTGCCCTGTAATTGACCCCCGCTACGCTTGCTTAGCCGTCCGTGAGCGATTCCCCGGGCCCCGTGATCGTAGTAAAGAATTCCGTAAAGAAGTAGATACGGAAAGGCGGCGGCGTGCATAAGTTCACGGTGTAATTGCCCTGTAATCGATTGCCGCTATGCTCGCTGAGCCGTTCCGTGAGCGATTCACCGGCGCGGCCCCATTTCTCATTTTTTCAATTATGGATTTTAAACTCGAGATATGCATCCATTTCTAGCTAAATGTATGCAAAAAAACACCCTTAAATTTACACTTTTCCGGTGTTTAAGCATTATTTCCAAAACTAAGCCTTGTGTAAAAAGAAAAAATGCGATCCTTGACAACATTTTCTTGTTTACGAAAATTTGTATTAGAAAAAAGTACCGTGGCCAATTTTTTTAAAATATTTATGTTGTCTAAAAAATGAGGATCACAAAATAGCTTTTTGGTTAGTTTCTCAAAATGCAGTTTATTTGGTATCACATTGATATCACCATTGGATATCTTATCAAATTTCCTTTCTATAAATGTATACTTGTATGTACTTATATCTAATATTCTCGAACTTAGAAACAAAAGTTGATCATCAAAATAAAAGGGTTGACACTTCCCGTTCAGGGTGTATTGCCCTAGTCGATCCCCGCTATGTCCGCTGAGCCGTTACGTGAGCGATTCCGCGTAAAGTAGTAAAGACGGCGTGCGTAAGTTCACGGTGTATTGCCCTGTAATTGACCCCCGCTACGCTTGCTTAGCCGTCCGTGAGCGATTCCCCGGGCCCCGTGATCGTAGTAAAGAATTCCGTAAAGAAGTAGATACGGAAAGTCGGCGGCGTGCATAAGTTCACGGTGTAATTGCCCTGTAATCGATTGCCGCTATGCTCGCTGAGCCGTTCCGTGAGCGATTCACCGGCGCGGCCCCATATTTTAGTAAAGTAGTAGATACGGAGACGTGCATCTAGTTCAGGGTGTATTGCTCTGTAATCGATCCCCGCGTTACCCGCTGTGATGTGTGCTATATATCGAGCGAATCAATGGACTATCAATGGTTTGTACTGGTATGAATATTACACGGGGATGAAACGACCATGGGATGAAGTGGTTTTGGGTCGAAACGACCATGGGATGAAATGGTAAAGGGTCGAAACCGTTCTGGGATGAAACGCGGTGGGATGAAACGACCTGAATTCGGCTGGATAATTCGTCCACCTGCAGTTTGTGCATGGACTGATCAATTCATGAGTTTTTCGTATTTATTTACGGAAACTGAGTACTGACTAATCACATAAATCACATTGTCATAAATCCAGTATTTATATCTATTGTTGGATTCACGTTTTACTGACCATTATTATTCTGCGATGGTTTGAATCCGATGGTTTCAGACGCAACAATGCAGGACTTCTTCGATCATGTCGATGTGGATCAAATCAAACTTGTTTTCATCACAGCAGAAACACATGTGTGACCGTCGATCAGAATGCGCATGCGTATTTCAATTAGTTCGTGGTCACTTTATTGAGAATGAGTTTGATTGGTCAGAATATTGACAGATATGCTGATTTCGCGAATCATAAAGAGTTTCTTATTTTGGCAAGGAGACGTATGTTGTTGGGTCAAAAGCAGGTCAATAGGTCAACTCTTACGACGAAAGAAAACGATGCAAACGAATTCGATACTACTGTAAATGTAACTGTGAACCAGTATTCATCAAAATGGTAAGTAAAGTTACGAAGTATTTAATTTAAGATTTAGTTTTTCATTCTGTATTTCGCAATGTTAGATTTGTCCTTTTTAATTAATATTTAGCCTTAGGACGAGAGTTTGTTTTGTTAATTAATAATTGTCCACAAAAAAAAGACAAACTCGAAAAATAAGCTTCCTTCAATGCTTCATATTCATTAATCATTATCATATAAATTCATTTAGACTATTTAGTTACGATCATATCATCCATTCAATTTAAACAGAGAGATCTCAGATCACAGATGTAATTTACTATTTAGTCTAATTAGACGGGGTGGCGCAGTCGGTTAGATTAGAGCGTTGTAACTTGTATTTTTAACACTGCCGCGCACCGTAGTTCTGTTGGTGGATCCTTTGAGCATGAGTTCAATTCGATACACCAACACAGCCTCGTCCCCATGCATCGTTCAGACCGTGCAGACTGAAGTAGGCATGGGCATGGCGCATCGCGGTTCGGAAGTCGCATAGAAATGTTGGTCCCGTGTATCGGAAGAGCTATCATGGCTATCCACGAGCACGTTAAAAGGTCACAGACTCCTTCGTAAAGAGTAGGGGATCATCTGTACACCATTCCTATGTTTCAGGAACGTTTGTGAAGTACAGTTAATCTGAGCATAGGCCTACAGACTGCAATTAAAAACAGAAACAGAATTAATAATTGAACATTGAACATAATCATACTGCATGAACAAGTCTAACTCTAAGCAGCATGTGCTGTCGTCGGTATCATTCATAATCGTCAATGACTATTTCATATTTGCCCGGGTACCCTGCTGCCAACTGCCAAAAATCTATTAGCCCGGGTACCCTGCAGCCAAGCCAACTGCCGAAATTCTATTTGCCCGGGTACTCTTGCCGCTTTAATAGCTCGAAATTTAATTTTGGTTCAAATGATGCGAGCATGCTTTTTAGGCCTACATCAATGATTTCCTATACCTAAGTAAGGCTAAGTGCAACTTTGCTGTTGTATGGGCGGTCATTGAAATCGCCATAACGTTGAAAGTATCCATTCGATTTTGTTGAATGAGGTATCAACTGCGGAGAAGAAATTTTAATGTCTCATATTTTTGTTACCGATTATCTATTTTGAATTAGTCAACCTCAAAGCACCTGTTCTGGGACTTTTTGTGTTAGGTGTAGTTGCCCGGGTATATAGATTTTCAGCTATTAGCTACAGGGTGCCCCGGTGAAATAACGGTTGAAAGAGTTGCCGAAACACGTACATTTTCGGTTGAAATTTTCAACCGAAAATTGCGGTTGGCCCGAAATTAAAACGTTATAAAATATTGAAGAGCTCAATCAAATCCATTTCATAGAAAATGCCATTGCCATCGTAAATTTCGGTTGTTTACGGTTGTTTATTCCCTGGGCAGCCAGTCAGTCATGATGCAATTGGGCCGTGTTGCTTGCCCAGTCATGGCGAACATCTCGCGGCTTTCTCCCCACGGTCGGCGATCGTTGAAGTGGGTCACAAAGCGCGCCGCGAATGTGATTGTTTAGGTGTCAATTAGGATAGACCGCGGTACTTAGAGACGATCGAAGGTGGATTGATCGCGGTAGACCGCATTACTTAAAGACGATCAAAGGTGGATTGAAAAACGATCGAAGGTGGATTGAGCGCGGTAGACCGCATTACTTAAAGACGATCAAAGGTGGATTGAAAACCGCTAGAGTGAATAATTATCCACAGAAAATTCTGGTTGTTACGGTGGCACCGAAATGCATCAACCGCACGTTCGGTGCAAATAAAAGACCGAGTGTTTGACGGTCGATCAATTTTATGCACCAGCCTAGGTGCCCGGGCGAATAGTCTTTGCCTTCATAATCAAAGACTAGTAAGTTACCACTAAGTAAACGTAAACATGGTAAAGTAAACAAATAAAGAAGTTTCTCGTCCCCTCACGCATCCTTTTTCAAGACCTTTTGTTTCTTCTATATTTTTTCCCATAACTTTTTTGTTAAAAATATTTTAAAAGCTGACATCTTTGTAATATATTTACTTGAATAGTCCAATGATGAGCATTTTAAAGCAGGTTTTTGTGTTAACCAACCCCCAAGGCCTCGGCTTCTTTAACAAGTAACGCAACCAATCAGGCAATACCATGCTGGTAATGGTGATTTCGCATTGTTTATTAAAAAAGAAAAGAAAAAGTGCCCTTATCCTCCTTTTTTCCAAAGGTTAGATGAAAACTGGGTGTTTTTTATTTGGCCTTTGTTTAAAGCTTGAAAATACACAAGTTTGCATGCCAGCGCTACATCAAATGCGTATCTTGTAAGTTGTAATTTTAAGTTGTAGCTGCGTATACACTAGTGGTAGGAACTTGTTAGTTCAATAATTAATCAGACTTTAGAAAAGATGTTTTAGGGAATGGTTTTTTTTATCATTAAACATTTCATACTTGGATTTTGTTTTGTCAAATTTGCTTTAGCATATAACGTGTCCAAAGGTGCTTGTTTAACCACGAGCAATCAAATCAAAGTTGCGTCAGATTTTTGAAACAAATCATCATGTTTAAAATTGAAGCACTCTTCATAAAAAATTGCACAACATTTTACTTTTAATACCTTAAATCAAGAATATTTTGGGATGATAAAGCTGAAAATCTAATGAGAATAATAACGCGGAACTAATGCACAGTTTTTAATCGATCATTCTGTACATGTATGGTAAATTGATAGGGAATTGTTTATAACAGTAACATTAATACTTAATTGTCAATGCCGTTCTGTACATTTGGGAGGCCTATTGTACAGTTAACCAGACGAGTGCCAGTCCAGTGGCATAATTTTCATTTACCATCTGTTCATAAATGCACTTAAATGTGGATCAAATCGAACAATACAAACACGTACCCCTTTGAAAGTTTTAGAGATCATCTCAGGTCTGTATCTGTCATAAATGTGTTGACATAGGTACAACAATGGAGTTGTGAATTTATTTTTACATTTTTATTAACACATATAATTTTATTTCTTTATTTTCAGGCGCGAAATTCAGAAAAAGCTATGTAAGTACACCATTTATTTTTCAAACAAGTAAAGTCAAACAATATCATTACAGTAGTGCCACTCCGTAGTCTTTATCTGTCAAAAGTTTAAAACATAAAGTATGTGTTATTGAGAATATTTGAACAGGTTTTACTTCAAGCTACAATGAACTTGATTTCTCTGACCTCCCCCCAATAAACAATAACTACAAACAATTTGAATTCACTATTAAAGGTTTCATGAGCAGTTAGTCATTGACTCTGTCTGGTCAAAACAAAAATGAGTTTATGACTTGCAGATGAGCAAGGAAAGGCAGAGAATAAATTAATACATGGAAATATACAATCAGACATCAACATTTTGTTAGACACTTGTTATACTTGAATGTGTCAACCCCCCTTCAATTTTGATACTAATACCCACCCCCTATTTCATTATTGAACTCAATTTTATTTTCAGTAATTTTGTTTTCATTGCACTTGGTTTTTATACATTCTGTAACACCATACCAACCAACAAAGGTATTTAACTTGATGAATTTACTTACTAAAATCTTACCTTTTACAAATTTGACTTATGAATTTGGATACCCTTGGATGTTAAAATTATAAATCTTTATTAGTGAAGATTTAAATTTAATTTAGCCAACAGTAGTCCTTAATTGGTTAAATTTCTTTGCAGTTAAAACTAATGTTGTCAAAACTGATGTTGTCAAAAGTGGTATAGGATCTTATGAATTATGAATAAACTTTAGGAATTTCAGACTTGTTTCAATCGTCACCAGGCCATATATCCATATTTAATCGATATCCATTACATTTAAATTACTATTGACAGGAATTTGTGTTATCAGGTTACATCATACAGTAACAGGCCTGGAAATAGCACCTGCCCATAGCGTGTAACTTTTGAGTCAGGCGGGTAAATATGCAAAAGTACCCAACTGACTGACGGGTAAAATTGTTCAAACTCACAGTGTAAGTGAGTTACACTAGGTGGTGGAATTTCTGTTGGGCAGGTATTTTGTAAGTTGCCCGACTGGCTAGTTGGAAAAACAATCCGAAGTTCCAGCCCTGTACGGTAATATGAAATATAAGCACAGGGTGAGAAAAACAATTTGTATGATCAAGAATTAAGAGAGTGTAAACTGTACCAATTTGCCATACATAACATTTCATTTTCTTTGTTTGTTCATAGGACCACCTTGGCCAGATGGCGCAACAGTCAAATGGCAGAAGGCAAGGTGTCAGAAAGGAGACCATATCTAGCAACAGAGTGTGATAGTCTACACAAATCAGAAAAATGGAGAAGGCAGATTATATCAGAGGTTTCAAGAAAAGTAGCACAAATTCAAAATGGTACGCATTTGTATTATTGTGGAACAGCGCGGGACTCATTATCATGAGGTTGTGAGTTCTAGCCCCGCTGTGTCTTAAATGCCTCGTCCACCCAAGCGATATTTGGGGAGCTGTTACGGAGTCACAATCTAAGTAGTGCTGATAGGCTGTGCATTGTTGGCCGCTAGCCACCTAAGTGTAGCGATGAGAAGGGTTCTGATTCAAAATGGCAGCGATAATAATTGGCTAAAAGCGCTTTGGGACTTTGCTTGCATTGTGGAAAGCGCTATATAAGAACGAGTGTATTATTATTATTATATGTGACCAGTCACATCGAAAAGGGACTTTTGTCGACAGTATAAATTTTACGATATTGAGGAAGTAAATCATAAGAAAGAAGGAATTTCCGCCTAACATTTCACACAAAATCTGAATGCATTGACCAAATGTATCAAATGAGATGTCATTTCAAAGGTTACAAATTATACTTGTGAATGAAAAAAACATCTAAGTTTGTCAAAAGCCCCCTTGTGATGTGACTAGTCATTATGAACATAATTAAAGTTTTCTTAGCACTTGGCAAAGCCTAAAACCATAGAAAAAGTGTATTCACTATCGAAGTGTTACGTGTAAACCGATTATCATATTAACTGCAATTCAGGAAAATTGGTGTTGGACCACATAGTCAATTTCTTTGCTAATATCCCACTTTAAGGGACTATTTTCAAGCGCTGATTTTGCAACAAACTTGTGTGGGGAGCTTGAGCTATCTACTAAGTGATATCCCTCCCCCGCCCCCACCAATCAATGTTGAGGGTCCCAATGACCGTGGTGATGAAATGGTTCCAAACAACATTGAATGGGGGGACTGGGGGGTTGATTTCAACGAAGTCCTCAAAGTGGTTCAACAGTTATTTCCGGAATTGTCTGAGGCTATTGGTAAATGCTCAATATGACAACTGTCTATAGGAAATAACTCGTGTTCTATACATTGCATAATCTTCTAATTTGGAGAGTGGCAAGATATGTATATAATTGTTATATACGGTAAAGATAAAGTAAATACGACATTTACATTGTTAGGGACTGGTCATTTTATGCGTGATTATGGCCCGTTTGTATGGTAAATCACTCAATATGACAACTGTCTATAGGGAATAACTCGTCTTCTATACATTGCATAATCTTCTAATTTGGAGAGTGGCAAGATATGTATATAATTGTTATATACGGTAAAGATAAAGTAAATAAGACATTTACATTGTTAGAGACTGGTCATTTTATGCGTGATTATGGCCCGTTTGTATGGTAAATCACTCAATATGACAACTGTCTATAGGGAATAACTTGTCTTCTATACATTGCATAATCTTCTAATTTGGAGAGTGGCAAGATATGTATATACTCATTCTATATGGTAAAGATAAAGTAAATACAAGATGTACATTGTTAGGGACTGGTCATTTTATGCGTGATTATGGCCCATTTATATGGAATGCGCGAGTGTTACATGTATAGTCTTACATAGGGTGCAACAGGTGAAATTCATTATTTAAACTAATTATATGACAGTAGTTTATTATGCAACAATCAATTAAAATCCTTTTTGTTATCGCAATGCGTTTCTTTTTTGATAAGGGACCGGTCACAACCGCATTATAGTCGTTATAAAGTATACAAATATTGAATGCCGGAGAGTGATAGTAAAAACTATATCACAAGGTCAAATTTAGATTTTTCCATTGCACGAGGCGAAGCCGAGTGTAATGGAATAATCCAAATTGGACAGAGTGATATAGTTTTACTATTGCACGAGCAAAAGGCATTCAATATTTGTTTTATATAATGATATCATAAATTTAATATCTAGCCATAATGATAGTAAAAACTATCACATGGCTGAAATCAGGCCTATCATTATATAATAATAACTATTGTGTCAATTATAGCGTTGTATTTGCCATTGAAGTCATGGAATGATTGTATTTTCTTTGCATTTACTTAACTTGACGGAATGACGGTTATAATTTATCTTCCGTGTTTAATAAATGCATTAAAAGTACGAAATGCATTGTGACGGACCGGTCATTTTACATGTGGTAGACAGAGAGAAAGAAAGACAAACAACAACCACCGAAAAAAGTTCAAAAATAAAGAAGAACAAAAACCAAAAGAGAGAAAAAACAAAAACAATAATGTGACAAACAGATGAATAAAATAAACCAGTTAATGAGCCACGCGAATAAAGAAAATGTTATATTAATGCATTATTAAAAACACCAATGGCTCCCGCCATGAGGATTTGAACCCGTGTCTCTGCCCTTAAGTATGAATAGGCCAACGCGCTAACCAATTGAGCTAATCGCCCATCTATGCAATATCAAGCCAAATCAAGTGTCATATTATATTCGGCTTTAGAAATTAGCACTGATTCACAATACACCTTTCATAGTAACGCCTTATAGCGTCTTTTTATTCAGAACCATGCCCTTGTACTATCAGAGTATGGACAACCGTTGCGTTTGTCCATCCATTGAAAAGCATGCACATCGGTCGATTGACCCCGATAAAAAATAGAACTAACTCCTATTATCTATTTAATTTAGACGGACAACCGTGTACACACGTGCAATTCAATACGGACAACCGTGTGACGGTTGTCCATCACCGCGTGACGGTTGTCCATCACCGCGTCATTAGAATTCCAAAGACAGGGTTCAGCGAATTACCTACAATGTAATGTTTATATCACTGTGGACGATGCTATTTAATATAATTCTCTTTATTTAGCTTTGACCTTGTTGTTATAATGGGATGTAATAATTCTGTAATAAATGATTGCCGCGGTATGCTACCCGAGCAATGTCGTGCGCTATGTCCGAGCCGCTTGGAGCGATATGCGCGATGCGTGTCAATCGATGTGCACGAAGAGTGCGCGTGGCGTGTCGAGCGCTGCGCGCGAGACGTATAGATTGTTAATCATGATCTGTACACGAACAATGAATGTAATGACTGAACCTATTCATATCTTGCCTGTATTGATATGTAATGAACCGCAATGTTAGTTACCATCTCATTGTTCATGTTATTTCTTGGTAACAAAGTCGAGTGCTATGCTCGAAGTTTATGCAAACGCGTAGCGCAAGCTGTAACCAAGGGATACGCATGGGATTGGGTCGAGCGCCACGCACGAACCGTCAAAGTTGTATTTAAATCATATTTTATAATGTTCTCGTGTTTATCGGGGTATCAGATGCTTTTTTAAAATAAATAAGTCAGGCTTCCTTGAATAATAGGAGCAAATATGCAGGATTAGGTATTTAATATGACCAGTCCCTAATTCAGTACTGTAGACACCTCTTGATAATGGTATATCAGGAGATTCATAGCATCTCTATTTACTGAAAATTTGATCAAAAAAGACTTACAAATACAAAAGTTGTGGCTAAAAATGTAAAATCAGATGATTTTTGTTGGACTTCATTCAGACAATTCAGGAAAATTGGTGTTGGACCACATAGTCAATTTCTTTGCTAATATCCCACTTTAAGGGACTATTTTCAAGCGCTGATTTTGCAACAAACTTGTGTGGGGAGCTTGAGCTATCTACTAAGTGATATCCCTCCCCCGCCCCCACCAATCAATGTTGAGGGTCCCAACGACCGTGGTGATGAAACGGTTCCGAACAACATTGAATGGGGGGACTGGGGGGTTGATTTCAACGAAGTCCTCAAAGTGGTTCAACAGTTATTTCCGGAATTGTGGATCATGCTTATGCCCTTAACACGGATCAAAATGATCGCCACATAGAGTCAATTGGATGTGCTAGCATTCATAAAGGTGCGACTGCGTGATCCAGTTACTAGGTAGTTACATAATCACTTCGATAGTGAAGTCAAACACTGACCCTAATTTATTTGATTTACATGTTGTTTTTAGAAGTCACATGAAAGTAGAAACTTGTTTATGGTGGCCTGAATATTCCCTTCCACATTTCCTCCTACAAATCAATATAGTGCAAATGCGCCGTCGGTTTTCGATGACGTAGTCAACTGAGCCTATATAATGAGTGCGGTATACTGCACGAATGTGTAGCTGAGGGCCGTGGCTTAGTGGTTGGAAGGTGGGGTTTGAGAACGGAGGGTCCCCGGATCGAATCCCGGCAGGTTCCCGGAGATTTAGTTGGAGTTTTTTCCTCGAAAATTGTGATCCCGGTCAAAAATCCTAAACCGGGGTTAGGGTTATCAGAAGCCAATTGAGAGTCTACAGCATTTAAAATTCTAAATTTCAAGAGCTGGCGTTTTTAGTAACTACATGAACTACAGATTGTTTCTGGCTATTTAATAAATGAACGACAAGTTGTTCACAACTTGTATTGAAGTAAACATTTAGTGATATACGAGGGTCATTCAATAAGTTCTACCTCCTACCACATAACTTTACTATTATATAAGCCAGTGGTATGACATATTCCACAATTGTAGCTTTGAATCTCAGCTACACATTCATAGTAAATTGTTTTGAGTACTGGTTGTACTTTTCTGGAGATGCAGTAAAAACCAAACATCCATTTAGTGTGATGGAAACAGATAAAAATAGCAGAATATCTCCTAAGTGCTATTCATTTGGCCAATTCTAAGAGACAAAATGTACCCATCTGTCATTTAATACCATTCTCAATTACAGATATATAAACTATAAAGGTGACAGATTTCTGGGGGAAAATGCCCTCTCAATAGCCAGAACAAGACCAGGACAGCCATTAATTTTAACCCTACCCTAGAGAACTGCTGCAAAACGTCATAATTGCTTTTACAGCCATTAATTTTAACCCTACCCTAGAGAACTGCTGCAAAACGTCATAATTGCTTTTCATAAGAACTATGAGATCTTCAATATACAGGACTAATGGATAAAGTTCAATTTCAAATTCTCTACCACTGACTACCTGATTGACTATTGTAAAGATTGCATATAAGGAAAACTCATAAAGTGACTATCATGTTAAGATTTAACATTCGAGGCATCACTGTGGCTTAACTTGTTGCAACGAAAATGTGACTGAATAGCAGTATTCCAGTATGCTAAAGACGTAGCAATTCATTTGAGTTGATATTATACCATTTGCAAGCCTACAAAGGTTACTATTGCCTACATTTATTACATTCAGAAATCATCCATTGTTTTTCTATTTTCAATATTTAAATCGGGCTGTTATATCTAATCATACAATACAGAGAGAAAACGAAATACATGTTTTTATCTTTAGGCTAATTTTCCGTGTTCGTTGTCCAAAATCTCTCTCTGGCTTTGATCGCATCATAAAAAAGTGAAACAGATATTAATTATCATTTACAATAAATGTGTAGCTATGATTTAGAGCTAATCCTGACAAATGTTATGAGGCTGACATTCATATTAGCGATGTTATGAGTGAGAAGGTAGAACTTATTGAATGACCCTCATAGGTTGTGTGGGACCTCACGGCATGTAGTGACAAAAAATGTTTTGAGAGTATATTGTTGATACTTGCTTCTAAACAGAGTATTTCTACTATAGTAATGTAGTTCCACAATTTTGCAGCAAATCTGTACTTTCTTCAAAAATTAATTATAATTCAAGTTAAGCCAGAGCTTCAAGCTTGTACTTGCACAACAAAGTCAACAAGTTATTAATGATTTTTTGTTTGTTATCCCATATGACAGCTGGTCTTGGAGAATTTCGGTTGCGAGATCTAAATGATGAAATTAACAAACTATTAAGAGAGAAAGGCCATTGGGAACAAAGGATAGTGGAACTTGGAGGGCCAGATTATAAGGTTGGTAATTTAGATGATTATAAGGCCAAACTAATTAAATAGTTCGTCTCAAAGCTCCCGCACGCGTTAGAAAAATGGCCCGCATTATTTTCTCCCCTTTTTCCCTTTTTTTTTTCGTTACAAAATAAAAACAAACACAAAGTTAAATTTTCCTTTGTAGATGTGACTTTTATTTGTCTGCCATTTCATATCTTCATTTGTCTGATGGTTTAAGATGATCTTGGTGTGGGAAAACACACTGGTATTGCCACAATAGCGTATTTTACTCTTGTCATCCGGCAGTCTGGAGAAATAAAAAAAACCAAGAAAAACCCCCGCATTCCGCATTAGGTTTTCAACTTTGGGAGAGCTTTGAGACAAACTATTTAATTAGTTTGGCCTAAGGACGAAACCATCAACAGTATGACTCTTTGTATATTAATACATGTGATTTGTTCATTCATAACCTCATGAATATTGTGTACCTGTTGAACAAATAATTGCATGCTGCATATTGCTCCATTATCACCTACCTACAAAAGGTGATGAGAGTTGTGAAGGCAGATTCCCTGCTGAGTGCTGGTTGTGATTTTTTTAATATTTACAAGAAAAGTCTAAATGATTACGAAAAACAATATTGTTAGTGTTAGTATTGTTGTAAAGTAAACTTTTATCAATTGATTTATCTGTTTCTGTGAAAATTCTTATTATGTTGTTTAACCCTTTGAACACTGACACCCCTGAGTAAACGGTAGCCCCACCCTGACACCCCTGCCGAAATACCCCTAAATAGGGCATAATGTCACTGTCTGTTACGTTGCCGTAACAGTTACTAGGACTTTTTTAGTTGCAATATTCAAGCTTACCGTGTCTTGTTCGTCCTTATTACTATTGTCAGAATCATATATATCCTCCGTATCAGAGTCCATGACCCTTGCTAAAACATCTGCTACCGACGGCGCCATTGAAAAATCCCGAAATTCCGACCAAATTGATGAAATAACTCCCCAGTTACCAGCATAGATGTAGTTTTCAAAGCATTGCCAGACCAACTATATGTGCAGCCCGTAGCCCACAAGTACACTCCGGGTCAAGGGCATGTTTATATTGGATGGGGATATCCCTCAATTGATTGTAAACACCGTGCACACACCAGGAACTTTATACCGGCCGCCAGTGTATATACCATACTCACATTAGGCTTTATACCGGCCGCCAGTGTTCAAAGGGTTAAGACCTTGAAAACACCATGTTCGTAACATTCTACATAACCTACAACACCACATCTGATGCACAGTCATCATTAACCTCTTATTTTGTTATAAACTTGGCGTTTTAGAAAGTTGGGCCCAAGATGTTAGACAGTGAAGGCAAAGAGGTGCCAGGAAACAGAGGGTACAAATACTTTGGTGCTGCCAAGGATTTACCTGGAGTCAGGGAACTATTTGAACAGGAGGGTGAGTATAGTACAGGGTAATGGTTTCTTGTTGTAAAAATTACCTTCAGCACAATTGCAAGATTGTAAATGGATTTGGGTTTTTCATGCCAATTCATTGTAAGAATTCATTAATTGTTTGGCTTCATCTGCTCAAATCTATTTAGATTATATAATTCTACCTTGACAACAAATTTTCCATCTAGAACTGTGGATCTCTTCTACAGTAGGGTTGTTTCTTGCTTGATGCCCCACCCATCCCTGTCCTGACAATTATGTGTCACCATGGTTAAAACAAGGTATTGGAACAATGTGACCCAACGAGAGTAAATGAGGCAAATGGAGTTATTTATATCATGAGAAGGGACATTTTGGTACTGAAGTCAAATGTTATGGCTAAAAACCTAATGCGGAATGCTTTTTTTTTCTCTTTTTTTTTTTAATATAAAATATTGAAATCCTTGTAAAAGTGATCTTTTGTATTTAAAGTGATATGATCAATGAAAATCTGTGAAATTTTGGGATTTTTTAATTTATTTTTAATTTTAATTTTTTTAAATAATAATAATAATAAAAAAAAGATTTTTTAAGATTGTTGTTTTTCTAATGCGCATCAGTAAACTAACGCGTGCGGGAGCTTTAAGACAAATGATTTTTTTTAATTTAGCCTAACGTTCCTAACCAAAGTGACAGATTATTGAACATCACCTTGTCTTATAACATCAAATACAAATTGTCAAGTTATGGACATTTTATGTTTTGGTTTTTTTTTTAAATCAATGGAGTAAATGAAAACCTCAAAATGTAGTTTATCTCTTTATTTTCATGAATTTGAGTCTTTTGTTGGATACAAGATGTATGAAAGATCAGAATTTATACTTTTTATGAATTTGACTTGTTATGTATGACCTTGTCCCACATTTTTGCTCTTAAACAAATTTAGCTACTGCTGCATTTACTTAAATTGGGTCACTCACAAATATATAAATCCACATTTCTGAGAGTAAAGCATAGTGGTGTGGGAAAATGCTTCACATTACATAAATAATTGATGCTGATTATGTGACTGTTGTAGTATGTGACTGTTGTAGTATTTATTCTAGGAGCCCTGCCAAAGATGTTGCTTCATGTTTCACAATGATTTCTTTCTATCTCTCCCTCAGCTCCAAAGGCGCCACGTAAGACAAGGGCAGAGATGATGAAGTTTATTGATGCAGATTACTATGGTTACAGGGATGAGGATGATGGAGTTTTGGTTCCTCTGGAAATTGATCATGAAAAGAACAGTAAGAAGAATCATCTATTCTGTCACACTTTCTGTCATTGCCCTGTCTTTCAGTCTTTCAATTTAGTGAATCCATGGCACAGGTATTTTTATACAGACGTATATTTAGGGATTAAATCATGTTTCAGCATGTGTGTATCATGAATCTACAATGGCGTTTGCGTCGTCTGCATGGATTATTTCATGACAGCAACGCCCGAGTGAAGTAAACATGCAGACGCGAACGCAAGTTGTAGATTGGTGATGCACATTTGTGGCGAACCGCCGGTTAGCGATGGTAAACCTAATCGATCTAGGCTTGAAGGCCGTGAGTAAGCGGTAAATATGTGATTTACCTGTTAATGATTAAAATATGACAAAATTACTAATATTTCAACTTATGTACAAATCACATTTAATTGTGAACAACTGGATAAATAGGCAAATCTGTTAATCACTCTAACATATCTCAGACACGACCCTCATATTAGTCACACATACCATACTTAATCATATTACAGGGGACACTTTAAGATAATCTTAATATTACTGGTGCACAGGAAATATTTCTCCTGTGTGTAATCACGGTAGATATACTATACTAATTAACATGTGCACACACAGGAAGGTTGATTTCTCCTGTGTGAATACAAACGCTGAATAATTTATAATTAGACGATGTGCACACAGGAAGGTTGATTTCTCCTGTGTGAATGCTACGGTGATTACTTACTTTACTAATTGGACGGTGTGCACACAGGAAGGTTGATTTCTCCTGTGTGAATACTATGGTGATTAACTACTAATTAGACGGTGTGCACACAGGAAGGTTGATTAGTCCTGTGTGAATACTACGGTGATTAATTACTAATTAGACGGTGTGCACACAGGAAGGTTGATTTCTCCAGTGTGTATAAACTATAATCACTCTATATAATTGTTGATTGGATAATAATCACTGTAATTTGTGTAATCCTTTATCCTTCATTTACTTTCACATGTACACAACTTGTCTGTCAGTCACATGTAAACAATGCTAGAAAACCCCAGAGAAAACCTTGCTGATCTTTAAATTTACTACTTCAAATTGTCTCTTATACCACCTGTGCCATCATTACAATATTCAACACTCTTCCGCCTCTGTGATGCATGCACAACTCGTCTTTATCAAGTCAATCTAAACGATTTCCCAACAATCTTTACAGAGAAAAACATTTCCATACATCGTGCGCCATTTCATCGTGGACACAGCTGCTCTAGTGCTAAAATCAGCCCATCTTACAGTTACATGTCTTTCTAACAATTACAATAGAGGGCAGTATACCGGTTTAGCGGTTTAATCATTTCTACCTTCAGTGAGTAGCGGTAGGCGCGTGACACATTTATGCTGAAACATGATTTAATCCCTTTCAACAACGATCAAGGATTTGAATGCCATTTCATTAAAAGACAATTCAAATAAGAACATAATTTAATTATACTTCATTTTTAACATTCATTTGAACTATTTCCAAAAACAATAACACTAAATTACCAAATTTAAATAATCAAGTTCCTTTCATTTTCAAAAGCTGATGTAAACAGAGATCATTCCAAAACAACACACACTGTAGCTGTGATCGTGTAGCGCGTAGACACATTATCCATGTGGTGCAGTTTGATCGATGTGCTTGTTTCCAATAGCAGCATAGTTTATTTTAAATTAACGCTGTGCTACTGTACTTAAAGGAGAACAGTACTATTCATGAAACCAAGCATTATATGGTAGGAAAATTATTATTTGATGTATATTGGCCAGTTTAATTGAACAAAGAACTATAATATTCAACAAAACAAATTTAAACTGCATATCCCCGACCTGTGATTATTTGAAATTCGCACCCAGTTGTCTGTGTCGAAAGTGCTGATGGGATAGCCATGCCCAATATTTTGACGTCATCGTTACTAAACCGACAGGTTGCTGCACATAATCACACAGGAATTCAATGCATAAATCAAAAATATCAATACATGAAACAGAGATGTGGAAGTCTTGTAACTGTTTCGTCATAGCTTCAATCAATATGGCGACGTCCATACAGGTGATTTTTCTTTCTTTCTAAAGCCGATTTTGTCTTTACGCTGTACTTTAATAAAAAAAATTAACCTACAGATGTGGCTTGTATAATAATAATGCTACATATCTGAGCGCTAAAGTTCCATGGCACGGATTTCCTTCAAGGTATGGGGGAGTTGTTTTAAGTAATTTTAACCAATCAAGATCAAACAAAAACAAAAAAGGCAATGCCAATATTTTCAATAATAGTAATAATAATAAAACGGTGCTTTTAAAGCGCCTCCCACCGAAGTCTCAAAGCGCTTAACAGATAACATAACAACACTGAAATTACATTACAATATAAGAATAATACAATATGTGGATGAACATGCAAAAACAGTATAAACAGGGTAATCAATCATCAAAAGCAGTTGTGAATAAGTGTGTCTTAAAAGATGATTTGAAATGGCTAAGAGTTTTACAGTTCTTGATGTGAAGCGGAATTTGATTCCAAAGTTCAGCTGAAGCATAACGAAATGAACGATGACCATAGGTTAAAGTTGACACAGAGGCAATGATAAGTTGTTGTTTTGAAGCTGATCGTAAATTTCGAGATGGTTCATATTCCTGTATGAGTTTACAGTAAATAAGCTTTCGTATTCCTGTATGAGTTACAATAAATAAGCTTTACAAACCTAAGACAAAATATATCTTAATTTGTAAAAACTCAAGCAGAAGTCAGTCATACAAGTGATGTCATTTTAGAAGTCTTTATATATGAAAAATAATTGTGATCAAATTTTGGCACAATACTACAATATCATCATAATGTGATTTGATCAGGCAAAAAGAGTCGGAAGTTGCAAATATTGATTTTGAGCTATAAGGCTTCATATTAAAAAAATCTTTTGTCTAAAAGCTCTTCAGTTTTTATAAACCTAATGCCGAATGCGGTTTTTTAAAAGTGTTTTTATTTTATTTTTATAAATATAAAATATTGAAATCCTTGTGAAAGTGACCTTTTGTATTTAAAATGAAGTGATCAATGAAAATCTGAGAAATCGGTGAAACTTTGGTGTGTGGTTTTTAAAAAATAAAAAAATAAAAAATCTTCTTCTACGCGCATCAATTAACTAACGCGCATCAATTAACTAAAGCGAGTGGGAGCTTTGAGACAAAAGATTTTGTTTAATATAGCCTAACCAAACAAAGAAACATAATTCTTTTGTTTTTTATTGTTTGATGATCAATTGCTCATATCTTTGGAATTAAGTGTTTATTTTTATGGTGTTTTCTGCATAATGTAGCGTTGCTACTGATCAATACAAACAAATGGAAAACTAAAAATGTGATATTATCTACTTTAGACTCATTTTGCTTGATCGCATCACATAATGTTATTTGTTTCTTATTTCCTGACTGTAATTGTCATATGACTTATTCCTAATTAGTTGTAGCTGCAGCTATCAGCTCCTGGAAAGCTAAGAAAGAAGCAGGGATGCTTAGTGAGGAGGTTACTAAGGAAACAGAAGAGGATGATATCTATGCTGTCGCTCATGACTCAGAGGTAAATTTTATTAGCTTGATCTGAAAAATATCCCTTAAAATGGATGCAAAACCGCTTCTTAGTGCAGTAATTAAATCTATA
The DNA here is from genome assembly GCA_035610835.1 of Ophiura sarsii. Taxonomy (NCBI): domain Eukaryota; kingdom Metazoa; phylum Echinodermata; class Ophiuroidea; order Amphilepidida; family Ophiuridae; genus Ophiura; species Ophiura sarsii. The sequence goes on along the minus strand of CM069445.1, from coordinate 56,242,592 downwards.
TTTCTAGGTCAGAGAATATGTGATACATTAATTATACATTTTAATATAAATGCCTTGTTACTCCTGCGTTGGGGATCGTAAGCAAATCAGAGCACTCATACAAATAATGAACCAAGCACTAATTTCACTGTACAGATGAACTTTGAAATATGAAATGACCAATACTGTGCTTTTATTCTTTCAGTCTGAAGATGAAGAGAAAGTCGAAACGGATATGGACACGGATGAAGGTCAACCACGATATGTAGCTCATGTTCCTGTACCATCACAAAAAGAGGTAATGCTATAGTTGAATCAGTTCCAAATTGGTGAGCTTTCTTACAGCAGCGAATAAATACCAAAGAACCTTGGCGCGCATTAATGCGTGATGCTTGCATTTGCCAAAATTGTGCGCATGTAGAAACGCTCCCGTATCTTGGATTACTTTTGCGCACGGAGAGATAAATACCGCAGATTTTTCACTAATTTCGAACTGACTAAACAATAACAACTCCAATGTTATCACAAAGCATATTAGGCCAAATTGCAAGTATGTATTAAATAAATAATCCTTTCTTATTGTTGTTGAACAGGTTGAAGAAGCATTACTCAGAAGAAAAAAGATGGAGCTTTTAGAGAAATATGCCAGTGAAGCACTCATACAACAAGGAAATGAAGCCAAAACGTTGATGGGCTTATAGCACAGAACAGTATCTGAACTGGAGTTCAGAAAAGACAATTAAGACAATTGCAAAGTTAGCTATGACATGCTCAGTCTGAGTTGGAGGAAGATTCAATATGTTTTGCTGGTTAAGTTATAACTTGAACAATTTGCCAGTAGAGATATTCCAAATTGTTAACATAGTAAAGTGTAGCTACCATCTGTTCAATAAAACCATGTTAAACTATATTTTGACCCAATGCACTCCTCCAAGTGTCATCTTTCATCATGCACTGAACATGGTATAGCATTTTGAAAATAAACTTTATGGAAGATATTGATATTTTTCTAATACAACAATACCCAAAACACATGGTGTTAATAATTTGTATGAAAGGTTTTAACAAGACCTGAACTCAATACTGAGTGTCAATAATTATGGATGCACTGCACATATCCTCTTGGCAACAGGCAGACACATACAGGTGCACTTACAATAAGCTTACTATGTATGCTTGGAAACTCACTTGATTATGGTAAACAATCAGAGCTGTGAGGCTGTCTGTTTCCCTGATTTGGAGATGAGTTTGATCTGGGATTTGCGTCCATTGGAATTTACCATAAGTTGTACATACAACTTGTGTAACTGGTTGTTCGTTATGGCAACATCCTTGCACCTGAGCGATCCAGGCTACAATTTGCAAAATGCAAGTGGTAAGAAGTTAGTTTATTAAAGGCATATTATGCGATCCTTTTCATGGAACGCCCTCCATATTTAGTCTAAATGCAATTTTTTTTGGTCAAATTAGATTTATAAACATGAAACTAAAGAATCTTTCAAGTTACAGAGCATAACGTTTCTTAATACCAAAAGCATGGGTTAAAATAAACTCTCAGGGTTTTTCTAAGTGTTTTTTGGTTGGTAAATAGAATTCCATGGTTTGACACTGTGTTAACGCTGTTTACAGTGAGTGTTTCCAGCTACGATCACATATGTACACAAGTGACCACAATAGTACTGAATGCTTTATTATAATGAAATATATGTGGAAAATTCCTTGAATAATTGGAAGCAGATTTCTATTGTGATTTAGTAAAGTTATGAGATTTTCTAGAGAAAATATAGTCAAGATTAATTTACGAGTCCAAGAATGTCTTTCCTGATAGTTAAACTTCATTAATAAGAGAAAAAATATGTGTAAAACTTTGAAAAAGATCAAACAAAATATTGCTTTAAAGAAACAGAATACCAATGTTGGAATGACCATTTATTCTATCTGGAAGTTTTTGGACTCGCACCTGGTTTTTTTCACTAGCTGTTCTACTTGTACATATACCTGGACCCTGTGGCTTTAGAAAAGCATGGTTGTAATGCTGATTGTATAGATGGGTGACCGCAATGTTTATCATCAAAAGCAACGGTCGAGTAAACGGCATATGACCACAACACTTTCCCCCCCCCCCCCCCAATCTGAAAAAAGTCCTTTTTTTGTACCAATGTACCCTTTTTTTATACCAATGTACCTTTTTTTGTACCAATGTACCTTTTTTTGTACCGATGTACCTTTTTTTGTTACTAATGTACCTTTGTTTGTGAAAACGCCCCCACCACCCCAATTTTCCGAAAAACGCCCCATTTCCCATTGTGTAAAGCGTTTTTTCGGGCCGTTTTGGACTAAAACATGTCCTAACCCCTAATTTGCCGAAAGTTGAGGATAGACCTGAATCGCTGCAGTTTACTTCAAATCAATCTTGTGGGCAACCGGTTGTTCGATCCGACAAGTTGCTGTGAGCGATTTGTGTTTCATAGTCTACTCGTGGGACTCCAAATCTGTGACTGGCTAGTATGTAATCAACATAAGAAGTACAGTACCAGAAGATTTGGTCCTACCAAAATATGTTGTGACAAGGTGATAACTTGCCCAGAAATGGCTGTCATTTCAATTTTTGTTATATATACTGTAAAAGTAGAAATTCTCGCGAGGTTTTTATTTTCGCGAATTTCGCGAATCAATCCTCATCCGCGAAAATTATTGACTTCCATTGACTTTTGTTCACCAAATGTTGAAAATCGTGAAAATAAAAAATCGCATAATGCTTGTTATGACCATTTTCGTGAAAATATCTATCGCGAAAATACTGACTTTTACAGTACCTCTATTTCTTTTCAACACAAGCATATTCTTGTATAGTCGACTTTGTATACCTTGTATAATTTCACTGTCACACAATCGAACAACACCCTCTGATCATACTTCCCATCCGAGAACAGACCAAATCGTGTATTGGTCGGTTCTCGGATATGAGCGGTTTTCGCAAGTCGAAGTATCCGAGGGTGTTGTTGGATTGTGTGACAGTGAAATACACGGTATACGAAGCAGATTAATTCTTGTATAGCCACACAATATATTTACATAGGAGTTATAGTGGCTTAAACTATCATTTACCAACAAATACGGACCAAATCGGGTGAAATATTAGATTATGGAAATTCCTCTGCCCCTGGCAGATGACGATTGCCATGATTGGGCTATATCTTCATTTTGTATTGGTTTAACATGTTATTGTGGATATCCATTGAAAAATTAAATTGATTTTAAAGCTTTAAGTTTTAAGTTAAAACTATTTCATCACAAAACCTGTTGAAGTTGGCAAATCATCTCCCGCATTTTTAAGTAATATTTTTCATGTTTTCAGATATTTATTTAAGTATGGTAAAGTCGCCTATTTTCGGTCAGCGCCTATTTTCGGTAACTTGGCCCAAATCGTGTAGTAAAAACACGAAGTTATAAACTGACGACTAAAAAAACCCTGCATAGTTGATGACCGGTATTGCTTTTAAAATGGCGACGACCGATGCAATTACACGATTTTGACCAGTGACCAAAAATAGGCGGCGTCACATTTCCCCAAAATGTTCGTGTGGGAAGGACGACCCCATCTTAAACCATTACAGGTGACGTGTTTGTAACATCTAGACAATCGTTAGTGTTCAATTTGTGTGTGCTTGGCGCTAATTACTTCTATGATTCATCAATTTAAGTTTGAATACATTTAATTTGTCACACAAGACAGCTTCAAGAATGTTCAAAAACAGCCTAATATTTGCGCGCATTTTGTCTACATGTTTCAACATTATCAAACAAAATTTGGGCTCGACCCCCCTAAATGTCTTTGCTTCTGCCGCCACTGGTTTCTTACCGTCATTTTGCCATGTATGTCTGGAGCTGAACAGACTTAATGATATGATAATTAAGATATATGACTCGGTGTTTTATATTTTGACAATTGTGGTTTGTAAAGTGCTATTTGATGAGCAGAACATTTCATAATAAACATTGAAAACAAATTATTTGTATATTGTTTGTATTTTTTAATATTTTTTTATATAAAGAGCAAAACGTGAACAATAGCCCAACAGACATGAAGTTAATGAACTGAGTGATTATAAATCAAACTGGTAACTCTCTACAGAGAACTCTGATGTGCCACAATTATTCTTCTTAGAGCAAGTATCTGTGTTACTGTTGATCTTCCTGGGCGAAAACATGTTAGGTTCACTGTTAGAAAAAAGGGTGCTTCGAGGGTTCTTGGCTGTTCCGTATATTGAACCCTAAGGGTTTAAAGGTTCTGATTTTAAAGGACCCAAAAAGGTTCTGTATAGAAGCTTTAGAGGTTCTATTTGCCCATTTTGAACCTTAAAATGGTTATTTTTGGAACCTTTCAAGGTGCTATAAAGGGTTCCATTATACGGGACAGCCAAGAACCCCTGAAGCACCCTTTTTCTAAGAGTGTTGAAGGTAGGACAGGGTCAAGGAATGGTCTTATCCGGTTTAGCAGCAGTCTGTTGAATGTTTTCGCTACAACCATAGACCGTCTATGCTACAACGGATGACAGAAATATTCTTCTGTAGTTCTTTCCTTCTCGTAAATCACCACTTTTTGGGATTGGTATAAGGTTGAGGTGATACTAGTCTAGTTTTCTGTCATTTAGGGACCGTTCATAAATACTTTGCTAGGGCGCTGCATAATTTCATTTTTGGTATATCAACACTTTTTGACCCCCCTCTCGCAATGCCACAAACTTTCTTGTCCCCCCACCGCCTCCCCTGTTCATTTCAAGTTCAGAGAACATAAATATGATATCTTTTATGGGATTTTTTTACAGAATTTGACCATGTATCCCCACTGTATCATATTCTATTTTGATGGAAGCATCACATCTAGGAGGGCAGGTTGTAGAATCTAGTGATTGCAGGTATCTTTGGTTAACTGCATATTTATGCACGGATCTCTGTTCTTGAAACCAATTAAATTGCTCCCTCCAGTTATATATCCTGGCTTTAAATACAATGTGCGCGCAATTGTTGTTTGCTATTGACATGAATTTGCCCTTCATTCTTTTTTAGCTGGGCTATAAGTACATGAAAATAGGCCCGTGGACATCTGCGTGCGTAGCGCGCCAAAAAATTAGCTATTATTACGTTGATTTATGAACGTTCCGTAAATAATGTGCTTACAGTTAAAGCAGGGGTTTGGGGGCAAATTCCCCAGAAAATGTTGGAAACTAATAAGAACACTTTTTTAAGCCCCTCTCTGTTGGGGTTTTCAAAAACTTGTTGACACCCCCCCCCCCCCTTTGCAGAGTATCAACACTTTTTAGCCCCCTATAATTAGCCAGCCCCCACCAAAGTATTTTAAATGAACACTGGTGCATCATTAAGTTAAGGATAATATCATCAAGGTCATATCTGTTTAGGAGGCTCTGGTGGGATGTCATCTTCACCTGAGCTTTTACCTTCGGTGATAACCTTCTTTGCTGCTATATTAGGCCTATGTACTCGTCATGATCGAATCATCGAATGCGGGTTGTTTTTTGCCGGTTTTGGGGACAACCTATCGCTACCCCCCCCACCCCCCACTTATCAAGATTTCAGCTGCTGACGGAGAAAAAAATTGGCATGTGTTACGATTTTTTCATTGGGAGTCTGTACAAAAATGTGTCGGTAAATCATGCCTTTCGTCGGTACAACTATGGTCGGTCCCCCCTGATTCCAAAAGCTGGGTACGCCACTGGTAGAATCAAAGACTTTACACATGCCTTGGTAGAATGAAGGATGAGCAGAAAGAAGAAGTGCACGGTGTGCATGAAGGAATGAGAAAGCAATAGAAGAGAGGAAAGCTGGAAGTTGCGCATTTACACCCCTTTTCATATTAGTGACTAGTATGACTGTTAGAACACTATAAGCTAGTACATGTACATATTAAGTTGACATTTTTATGTTGCTTACATTACTGAGCCCCGACAAAGGTTAGTAATGTAATGTTAAAGCAAATAAAAATAAAAAGGTTTAGCACCCTGACTTCTTTAACTTTAAAAAAACCTTTAGCGCAAAATTGCCCGTATTAATATGCATAAACTTTGCGAACCTGGCCTTATAAAGAGGAGGCTTCTTAAATTGTTTTTATTTCGTGGTAGTCTCCGGGGTTGGTCCCCTTGCCCCTTGGCGGGCCGCGTATTTTCTTTATGCAACTATAACGGGATGCATACACTGTTAAAAATAAAACTGTAAAAAAACAGTAATTATTACTGGCAGCTGGGACTCACTAACAGTATGAACTGTTAAATTACGGTGGGCTGTAAAAATTCAAAAATACTGGGTAACTGTAAAAAAAACGACAGTTTACCTTGCAGCTGGGACTGTTAAATGACGGTGGGCTGTAAAACTACAAAATACTGGACAACTGTAAAAAAACAGTAATTATTACTGGCAGCTGGGACTCACTAACAGTATGAACTGTTAAATTACGGTGGGCTGTAAAAATTCAAAAATACTGGGTAACTGTAAAAAAAACGACAGTTTACCTTGCAGCTGGGACTGTTAAATGACGGTGGGCTGTAAAACTACAAAATACTGGACAACTGTAAAAAAACAGTATTTGTTACTGGCAGCTGCACTGTTAAAAATACGACCGTTAAAAAACAGCTATTATAACTGGCAGCTGGGACTCATAACGGTTAACAACCGTAAAATTACGTTGACGATAAAAATACGCTGGTATCAATCGACTACAACGTTAAACTACGATCACCGTAAATTAACAGATATTTTAACTGGCAGCTGGGACTCATAACGGATAACAACCGTAAAATAACGTTGACGATAAAAATACGCTGGGAACAATCGACTACAACGTTAAACTACGATGATCGTAAATTAACAGTTATTTTAACTGGCAGCTGGGACTCATAACGGTTAACAACCGTAAAATAACGTTGACCGTAAAATGTAATGTCCCGTTAATTTATTTAGTTTTGATGGTATTTTAACAGTATTTTGACGTTATTTTACGGACGTGTTTATGTGTTGTGAATATACATTTTACCTGTTAATTAACGGGGCTTGTGTATAATTTCGGACATTTTATGCAATTTTATGTGTCATTTATTAACTTTATGTGTCAATTGTAATATGTGTCATATGTTTACTCTGCTTCCGCAATTTATTAAAGATTTTTAGATGAACTTACCTTAACTTGACCGGACGGGGATTTGAACCCGGGACCTCTGTATTGTAAGTCGGACGCTTTACCGACTGAGCCAACGAAGTAGTTAATAATGTCGAAGTGTTTTGTGTTAATATAAACTATTTATTCATAAAAAACCGTTAATATACAGGGAGTCGTTATATTACGGGATTTTACAATTTTTGGGTGTAAATATTGTTTAAGACGGTTCGTTTTAAAACGGTAAAATCCGTATATTATTCCTGTAAATTAACGTCAATTTTTACGTTTGCTGTAAAAAAACCCCGGAATATTCTACAAATAACGTTAGGCCTAAAAACAGTAGACCTACATGTGTCATAACGTGTTTTACCGTCAAAATATTCACATCAAGACCTAGGCCCTGGCCTTCATACATCATGTACATCGAGTAGGAGGCCTATTATTACCGTAAATCGTACCTCGAGTGTAAACCTATTGTTTTTATGTCCACGTGGAAGCCTGCTATTGCAGCGAACAAGTGTAACCACGGCCCCAGATAAAATTTTGAATAAACACCAACCCTTTCGTTCAAAAAAGAACAGAAAGCAGATATTCATGAAGGTTATTTGCTTGTACTTAATGTTCAGCATATCACATAAATCAGGCAGTTGTTGCGCCTGATGTGGATCTCCACAAAAAACCAATCCTACTGGAGACAGATCTTCATGTAGCTCCATCACATGATAAGCATTAGGAGCTAACTCATACATGCATGTGTCATTGAATTTGTTTTTACAGAAAACATCGGATGACCTATCTGTATTTTATGAAATGGGTCGAAATAAATCAAAATGGTTCGAAACGAGTCGAAATGAATCAAATGGGTCGAAACGAGTCCAAAACAGTGAAGTGTGTTGAAATACACTTCACTGTAGGTGTTGAAATAATTAACTAATGTGGGTGTCGCCGTTTAAATAATAACAGTTGTTTTACGACCAAATAAATCCTGTCAAATTAAGGTTATTTAATAAAACAGTAATTTTACATTTCTTAACGCTGTTCTTTTACATTAAGCTACTGTAAAAATTAAAAATAACAGGGTTCGCGTTATTTAATTGCCGTAAAATTACTATTTCCTATATCAGAAATGTAGAATTACAAACATTTGTTGTTATGTCACTACTTTATTACCATTTTTATACTACAAATGTAATTATACACTTTTCCGTCGTACTTTTATGATATAAATACCGTAGATTTGTTAAAAAACAGGACGGACCGTTGTTTTACGACAAAATAATCCTGTAAAATTACGATTATTTGTTTTACGACAAAAAAATCCTGTAAAATTACGATTATTTTTAACAGTGTACGAGAGGTACACTGCGGTCAACGTAAAAACACTATTCATTGTATACTTCAATGGGGGTTGTTTTTTTTTCTCCCCCACCAGACTCAAGCATAAGTAGGCCTAAAATATTTGAAAAAAAAACCTTCAATTGTATTTTTACAAAGTATAGGCCTATGTCACTTAACATGAAAATCGTCGTTATACAAATAACGATAGGCCTACACTGGGGTGAGCGTAAAAACACGATTCATTGTCAACGATGATGATATTTTTACAAAGTATATTTCATTTAACATGAAAATAGCCGTTATTTTACAAATACAAACACTATTTATACGAAAGGCAACGTAAAAATACGATTCGTTGTCAACTTCGATGGTGAAATATGGGTATTTTTACAAAGTATATTTCATTTAACATGAAAACGCCGTTATTTTACAAATACCAACACTATTTTGTGAGAGATACACTGCAGTCAACGTAAAAACACGATCCGTTGTCAACTTCGATGGTATTTTTACATGAAAACGCCGTTATTTTACAAATAAGAACAATATTTATACGACAGATACACTGCGATCAACGTAAAAACACGATCCGTTGTCAGCTTCGATGGTATTTCTACAAATTATATTTCATTTAACATGAAAATGCCGTTATTTTACAGAAACGAACACTTTTTATACGATAGATACGCTGCGATCAACGTAAAAACACGGTCCGCTGTCAACTTCGATGGTATTTTTACAAATTATACTTTATTTAACATGAAAACGCCGTTATTTTACAAATACGAACACTGTTTATACGACAAATACGCTGCGATCAACGTAAAAACACGATCCATTGTCAAGTTCGATGGTATTTTTACTTTGTTTTACATTTAAATTGTAATTCTACGTTAAATATCACTGCATAAATACGTTAGGTTTGTTAAATTATTGTGTCGTCTGTTTTTAAAGGGCAAACATGCTGTAAAGTTACGATTTTTCTTTGTAAAATTACAAGTATTTTTAAGCTTCGATGGTATTTCTACAAATTATATTTCATTTAACATGAAAATGCCGTTATTTTACAGAAACGAACACTTTTTATACGATAGATACGCTGCGATCAACGTAAAAACACGGTCCGCTGTCAACTTCGATGGTATTTTTACAAATTATACTTTATTTAACATGAAAACGCCGTTATTTTACAAATACGAACACTGTTTATACGACAAATACGCTGCGATCAACGTAAAAACACGATCCATTGTCAAGTTCGATGGTATTTTTACTTTGTTTTACATTTAAATTGTAATTCTACGTTAAATATCACTGCATAAATACGTTAGGTTTGTTAAATTATTGTGTCGTCTGTTTTTAAAGGGCAAACATGCTGTAAAGTTACGATTTTTCTTTGTAAAATTACAAGTATTTTTAAGCTTCGATGGTATTTCTACAAATTATATTTCATTTAACATGAAAATGCCGTTATTTTACAGAAACGAACACTTTTTATACGATAGATACGCTGCGATCAACGTAAAAACACGGTCCGCTGTCAACTTCGATGGTATTTTTACAAATTATACTTTATTTAACATGAAAACGCCGTTATTTTACAAATACGAACACTGTTTATACGACAAATACGCTGCGATCAACGTAAAAACACGATCCATTGTCAAGTTCGATGGTATTTTTACTTTGTTTTACATTTAAATTGTAATTCTACGTTAAATATCACTGCATAAATACGTTAGGTTTGTTAAATTATTGTGTCGTCTGTTTTTAAAGGGCAAACATGCTGTAAAGTTACGATTTTTCTTTGTAAAATTACAAGTATTTTTAACAGTGTAGACGACAGATCGCTACACATGTACATGTACATGTACACGGAATAAAGCGTAACACAATGGGATGCATCCCGTTTATGGTTGCAGGGCGGGCCCCTTGGTCACCACAAACTTGTTTAAAATGCATATAAGAAAGAAATAAAGCTGTTACAAACTTTCCCCCCATTTTCTGTGTAAAAGAAACTATGACCCCCAGGATATTTGGGATGACAGCCCCCTAAAACTAATCATGAAAGTATTAACAGGTCTGTTACTTTCATGCATTGATTATTTGACTTGACCATTTTGAGGCCTCCTTGGCTTTACGTCCTGATTTGAGGATCCTGCTAAGTATCGACGTAAACCGTAAACGTAAACAATGAAACTTTTAACAGAAAAATATTTCTCTCTTGTACCCTTAATAAAGGTCTCTCAACCTTTTCGACGTGTTTATATTTTCGAGCTTGATGATTACGAAATAGCTCGTGCTCAAAATTCTTCTTTTGATTGGTCACGCCCACATTCATATGGCCAATAAGAAGCAAATACGCGACGAGCCTCCGTATCTCATTTACATAACTTGGAGGTCACACTGTACATGTACCAACACGGTGCGTCGATGTGCCGTACATTTGGTAGGCACGAAGCCATGTAATTTGACATTCGTTCGTTCGTCGTGAAGTGAAAAACCGGAACCACTGCACATCAGAATGGCGATGCCGGTTGCTTCATTTCTGTCGCTTTCGAACCGAATTTGCCACCATTTGAAACATCATAAATCGCTGATTACTATACCAAGGAGATTGAAGAGTTCGGTAGTCACGGTACGTACATAAACTTGTATTTTATTAAAGTAGAACTATTGTAAAAACCATACTTAAACTTGTTAATTGCTGTACATGTTCATGTTGTAGTATTTAATTTTAACACTTTTTGTTCACTTGTGTTTTTACCGGCCGGTAAATAAATAAATAGCACGGCTGGCATGATTGTAATACTCTTTTCCTGTTAATATTTAGGCTTAACGGCTTTTTGAGAGGCCTATTCGTAATTTCGTATATTCATCATGACATGACTGACTGAGTGATCGTCGTACAGCGAAAGTCATCGGTGACCATGTCCTTGACCGACAGATGGATGTACTTTTTGATTGATTTCAAAACATGTTATAGGGCCTAGGCCTAAAAGTTACTGTTAGTACTGACACTGTTACATTATATCATATAATAAATAATATATGAATGATCTACTATTATAAAAATTGATTGATATATTATTATGATTATGTGATCATTGAAATGATGGCATCAAGGTTTTAAAACTTTGTTTTACACATTTTTACATTCACAACTTTCATACGCAGGGTCAGAAATTCAACAAGAATCCATCCTCGCAATGATTCCTGCTGGTTAAGTTACGAGAATCCAAATTGATTTTCGTAGATAATCTGTCCGAACACATTATTTGAATGGAAAGAATCCATAAATTCTTGCAAAATCTTTTTGCGAAAATCTAAAAGGATTCTCGCAAACTTTGACAAACTTCTGACCCTGATACGTACTACTGGTATAGCCTAAGTATTAGTAGGCACCTCCAGTTAAAACTCAGACAAGTGTTTTAGAGGACAAGCCTACCAAGTACCAAGTATTAAAGTCCAACCAATTTATGCCAATTATTCTATTTCTATCAACAATTACAATCACTATCAGTAATAGTTATCAGAAATTTCCTTTTGCAGTAGTATTTCAGTAGGATTAATGATGATAGGCCTACTTTACAACATGATTGGTAGGCCTACTTTTGAAAGGGGCACCAACTTTCTCCAAGGCAATTTATGTACTTTTAAATGGAGTGGAAACAGCCTGAAAGGTGGGGTATCGAAGTCAATTGCCTTTGATGCCTTCGATCAATTTGAGCCCTGCATACATGTAGGCCTACACAATAAAGTAGTTTTGAGAAAAAAAATCATAGCCCAAAAAAAGTGATTGGAACATACACCTACAGGCTACAGGCTTAATACAAGTTACACTACAGTTTACTCATTGGAAGAAAACAGATTGTCAGTGAATGGTCAGAAATCAACATGGAAACCAGTCAAGAGTGGAATTCTAAAGGCTAAGACTATATAAAACTAAGAGCTCATGGAATTGACGGCAACCTACTGAAATGGATTGAAGGCTTCCTTCTTGGCAGAAAAAAGAGTAGGCCTATCAGTCAATGGACAGAAATCAACATGGAAGCCGGTTAGAAGTGGAATTCCCCAAGGAAGTGTTCTGGGCCCTATCTTAGTATCTTGTTTATAATCTTCATCAACGACCTACCACATTTTTTATCAAGCATGGTGAGGATATTCGCAGATGACACCAAGGTATTTACCCACATTCATAGTGAAGAAGATTGTTACAAACTGCAGGACGTCACGACCTTGACAAGTTAGGGGAGTGGTCGAATCAATGGCAACTTAAGTTCAACGTCAAGAAATGCGGCGTTATGCACTACCTTGTATTATTATTATTATTTAATCTTTCTTTATTGAGGGTAAACAGCTTCAGTGTCAAGCACTGCTTTCCAAGCAGGCCCTCATTTGGCATCTGAAAGGAGACATTGACAAGTTGGAAAAAGTTCAGCGTAGAGCCACCAAGATTGTACCATTCTTAAGGAAGCTCCTGTATCAAACAAGATTGAAGATGCTCTAGCAGTAGCATACAGACGTCTTTGTGGAGATCTGGTCTAGGTATATTAAATCATGAATGGTTTCACAGATGTTCAACCCAACTATGGGCAGCACCACACTGGAGCTGGAGCAAGTGACATGTAAAGTAAATTAATATTACAAACTCTATTGCAGTCAAGTAATGATTATGGATGGGCGTTATAGGCTTAACCCCCTGAGAACTACCGGCCGATTGGTTAAAAAGATGGATACATCATTTATTGCACCAATGAGAGACATTGTTAGAATAATTGTATCCCTGATAAAGATGGGAGTGAAACATTTTACAAGCTGCATTTGAATTGGCTATTCATATGAGTACATCTTGTAATAAACCAATCAGAACCACTGTAAGATAGACAGGTAGACCCCAGGGGGTTAAGGCTGCCCTAGCCTATGTGCCCGAGACGACATGTAAACTGGTAAAACAGTTCCGCCAGACCGACACTTAAAGAAATTAGTGAGAAGAGAAATTATGCTAATTAATATGATTTGTACAATTAGATCAGCTAGCAATTTATAGCAATGTTCTTCATCCTTTTTCTATCGTCATTGTCTGTTTAAATAAGTTTTATAACTTTCAATCAACATTTAATTATTTATGGTTTCGATTTAAAACTAAACTAAAATAATTTGAGACTTGATTTGTTATCCTATTGGAGAACCCTAAATCATTATCAGTGTTGTGTTCCCTGTTGTAACCTGTGTCCTGTATAATGGCAATGACACTCTAGTGGCCCATCAAGTAGTGGCTTTCAACCAAATTACTGTACCTGGGCCTTTAGTTGAAAAAAAGAAAACATTAACCATCTACCAGGTACTTACTGTTCCTTTAACCAAGGCATACCCTACAAATCACTACAACAGTGCCATCAAATGGTAGCGTGTGCTTGACGGGTCTATCTCGGCGCGCTATCAAATGGTTACGGAAAAGTTAACTTTTTGGAGCTGACCCGTTGGCTCAATCAGTTGGGCCTCCGACTTCCCTTGATTTCTTAGCTACTTCTGCATTTGACCCATGATGTAGAAGACTTCTATAATTTCATAATTGTTTTGATCCATGATATTTCACATATTTCTACATTTATTTTGGCTATGATTATAGAATAGACACCTTGGCTATGATCTGTAACTGTTTAAAAAAATTGTGAAATAATTTGGAAACGGAGCATATTGCTATTCTTTTTGTACAAAAAATCACAGGAATCAAAGGTCAATCATTCATGCAGGTTGTCTGCGTAGTAAGACCAACTCAAATGTAAAGCACATTCTTATCCCCTGTGCTGTAGACAGTATTAAAGGTATTGATCATGCTTCAAGTTCATGTTCATATGAAAATGAAATTTTTTGGCTTTATAAAAAGACTCAACTACACATGTATTATAGCACCCTAAATGTGCATGAAGTGAAGTGAGTTCATAATATTGCATCATATACCTACTTACAATCGGGCGACCCTTACAAATAGAATAAATGCTGGGCGGATGGATAGTGGGTACTTCCAGGCCAGTTAGGCCAACAACAAAAAGTTGACTTGCCCTTTCCGACCGACCCGAATTTGAAGAAAAAAAATTGAATTTTTTGTTGTTGAAAGAAGCACATAACAATAAAGAAAGATGAAAATGTGTTTTTGAGTAGTATCTGCTTGTTTAAAAATCAAAACAAAAACAATTCCACAAAATAGGATGTAAATAATAAACTTTATTCTGCACGTTCCGGGTCATTCCGTACCCTGTTTGTTTTACATTATATGTAAGTACCTTTCATGGGTGATGGTTTGAACTAAATTTGACCATCTTGAGTTCACATGTATGGCACAGAAGGAACATAATATTAATGGCACCATGCCCAATTTGTCATTCAATTGGCCACTTATTGTAGTCCAGTTGAAATTACTTGAACCTAAAGATGTTCTTTCCAATGAACTTTTATTGTTGATTTGTACTGTCCTAAACAAATTTAGCTTGGTTGCGAAATTTCCCAAACTCTGCTCATAATGCATACTGTATCCAAATGGGGGCCATACCGGATGACTGAAAATTGAAATCGCTTTAATTAAGCCTAAAAGCATACCATCTTGTTTATGTGAGCACAAACAATGATTTGAAAAATGTATAGTTTGACCTATATTCTGTGTTTTGTTACTCAGTTATGACTATGAGGCAAAAATTAATAAAAAGGGTGATGACTTTGCATACATGTATGTATGGGGTCCAAATTTAATTGAACTGGCTCCGATTTTAAATGAGCAATATGTCTCAAAATGTTCGTCTGATAGGGATTCCAGAAATGATGGATATTACTTTCAATAAATCATAAATATATTCCAAGTTACAGAATGATACAATTCCTAATAACCTCAAAGTCATAGTTTTAGAGTGAATTTAGAGTAAAATTTGAAAAAAATAGATTGTACCGCTCGGTACAATCTATTTTCAAACCATGATTTTGAAGTAATTAGGAATCGTATCGATTTGTAACTTAGAAGATATATGATTTATGATCAAAAATGCAGATCTGCAAGAAAATCTGCTTTCATAGTAAAAATCAATGATAGAGGGCGCTACATGGAAAAGATCGCATAATATGCCTTTAATTATTAAGTTGATTGATACTTGAACAGTATCAAACAACCGACCCCCTTGCCTCAATTGTTTTCAACAGAATTACAATGTAGGCATTTCTGAGTTAGAAACTGGCCCAGAAAAAGGTTAATCTTGTTTTTTGAGTATGCATTCGAACTTATTTAAATTAATGATTTTATCATTTTATTATTATTATCTTCCCAATGTTGGCCTACTTTGTGATATATATAGTGTACTGTATTATCCCTATTAAGCGCCCATGCCCTTATAAGCGCCCACCCCCGTTTTTCTCAATTTGACTACCAGCAAACGCGACGCCGAAATGTTGATTCCCCCCCCCCCCCCCAATTTTAAACAGTTTACTTTTCGATCGCACACAGTGGTTTTCCGCTAGTGCAACCTTTCCGAATTCGACAGTGTTTACTATAAATGAGTTTTTTAAAAAGGTGACTTAATAAGCGCCCACCCAATATAACCTTGCTAACCGCCCTGGTCGCTTAATAGGGATAATACGGTACTCTGTAGTTGTCTGTTTGTTGATAAGTAATTGACCAAAGGCTTAATTAATAGATTTTGCATTTTATCATTATCATCTTTCAGCCCAATTTTGGCCTACTACTTGACATTGATGGTGTAGTGGTACGTGGTAAGCAGGTTCTTCCCCAAGCTCTTGAAGCCTTCCAGCATCTATCGGATCATACTGGCCGTATACGAGTGCCGACGGTATTCGTTACCAATGCCGGAAATAAGATGAGACAAGACAAAGCCAAACAGCTCTCTGATTGGCTTGGAATTCATGTAAGTTGGCTGTGATACTGAACTGACCATTTCCAATAGTTGTAAGGTTATTGGTGTTTCCTGTAATGTATAATTATTGAACAAATGTAACCTTAACCCTAACCCTGCCGCCCACTTTTTTCAGATTTTTTTTCCCCGCAGTGAAAAGTGGCCCAAAATATCGCCACAACCACCCGACCCCCACCGGATTTGAACCATGGCCCTCCGGCGCACAGGGCATTTACACGGGTGTCAAGGCTAACATGGCGCAGTATACTGTGCCAATGTGCTGGGTCTAGAATTTCTTCGAAAAACTTCCACGTCAGGTTATGCAAACAGGCTGGCTCGTTGGATTTGGCAGTGTCAGTGTTATGAAATAAGTTGAGTTGTGTTCTAGCTAGCTAAAACATGTTACTGCTGATTTAAATATGTTGGCTTTAATGAAGAATGGAGGCTAGTTGTGGACCAACATTTTGAGCATGTTTTAAACCCCTTTTGAAATTTTCAGCTGCAACAAAGAATCATTGTTTAAGGTTGTTTTTGTTTTTATTTTTATTTCTTGTTAGGTTTTTTTTGATGGGTTTCCCCCCATCAATGTGGAAAATTCCATACAACCAATCTTTGTTTGGTTTTCCTTTCCATTACATATTCCATCCAGGGTGTATACAAAACACACCCATCCATCCATGACTGCATTCTTGTGGAAAATAAAAGTTTGTTTATATTATTGTTGAGAGATCAAACAGTGCCAAGTGCAAGCTCAATACCTTTCCCCAGATATCTATTTTTAGATTGGAAACTGGTTCAATGCAGACTCAATTCAAGAGGTCAGGTAAGGTGACCATACCAGATGTTGTTAGCTATAAGTAAGAGTTGGAGTTGTCATGGGAACAACGCCTGAACTAGTATACTTTCCCTGGACTCTTAAAAGTAAGAAGGGACAACAATCAGCATCCTATGTTACCAGTGACAGTTACTGATGTTACACAATACTTGTTGTACAAATGCTGAATCCAATGCACAAATACACAAATGCATCCAAGTGTTGAAGGCACAATGCTCAGTGTGTGACGCACTGCATGCCATAACATCGGGCGCCCTTGCACTTAGGCGACTGTTGCTGTTATGCACAAATCGCCAATGGGATCTGTTTGACATTATTGCGATATTATTGATTTATATAGTTTATTTCCATGAATGTGAAGCATTACACTTACTTTTACATGGTGTAGCAAAAAAACCTGTTGCTGCAATTGTTGCTGATTATTTAGGTTTGCTTTTTCACGCCTCTCAGTCTCAAGACTTTCCTAGTTCCAGGTGGCTTTCTTGGACTTTGGAAAGTCATTTGACACAGTGTGTGGAGGAGCTTAAAAATTACACCCAATAGTATACAAATACTACATGGTTAGAGGGGAAATAGTGCAATCTATTTTCCCGAGGTACTGGCTACAGGCCTACCACCCCGAACCCGGAGGGTGAGGGGTGGTAGGCCTGTAGCCAGTACCGAGGGAAAATAGTGTGCCCTATTGCCCCGATCATACCATTAGTATTTGCTTTACACCTCACTGTGACTCTGGGGATGAGGTTGTAGGGAAATAGTCAAAACTACCACACGGGAAATAGCTCAATTTCTTCAATAGCTCAATTTTTTATCACTGTGGCCAGCTTAATTGACCAATGAAATGGCAGGATTTATGCCTATTATCTCATGAATATTTATGAGGTGTAATAATACACACTGTCCAATACTACATATTTATAACATGTTACATGTAGTATATGTGAGAGGTACATAAAAATTGTATCCTTGTTTTGTGTGACTTGATATGAAAAACGCCATGGCTTCTTGTAGGTGCACCCATGGCTGCAAGTCCCTAGCAACATTGGAAAGAATGATTCAGATTGCCACCATGCCTAAGTCGGAGCCCATGCATAGTCCAGACGGCACGCTTTATACAGGGTGGGACTTCAGAAATCAAAAAATCAACAAAAGGGTGGGGGTCAGAATGTTTTTGATATAAAGGGTGTAGATTTTGTATAAAGCGTGGAGATAAAATAAAAAGGGTGGCGGTTTCTCAGCGATCATCAAAATAATCAAAATACCGACCTTGTTGACTCGCTAGCGCTAGTTATATCATAAATATGTATCCGAAGATATATTTCGATTTGAAATTAAACGGTCGCCACCTTTAAATTGGTTTGTTGTTATATAGCGCCATCTATTGTTGTATTGTTCTATTGTGACATTTTTTCAAAATGGAAACTCGACGGGAGCTACGAAAGTGTCGTACGCAGCGTATTATCACAATTTAGGGATCATAAGAGTACCAAAAATGCACTGATTTGATTAAATAAATCCATTTCAAATGAATCTCCTCTATAGATTTGCATTAAATAATCGTGCATCCCGGGACCCATCCCGAAAAACAAAACGGGTCCCGGGATGTTTCTGTCACTTTGTCCTTTCTTCCAATGAGTGCCTTTTCAAATTTGAATGCACAAAATGATCAAAATGTCCCCTTTTCGGTATAAAGGGTGGGGGTTGAACATTCCCAAATAAAAAGGGTGGCTATGTAAAAAGGGTGGGGCAAAAATAAAAAGGGTGGGGGTCTGACCCCTGTCCGGACAGTGCCATGTGTTAGCCTGTAATCACATCAGTGCATGTTATATTTATTTAACATTTGGACTCGTTCAACCAATGGTTCAACAAAGTTGAGGGATGGCATGACTTGAATTGCATCAATGAATGCATACCATAATTATGTTTCTCGAATATCAACGTATGTGTAGGTATCAAAGCAGCAGCAGCCATGGCAGCTGTCTGTAGGGTAAGGTCGTTTTGTGCACCAGGTTGATGCCCTTTGCATAAGTGACAAGAACAAAAAAGAACTGTTATTCTTAAACGGGAAAAGAAAACATGATGTGTTTAAATTGATAAGAAGAGAGGCAAAAGGCTATCATTATTCTTTTTATATCTCATTAGGCCTGAAAAAGGCAACCCCCCCCCAGCATTGAACATTTCCTCACTGTTTTATTTTGTTTGTGTATATAATAGTAATGAATGATTTCTTGGTAATTAGTGAGGTTCCCAAATTCCCCTCAATTTTCAGGCACAGAAGTAAGAAATAAGAAATGTTCTTGCGTGATGACTGAAGAAACTATGGTACCCATCCAGTTGAAATAATATCAATCACAAGACATAAGAGGATCCCTGTCTGATGAAGTTATAATGTCCTTTGCTGACCAGAAATAGCCACAAGATTCTTTTGCCAATTATTATAAACCATTTTTTAATGTCAAGTTCAAAACTGAATTATTTTTAGGGGAGGGGGAGGGGGGCTTATTCTTCACTCATGTCTATTTTTCAATTCTCATCTAATTAAACTGATATTCCCATATTAGTATTGGGCTAAGGAAAATAACTACCACACCTTGTTCTACAGGCTCAGGGAAAATGCTTTTGGAAAAAAAGTGTTTTGGGTTTATAAAATCGACCGACTGATCTTTCCTGGCAGGGCCGAGAATCGTAGAACAGAGTTGGTCACTGACTCGCTTTAGCATAGAAATTTGTCTTTGTTGGCAACTCATTTTATATAGTATTCCTCTGTTGAACTTGACACAGATGTGATTTCCAGATGTTGTCTTTTGAAATGCTTCCCCGTATTGCACTATCCGAGATTCTGAAACTGAAAGGATGACTATTTAATAAAGGACTGGTTTTGACAAGGTTACCAAAGGGATCACCTAACCTGTTTGAGAATTGATTTTCGGATTCATGATACTTGTGAAATTTATTTTGGATTAGGAATGATTACTTTCATGTCATTAGAAGACAATCAGGACTGTGAAATGATGATGCATATTGCTGATACAATTGTCAAGTTGAACCCAGTAATATGGCATAATCCATGGTTACAGAGACAAAACTTATAACAAATTATTGACACTTTCTCACCAGAGCCAATTTGTGGAGGAACTATACTGTAAAACACTTAAAATTGATGGACCCATACTTTATTTTGCCAGTCCCAACTTTTGTGTTGATCTATATGTACCAGTACCAAGTCAGCCAAATTTATTTTGCGGGATTTGATTTTGTGAATTTAAGGTCGTTAAATTAAGTGATATTACAGCATGTGGAGGCATGTGTAAATATGACAATCGTCACAAATTTGGACGTATGCCCCGATACCCTCTCACTTCATGCTGTTACCTGACATAATGTCATTGTGTCAACAACTTTCCAAGTATTTCTGCCAATAAAGCTGTTGAACTTTAGTGGGTTTGTGTACTTAAATACAAAGAATGCCAATCCCAAGGTAGGTGTTCTGATTGCTGGCCGCATTTTTAAGTCAATGTTTTCTAATCTATTGAAGGGGTCTTCCTTAAAAGAGTTGTTTCCCAAAGTTTGAGTTGCATAACTCCAATGGTTCTTATCTTATTTTAGAAGCACAAGGTTGACATGAAATTTGCCTATTGAGTAGTAGTAAAAATACACAAACTGGCCGGTAGGTGGTTAACCACCTTTGGCAGGAATTCACTGCATTTTGGCCTATACCACAAAAAGAAAGTAACCACTTTTTTCGAGACACCCTGTGTTTAATTCCTTGGGCCCTAAATAAATTCAAAATATGGGAAAGAACAGAAATTTTCTCTCGCACATTTTGATACCTCATTTGTTACAATAGCACAAATATTGATGAAGCTGTGTCCATTTGAATACGAAATGATGCAGTTTCCATTGTTGCACTTAACCCTATACCCATATGAAAAGATCGTAAACAAAACAGTAAATCTAAAGTGTACCACTTCCTTTTCTCCATGAAAAGAAAATCATAATCCGAACATCTCACTTCGTCAATTGTTTCCAACACCTGTAGGAGGAAGACACACACGATACTGATGGATTTGTGGTTAATTTTGACAATACTTTTTAATTTCATTTTTTGTTTTGATTAAACAAAGCCCATGAGCAAAACAAACCTTGCTTATCATCCTTATCATTTGCGTATGTGAACTTATTCTTTATTTCAGGGGTATAGGGTTAAGTGCAACAATGGAATCTGCATCATTTTGTATTCAAATGGACACTGCTTCATCAATATTGGTGCTATTGTGACAAACGAGGTATCAAAACGCAGGAGAAAATTTCAGTTCTTGCCCATATTTTGAATTTATTTAGGGTCTTAGGAATTAAACACAGGGTGTCTCGAAAAAAGTGGTTGCGTTCTTTTTGTGCCGAGTTTATTATGGAGAGTGTATCATTGATATCTTACATGTAGCTATAGCCATGTAGACCAGTTCCCCTAGAGCATGATAGAGTGAAGTGGACCATGACCAGCACTATTTATATACCACTCACTGAGCCAATCATTGACATTCTTAGAAGAGTAAATGTCAGTAAGAGACCATCAGTAAACATGGCGGTCTCCATCTATTATCATCCTTATCATTTGCGTATGTGAACTTATTCTTTATTTCAGGGGTATAGGGTTAAGTGCAACAATGGAATCTGCATCATTTTGTATTCAAATGGACACTGCTTCATCAATATTGGTGCTATTGTGACAAACGAGGTATCAAAACGCAGGAGAAAATTTCAGTTCTTGCCCATATTTTGAATTTATTTAGGGTCTTAGGAATTAAACACAGGGTGTCTCGAAAAAAGTGGTTGCGTTCTTTTTGTGCCGAGTTTATTATGGAGAGTGTATCATTGATATCTTACATGTAGCTATAGCCATGTAGACCAGTTCCCCTAGAGCATGATAGAGTGAAGTGGACCATGACCAGCACTATTTATATACCACTCACTGAGCCAATCATTGACATTCTTAGAAGAGTAAATGTCAGTAAGAGACCATCAGTAAACATGGCGGTCTCCATCTATTATATCTAGAAATACCCAAACTTCACCTTTTAGCAAACCCATGGAAAGAGGGGATGGTGCCATCCCCAAAAAGCATGCAATCATGCAATGTTGAAGTAGGTTTGAAATAAAGTTCAAATCAGGGATGGTCTCAATGCAAACTAAATAACAATTACAAGAAGTTCTCCCACTTAATGAGCTGATAATTTGTTTTTATTTATAAGCAATAATTTCATCGATCTTGATGAACATTAATAATTTGAATAAAGAATGATGATTTTGGTATGTTTTATACTATTTTGCAATGTATAATCAATTGTTTAGCAAGCAGTATAACATTAATTGCCAAGGGTGACAACCCAAGAGTATGTTTTCTTTATTGCAGACAACATCATATTGTGATCCACCTTAACACTTGAGTCAAATAAACATTTACAATATCGCACATGTATAAAATAAGTGATCTAATGTTCTCATGTTTTTGTCTGTTTTTTGTGTGTGTTTGCAGGTTTCAGCAGAGCAAGTGATCATGTCCCATAGTCCTCTACGTATTTTCCCACAATTTCATGATAAACATGTGCTGGTGTCGGGACAAGGACCTGTTGTGGAGATAGCCAAAATGTATCCTTTTCAATGAGCAGTAACGTGTATTTAAAATTAGGCAGTGGAGTTGAGCGTGAAACGTTGTGTAAATCTCTGTGTTGTGTACTTATCACAATAGATCTTTTTATCCTTCCAACTAATTAATGAACAGTAATAACCCTGTTAAACTTACATTAAGTTAATTATTATTGATAAGGTACTTTGTTCATTAACATAAAGAGGACTGTATTGCCATGTTGTGCAATTTGAAATTTATTTTTAGTGAGAAAAATATTTGCAATAGGGGATACAACCAGGTTTTAAATTTGGATGAGTTCCAAGAAATATCTGGATTATACATTCGTTCGTGATAGTTAAAAAGCTGATATTATAATGTTGTCATGTTAAACTGTTTTGAAATCAATACAGGTGCATCAATATACAGGGTGGTTTAAAAGATCAATACTTCTTTTCAGGGTTGAATTTGTCAAATTGGAGAGATTTCTAGTAGAGTAATTCAACAATATTTGTAAATGGCACTTAGGTTGTATGTACGGTATGTGAGTGTGACCCTGACCCAGCACATCAAAACCGACCAGTTGTCAGCAAGGCTCATCTGTAGATAATATCAAAAGAAGCTGAGAAAAAAAATTGGAAAATAAAGGAATTTTCAACCTTTTGAGTTGCATAAAACTTGTGTTCCATCCATGTTGGATTTTGACAAATTAGGTGTCATTTTAAAAAGCTAACAAATATTTCTTTAACATGGATTTCAAATCTCCCAATTTTCATATCTGGAGACAACTTGTTTGTTTCGATGTGATAGGTCACATGATGAAAGCAGCATTGAAAATTAAGCTCAAATTAAAAATGATGATTAAAAAAATACTATAAAACCACTTAGTCCAACTGATGAAATAAACATTTTTCTAATAATAAAGTTTTAGCGTTTCTCATGCGTTGATTGCTCAGAATTTGTGAGGCATGATAAACTATTTTATGACAGACCTTATGTAGGACTGTCTTAAATAATAGTATAAAACAGTGTAGCATTTCAGAGGCATGTGTTGAAAATGGTGATGAAATTTTAGCGATAGTGTAAAAACAAGTTAAAATAAAACATTTTGCACAAATAATTGCAATTTAATGCATGTCTTCGAAAAACTAGATTGTAATTACAGCATTATTTTCAATACCTTTTTCATCATAAATAAATTTCAGTATGCACCATGAAACAATTTATATTGAAAACACTTGTCATCAAAATGTCACAAAGTGAAATTATTTATGGATTTATAGGTTTGTTTGTGTCTCCTTTACAGCTTCTTAGACTTGGTATTTGGGCACTTTATAATTGTCTATAGAATACCTTTCAGAATTATGACATTTTAGTTTAAGAGAACCTTATTTTGCTTGCATTTCCCTTACTTTTAACAATTAAAAAAAAAATCAATGGGAAATTTCAAATTATCCATGGCACTTTACTTATTGGTCTTTTGGTAAGCCAACATAGCATTTGGCAAACAGAGATAGGCGTTGTGTCAAGGACAACCAAGCAATGATTTCATAACTTAACTTTTGAAATTTCAACTCTTCATATTTACAACCGAGAGAAGTGGGTCGAGTCAATTAGCCTGACAAAGTCCATTGATTACGGGTAATCAATTGCTTTGTCAATATGCTCCTTTTTATGGCTTGAACATTAACATTTATTGAACATCATTTCGCTCAATAATTTTCAGATTAAATGGAACCATGTAGTCATGATAAATTTATACTCGGATATTTGCTTTAAATGACTGGAATTATCTCCACGATTTACAATGCAGTGTGATAGTTGTTCTAGTTTTGTTAAAACAATTAAAACCTATTTTGCCAGACTTCATAAATCTACTATAAAGTGACATGAAAATAAAATACTGTAATTTAAAGGTAGATGACCCGATCACATTTTCGTAACACAGAATTATTTCAAACATACGGAGATTTTCATATCATATGAAAGCTCGTATTTTTCTCATCATCATACTGAAATTTGACGGCCTAAATCGGTATAATTACGGAGAAATCGATGAAATAACGTCGAATTACCGCGAATGGTGGTAACCACCGATATAGTTTGTGTACTACTCAATGGGTACAGTTCACAGCATCTTGTGCGTGTAAAATAAGAGCCATTAGAGCTATGCAACTCAAACTTTGGAACACAACTTTTTTAAGGATGACCTTTCATGTAGAATAGAAAACTTCAAGTTGAAAATCGGAATGTGATCGGGTCATCTACCTTTAAATGATAATTTTTGTGCGATTAATTGTTCGCGCTTTGCTGCCAATTTTCAACTGTTTGTGTGTTTTTAAATTCGCGATTTGTCGTTTCAACCCATAGACCTATAGAAAAAAGAAATATTATATGCATGTTATTATTTTTGTGGTAGCTGGTTTGAGCGTGAAAAATGAGAAAATAAATGTAGCACGGAAATGTCCACTTTTACAGTAGATTATATTGACTATAGAAATACACTTTGTTGATTTCACTACCATCAAGCATTTTAGTGTGTAGAACGCAAGGCTAATTCCTTAGCTCGTTACGTAACTAAATATAGGCCTATAAATAACGTTATCAAGGTTTAAACATAAGTCATGAAATTGTCCATATATTTCCTTAACTAAAGCATTTCTAACAGGCTTGGCTTCACCAATGTAACCACTATAGATGAGATACGATATATATTTCCACATCTAGACATGGTAGATCACAAGAGACGACCACCAGATGAAGGGGTACGTACTATAAAGGATTGCATTATAATCCTGCAATCAATATCAAAGTTATGAACACAGTCATAAGTGTAGAGTGCAGACTTCCCTTTTTTAGCGGATATATATGTAGTATTACTATTTGTCTTTGGATCACACAACTATTAATAAAGGTGCTGAGAACTGCAAAACAAATCAGAAATGTTTGTATGGGGAAGGGTATGTATTTTGGGGACTTCATCAAATACGACACAGGTACACCAACTGATTTCCTCCTGTTATCGAGAGTTTGGCCATAGATCCTTTGGTTAAACCCACGTTGAAGAGCAATAACAATCAACCATTAACTGTAGGTTTTGTTGAGCATCTGAAGTGAACGACCTTGTGTCATCATAGCAAAATCAAAATCTATGTGATTATTTAGGGTGTATTCAAAAATCAAAATATGGCTTGGCCTGGTCTGAAACATTAGCCGGATCAAAGTAACTTGATGATCAGCAATGTATGTTCTGCAGAGGTACGGTGAATCGTGAAATATTGTTTTATACCGGCCAGGTTAATGTCATTTTTGCCAAATGTTATTGATATTTATTTGAATGTGTTTGTTTTGACATCAATTGCAAATAAGAGATTGAATGAATACATAGTGTAATATTTTAATTTCAGACCTGCTCCAAGCAGCATTTACCCAAGTTTGATGCTGTAGTTCTATTTGGCGAGCCCATCAGGTGGGAGACCAGTCTACAGCTTATCTTAGATGTACTAATGACAGATGGTCATTTAGATCGCAAACCAGAACATATACCCTACCCACATATACCTGTATTTGGATGCAATATGGATCTGCTGTGGATGGCAGAGGCTCATCTACCAAGGTAAATGATTAATGAACTGTCCCATTTACAAGATGTGTAGTTTATTGATTTCAATTAGACCAGTTCAAATTGAGCTGAGGAATGTGAGGAAAAGCAAGTGCCATGGTAATTTATTTAATTAATTTGGCTTTTGACAAAATTGGTTAAAAAGACAATGATTAAGCGGCCAAAATTCACAACAGTACCATATCTGGTATAAAGCGCATTACTGTATAAGTGGAAATTTATGCGCTACATTTATTTTCGCGCTTGACACAGCTACCGCGAAAATTATATCACACAAATATATGTCTTTTGCGTATAGGTCTAATGAGATGAAGCTACAAATTGCGAATTTAAAAACACACAAAAGAGGTCAAAATTGGCAAAGCGCGAAAATGTGATCACTTGAAAATTAACGCTTTTACAATATTTTAATAGATATTATTGATATTTGATAAGAATTAGCCTGAACAGTTTCAAGATACGTGCCCGATAAAGAGTGACATATGCATATCGATTCTTGATATTCACAAAAACAATGCAACAACAGCGTTTGATAATAATTGAAAACAAATCAAGCACATGGTTTATGAGAGATGTTTATATCTTGATTTATGAAAAAATGTACTGAAGTGTTTTCTTATGTGATGCCCTTAAAAAAAAAATTACCATCATATTGTTAATTTTGTCGGGGGATGGGGGGGGGGGGGGGGTGAAAATGGACTATGTACGCTCAGTCATAGTTAAGAAACTGTTCAAAATTGTGAATAACAAACCTTTAAAAGCCAAAACACAGCTTGACTTTATATCCTGTAGACATGCAATATGGCTATGACAATCAAATTTCAAACTAGTATGAGAAGTTCCTCTATGGAGCCGTATGTTACACACACACTCCTACACCACCCAGGCTGTTCGCGTTCTATTGAGCCGTATGTTACACACACCTACACGACCCAGGCTGTTTGCTCTCAAATTATTGTGTTGAAATGTTAATCCAATCCATCCTTCTGCATTGGTGCCTTTAGTTGTCATGCTTTGACATTCAAAATGCATATGAAGAAATATGGGTTCTACCCGAAACTTCACTTTTCTGCTTTTTTGTGTGCTCAAATCAACACATTCTATATTTTCAGCCCTATTTCACCTATTAGTCCATGATTTAATACTGTTTTACAGGTTTTGTTTGTAGTTTCCGTTTCAGTTGAAAGTTCTATCCCAAGTCTGTGCTCATTTAAGTTAGGTGTACCTGGGAAAGGGTTGATCTTAGTTTCAAACATTTTCATATTTAAGTCAAAAAACATTTCTGATACTTGTAACAGGTGCCCTATACAGGATACTTGCAGTGACTCATTCAACACTTTTCTTGCCTTCAGGGCAATGATTTGTCATACAGCATGTACTGAAATAAAGCAGTTATGCAGATGTGAAGAATTTGTTCTTTTTCATAATAAAAATATATCTCTTTGCCATGGAAAAGATAATGGTAAAGTATGTTCATCCTTTCAGGAATACAATAGTCCTATAGTATTCATTAAACAAAATGATAAGAATTTAAAAGATAGTCATTTGATTGTGTTGCTAGGAAGGAATGCTTTATGCAATCAAAATGTCTGGAGAACCACCTCATGTATTAGCCTGTCAGTACCAAGCACAAACAGTAGTTGCACCCATGTTTTATAAAATGAAACTGCTTAGGTTGATTCAAGCCCAAATAAACATTTAAACCTTTGAAGACACATAATTGCATGATGTACATATTCAAATTCATATTTACAATTCCTTTAACATTTCATGACACTTGTGCATAGTACACGCCTGCCAAACATACTGTTAGTGAAAATCTAACACAGCCTCAGTATCACACTGAAGCCTGTGTAATGCGAATCACTACTACAGGGTGAGTCAAAAAAAGTTTACCCTAATTGAAAAAAATCAACAACAAAAGAATTCTGACTACAAAATCAGGGCAAACAAAACTTTAAATGATTGCGCCATTTCTTTGCTATCATCTGAAGAAAAAAATCACGCTATGATACCGTTAAGTAAATATGACTGTTTATTACGTATTATTTATACCTACCTCCACAACCTGGAAACGCTTGCATTTATCCCCTAGATGAACTGCTGCCCAAATTAATGCCTTTATTAAAAATCTACATAATTATTTAATTAAGAAAAATCACTTCGGACACCTATATCTCCACATTTGGCCCGATTGGGCTACATATCCCTACCTCGGCAACACGGTATCAGCCCAAACCGGGCAACACCGTTACCCATAATGCATCCTCTTTAACCTTTGGGCGAAACATGGTGGACGTGTTTACCTACTCCTCCAAGGATATCTAACAAATCTCAGGTGGAATATTTAAAACAGAAGGTTCATACCAAGTAAGTTTCGCCCTGAAAGATGGCGCATAGTCTATTGCTATGCGCCCTTAATTGGAATTTGCGTAAGTCCCATTTTTTAAATGCCTGGACCGTCCGTCGGACGGTCTTTTTCATGAATTTTAGGACCTTAGGTTCAAATTTTTTTTTTTATTCTATTTTTACTTGAAAATGGCGGCCGACTCTCGTAGTGGTCTTTGACCGCGTGGTTTTTTTTTATTCACCATGAGGTCGGCCTGTTCCATTTCTCAACTATCCTCGCGATAGTTTTTTCATGTGTAATGCATTCAAAAATGATACACGTTTCCTATCCCGTGGGTATGGGCTTCATTAGATTCCCATTTCCCGGTTGGTATATTTTCTAATGTGTAATGCATTTCACATGATACACATATCCGTTATCTCCCGTTGATTCTATAACTAGAAAACACTCATGGGGTTTTTGGGTATGAGAGATACTTCTATCTATTACCGACTAGTCATAAAATATCACTAGCTTGATTTTATATGTATGTATTACGGTCTTTAGATTATCGACTTTAGCGGAGTTCTTATCACAACATGTTTTATATTATATTATATCATACATGATTGCCATAGTGGTTTATTGATCTGATTTCCCTCCTTTGTTGTGGTCCTTGACCACCATAATAGCCGATATTTAGTAGCTCTGGATTCAATCAATAACATGAGGATTGCTTATATTTAACCATTATACATCTTCAATTGATTATATGTACATTATATTCTGATTATTGATATGTTTCTTCTAGAGAAGAGGTCTTTGACCCTTTATGTTTCAAAACGATTTGATATTGATTATTCACAAACTTATCCCGTTTGAATTCTTTTCAGACCGGATTTTCTGTTCAAATCGCTGTAATAGTAATAGCTTGAAAGCTTCGTCAGTGGTGATCCTTGGCTCTGCTTCCCCATTGTTAATTCAATTTAGCTATTAAAGAAACTTACTCCTTCAGGGTTTATATTCGATATATTTAATCTCTGTGCGCGCGTTTCTGGGATTGGTATTTTGAACTCTAGTTTGTCATCTTATTGATTTAGCGTGTGTTCAGAATAAAGGAAGTTATTATGAGGTCATGCAAATGTGGAATCGAACTTTTGCCGGGTGACAAACACCCTTCATGCGTTCTGCACCGTAGGTGCAATCGTGTTAAACCATGCAAACTGTGTCGATTGGCATCTGCGACTCATTGGGACAATATGGACGCCCTCTTGGTCGCCACTATGGCCGACTCCCGCCATTCCACCCGTACTATTTCTAAGACTAGTTTAGTTCATACTAAGAATGATGTTGTATGTATTGCGGGAGATAATTCTAAAGCCGCTTTTAGAGACAAGGCTAAGAAATCTCCCGAGGGCACCACGCCCTTGGTAAATCGTGTCATAGAAGTCGATAGTCTTCAGGGTCGTTCTCACTATGTTGAAAAAGATGATCAGAGAAGTAGTTATCCTACTCAGATGATCAATCATCAACTGCAGGTTAACGGGTCCTTGAATTCTTCTTGTGTTAATTCACAGGCTTCGCAGGATGTTGAGCCCACTAAAGAGGCATCTGTCCGTACCGCAACCAAGACTCAAGATCTTTCTATGCAGCGGGAGATCTTAGTCGGGCACTCTGGTTGTGATGAAGGGAGCTTATCCGACGATAACGGAAGTCTGGCATTTAACATAAGACACGGCCAGATTTCCGGCTCCCGTGGGGTTGGTGTTCTAACACAACACAACGCCACGAACAAAGAGGGTCGTGCCCTAAGTCCTGTCACCCCTATCGATCGTGAGACATGTTTCTCGGTTGAGGGTTCAGGCAAAAGACCTGTCACCCCTATCGATCGTGAGACACGTTTCTCGGTTGAGGGTTCAGGCATAAGTCCTAGTTATGAATATGAATCCAGACGTGGCGTTAACCGTCACGGCAGTGATCCTAGGCAAAATTCGGATCTGGCTCAAGTGAGACAGAATAGTCTGAATAACCCTCAAACAAACGACCTAGTCAATCGTTCATCTGACTTGTTGTCTAACGATCAACAAAACAGTCAGTTTGACACTGTTTCACGTAATCAGAGTCAGTTACGCTCGAGTGCCGATGCTAACATCCGTAACCGTGTTAGCACTCAAGGGTTAAATGTTTCACATAGTGAGACAACTCGATTTACTCCGTCTGGGTCAGATGAGTTTGCTGAATGGTTGTTGTTCAGAAACTACGCTTCTCAGAGAGAGAGAAGTGGTTATCCTACTCAGATGATCAATCAAGATTATCGAGGAGGATCTGACCTAGTGGATAAGCGTACCACTTACCCAGCCGTTGAACAAAGGGAAGCTAACCGCATGGCTAGTCTTAACCAGATTAACCCTTTTCCTATTCAACGAGGGGCTAACTGCACCACTGAACATCCTTTGTCGGTCCAGCCGATTGATTCTTCTCATTCTATTATAGATGTAGAGGGAGATGATGATGATCAGTGGGATTATGATGAAGACGATGACTGTGTCTACTCAGACCAACAGTCAATGTCTGATTCACAGTTAGATGAAGGTCTATCAGTGTTTCCTGCTAACGTGCTTAGAGGATCTGATAATGAGCCCAACCTTGCTAGTTTTGGTTTCGGTTGGGAGTCTAATCCCTCTCTGGGGATTTTCCAGCAGGAGCGAGTGGAGCCACTCATTTCTTACGCGGCCAAGGCAGTTGGCCTCGTTGTGGAAGAATCTGTGGCAGCCCCCCCTGTTGGTTCGTTTTTCTTTCCCAGTTTGGACGAACCTGTGAGGAAGAGTTCCTTGGTGATGACTCTCCCTTCTGAGATTCACACTGAGATCGAGAAAGCAAGAGGGCTTTCTGCGTTAGATCTGAGTAAGGCCATGAGGAGTGACCGCAAGGAAGCTGAGTTGAGTTTCAAGGTCACGAGACAGGATCGGGACGATTGTCTCACAGTCTCGGCTATTGACGAGGAGGTCCTTTCGTACATGAAACAAAAGGATAAGAAGGTCCCGGCGGAGGCCTTCCATAAGGATTGGGAGGAGTTCCTCCGTCAGGAGCAAGTCGAGTTCGCTCATCTCAAGAGACTTAGCGTGTTTCAGATGACTATTTTGAACTCCTTAGCTATGGACCTTCAGCCCCCGATCCAGGACGAGCCGGCGGGGGGTCCGCAGAGATCGTATGCCGCGGCTCGTCTGGCAATGGATTTGTCGGGTAGGGTCTTACGGTCCTCGGTGAGAGCTCACCAACGGATCGAGATCATTAGGCGCAAGAATGCCCTAGCTGGTATTAAGGATGGTGTGATTACTTCCTTAACCGACGCACTTCGCTCAGCTCCTTATGATAAGGATCAAACCTTGCTTTTTGGAGGCGTCACTCGCAAAACTGCGAAGACTGTCTCAAAGCAGAGGTTGGCTGACGAGTGTATCGAGAAGGTAGTCAAGAAGCCTAAGGCTAGACCACATCTCCCCAGAGGACGTCGTCGCTTCAGAGTCGCTCCTCATAGCCAGGGGTCCGTCTCGGCTCCCGTCTATCAAGCCCCAGTCTACCAAGTTCCGGTGCCTGTAGTCCCTCAAGCCCCTAGAGGTAGAGGTGGACGCTCAAGAAGATCGAGGGGTAGGCATCCTCAGTCTGCAGCACCTTCCTCACGAGGTTACGGTGCCAGGGGTTCTTCACGAGGATCTTCCAGGAGATCCCGCGGCTCTAGTCGAGGCCGCGGTGGTCAGGGGTTTTGAAAACCCCCCGGCCACAGTGTGTCACACAAGTCCCAGTGTGGCACCACCGCTCCTCAAAGTCTTCCAGCTGGGAGACTGGGGAGTGGGTGGCCGCCTTTGCCACTTCATAGAGAAGTGGGCGTTGATAGGGGCGGGCGACTGGGTCGCCAGAGTAGTGCGTCAAGGTTACAAATTGGAATTCACGAGTCCTCCGTCTTACGGCAGAATAAGGGAGACCCCTTTACCGTTAGACGTCATGAAGAGGGCTGTGTTATTGGACGAGGTACACAAACTCAAGGCAAAGGGGGCGATTCAAGCCATCTCTCCCCCTTTCATTCAGGGGTTCTGGTCGACGTTCTTCCTCACAACGAAGAAGAACGGCGAATGGCGACCCATCTTGAACCTGAAGCCCCTGAATGCCTTCATAAGACCACAAAAGTTCCGAATGGAGTCGCTATCAGTTGTCCTGATGTCCCCATCTCTGGGCGAGTGGGCAGCCTCCATGGATCTCAAAGATGCTTATCTCCATATCTCCATCCACCCAAGTCATCGTCGATGGTTGAGGTTCATGGTGGACAACCAGGCCTTCGAGTTCAGCAGCCTTCCTTTCGGTCTTTCCACGGCTCCTCGGGTGTTCACTCGGGTCGTTCAAGAAGTGGGCGCACACCTCCGAAGGATCGGAATTCACCTTTTCATGTACTTAGACGATTGGCTCATCGTGGGTCCGTCTTTAGAGGCCACAACTCGATCGGTCGCACTGGTGATGAGAGAGGTAACCAGTTTGGGTTTTATTGTCAACCTCGAGAAATCTTGTCTCACTCCGTCTCAGGAGCCGATTTTCCTCGGGGCCAGGTTGGATCTCGTAGGACGCCGAGTTTTCCCAACTCAGGAAAGAGTCCTGAGTCTTGCAGCGGCGGCTTCTTCACTCATGGAGAGGTTTTCAGCCCCGGCGTCGGTGTGGCTAAGGCTTCTAGGCCTTATTGCAAGTATGGTCGATCTCATCCCATTTTGCAGACTTCATATGAGAGTCATCCAGTTACACTTCCTGGAGTCGTACGACGCGATAATTCATTCTCAGTATCATCACGTTCGTCTCACCTCAGCTGTCCGGGTCGAGCTTCGCTGGTGGAGCGAGGTGGACAACTTGCTGTCGGGGGTTGTGTTCCCCACTCCCTCCCATCAGGTCACCCTTACCACGGATGCTTCTCTCGTGGGATGGGGCGGATTCATCGCACAGCGTACCGCCAAGGGGACTTGGTCTCGCAAGGAGACATGTTGTCACATCAACCTGCTCGAATTATGGGCAGTCAGGAATTCTCTCTTGGCCCTTCAGGAGCTGGTTCTCGGGAAGAGGGTTCTGATCAAATCAGACAATTCAACTGTAGTGTCTTACATCAACAGACAGGGGGGACGAGGTCTCCGTCCCTCTGTCGGGAGACCAGGGACATTCTCCTCTGGTGCATTGCGAGGGATATCATTCTCACAGCTGTACACATTCCTGGTGTTACAAATGTTCTTGCGGACAACCTCTCCAGAGGCGTATCTCTCAGCCTCTCGGAGTGGGCCCTTTCGAGGTCGGTGTTTCAGAGCCTCCTACTCCTCAGGGATTTTCCTTCCATGGATCTTTTCGCAAGCAGTATCAATCATCAACTCCCGGTGTACTGTGCGTGGGGCCGGGATCCGATGGCCTGGGCAGCCGACGCCCTCTCCATACGGTGGTCGGGTCTGGCGGCTTACGCGTTCCCTCCTCTTGCCTTACTCAGCCGAGTCCTTCTCAAGATTCGGCAGGAGGATTGCATCATTCTCTTGATTGCGCCATTGTGGCCGAGGAAGCATTGGTTCCAGCAGCTTCTTCTACTGTCTGTCATGGATCCGGTTTCTCTTCCAACGGGTCCGAACCTCCTCCGTCTCCCCGGGTCGAAAGCGAGGTTTCACGCTCCGGAGACGTTAGGCCTGACTGCTTGGACCTTATCAAGAAACGTTTCAAGCAGGCAGGCCTATCTGAGGAGTCTGCAGATCTTGCGGCCCGAGGCAGAAGGAAGTCAACCATCAATGTCTACTCTTCACGCGCTCGATACTTCTTCGAGTGGTGCAGGGATCACAAGACTGATCCATCTACGGCAACTGTTGGTGAGGTAAGCGATTTCTTACGCTCTCGTTTTGAGTCAGGCCTTCAGGCCTCGACCGTCCAGGGCTACCTGAGTGCTATTCTTTCTTTTCACTCAGGTTGCCGGGACGGTGGGTCTCTCAAGGACAACAAAGTCCTCGGTTTTCTCATTGAGGGTATGGAGATTTCCCGTCCAAAAGCACGTCGTATTTGGCCTGCCTGGGATCTCCACACAGCTCTTTCCAGATTGAATGAGGATCCTTTTGAGCCTCTTCAGTCTTCCTCCCTGAGAAATATTGCTATGAAGACGCTTTTCCTTATAGCCCTTGCGTCGGGGAAACGTTGCTCTGAACTACACGCTCTGTCAATAGGGAGCTCCTGCGTGTTCAGCAAGGCAGGCGTCACGTTGTACTTTAGGCCAGGGTTTCTAGCCAAAAACGAACGTCATAACTTTTCCGCGTCGCCAATATTTCTTCCTTATATCAATAGATCGGACAGCAGGGCACAGAGATTGAGTTGTCCTGTCAGGGCTCTGAGGTGGTACATAGATCGTACTAAAATTGTCCGAGGTCAGGTCCAACAGTTATTCATCATTAATGTAAAACCCTTTAGAGCAGCAGCAAAGATCACTCTGGCAGGCTGGTTGATAGAGGTTATCAAGGCTACTAAAGCTATGTTGGGTGAGGGAAATCCTAGGGCTCATTCAGTCAGAGCCACCTCAGCCTCTTGGGCTCATGCAAGAGGGCTGTCGATTACTGAGATATTGAACACGGTGTCCTGGAAAACGGAGTCGACGTTTACCAGAGTATACCTCAAGGATGTACATCTTCGCACTGCCCAGGGACGCTATGCCACACAGGTTCTGGGTAGTGGAAGCCAGGTCTAGCTAGTATGGAGAGAGAGAGAGAAAGAGAAGGAAAGAACACAGAAACAGTTATTGTGACACAAGCCTATTTCGACAGAATCCTGATTACGACTTAAAAGCCTATTGTGACACTTCCTGATTACGACTTAAAAGCCTATTGTGACACTTCCTGATTTTGACTGAAACGCCGAACGTGACTGAAACGCCGATTACGACAATTATATTCACAAGAATTTTGGAGGTAAGCTCATCCCAAGATTGTTGGATTTGTCGTGTTTAACCCATAACTGTCCTTTTTTTTCCACAGTGGGGCGTTTTGAGAGGGAAGATAACTATGCTTCCTATGTATGTCACGCTAGGCCGTTCCTCGCTTTTTAGCTCAAGCTGCTTCACCTATCTAATATGACATATTCAGAGATTCTTGGTCTTTCCAGTTGGCTTACAGCCAGTATTATTGTATCCATCTCTACGACATGGAATGTTTGCTTTTCGGACACACTGTGACTGGTTGGGGGCATGAGCAATCATGTCTCCCCCTGGTTCGGTGCAAGTCTGTTATGCAAGCGTTTCCAGGTTGTGGAGGTAGGTATAAATAATACGTAATAAACTGGAAGGAGCTAAGAGTGCTCCTCTGTTTATGTAGTATTAGTTTTATACCTACCTCCACAACCTGGTCCCACCTCCGCCCCTTAGTGCTCAGCCCCCTTTATACCAATGGTTAAAGAGGATGCATTATGGGTAACGGTGTTGCCCGGTTTGGGCTGATACAGTGTTGCCGAGGTAGGGATATGTAGCCCAATCGGGCCAAATGTGGAGATATAGGTGTCCGAAGTGATTTTTCTTAATTAAATAATTATGTAGATTTTTAATAAAGGCATTAATTTGGGCAGCAGTTCATCTAGGGGATAAATGCAAGCGTTTCCAGGTTGTGGAGGTAGGTATAAAACTAATACTACATAAACAGAGGAGCACTCTTAGCTCCTTCCAATTTCTGTACAGGAGCTGTTTTTTCACCAAAAACACGGTTTTTAATTTCAAGCTTAACGAGCTTAATAATGTTTACTAGGATTATGATGTAAAGCATTACACATCTTGTTTATTAAAAGAATTAAGTAGACAATAGACTTGTTCAAAATTGTCTCCTAATAAATTAAAACATGAAATATGGATTAAATCGTATCACCACTGTCAGTTAATGAATAATAATTGCAAGGATTAAATAGTCCGCAAGGGATATTCTTGAACATGATAAAACTAGATGAGGATATTGAATAAAAATTGTCACCAGTGACTGACTATCTGATAATGTGAATAATAAACGATATAGTATTTTGATAAAATCAATAAACATAATATTGCACTTATTTTTCGTAAATATGTCCGATTAAGTAAACATTATCCTTGAACCAATCAAAAATTGTCAATGTCCACAGTAAGACTAGTAAGTAATAGTCTATCCCTCTCTTTCTCTCTAGTCTCAGCTTTCTCTCTCTACATGTAAAATTTATTGCTGAAAACAATAATATGAATAGAAACCCACTTGATAATCCAGCATCTTGTTTGGTCTTTCTCCTGATCTTTGAAAGTGTGCTTAGGATGGTTGCACTGAGGGACAATAGACAGCTTTAAGGCCTATTTGTGACACAATTACCACACTTTAATCATTTCATAACAAAGGAATTGATCCTTTCGCTGTCGGTATTGTAATTTATTATTGGTCGTATCTTATGAAATATAATGGTCAAGATCTGGAAGCGTGTTCGGACATTAAATTGGTCACTTTCATTCAAAACAGCGAAAAATAA
Organism: Ophiura sarsii; assembly: GCA_035610835.1. Classification (NCBI taxonomy): domain Eukaryota; kingdom Metazoa; phylum Echinodermata; class Ophiuroidea; order Amphilepidida; family Ophiuridae; genus Ophiura; species Ophiura sarsii. The sequence continues at coordinate 56,205,280 of CM069445.1, read as the reverse complement.
GTTTCCCTCAACCAATCTAAACCAGATAAAATTCATATTAAAGCTAATTAATTTGTCTTTATACCGTAGTAAATTGTTTTGAAAACAAACGAATACTTTTTTATAAACAAATCACTGAAGTTGAGTAAACTTTTTTTTGACTCACCCTGTATATCTAGTATTGTTTACACTTTGCATTCCCTAAGGCGACAATGTGATGTTTGACTTGTAGCGGTGTGCCAGGTTTACATACAGTATGGCATATAATGTGTTGAACACATGTTAAACTTTTACAAACAGCTCAAATAAACCTGCTAGAAATAATGTGCTCGAAAAAACTCATCGTTTTGTCTAGTACTTTCATTTTAAACTAACACTCAGTGTTGTGTGTGATTTAAAGGTCGTATTTATATAGGAGACCCGGTCAATTTCACCCCCCCCCCCCCCCCCACATCAAAATTACGATTTTGGTATAAATAGAAAGTCCATATTTTTCTGATTATCCCTGCAACATGTTATGACTAAGATGTTTCATTAAGATACTAGTATAAGCAGAAATAATAAAGTTAATTTATATCCTCTGTAAGTGGAAAAAGTTTATTATCCTCAAAAGAAGTCTTCCACACCAGAAATGTTTGTAAAATGTTCTATGGGGAAATTTGAAGTGATTTTCTATATATCTATCTATCATACAAACAAGTAGAGTAATTTAACTTTAATTTTAAAATAAGATTGTATAATTATGACCTTTGTGTAGAATAGAAACCTCTAATGTTGGGTCACCCACCGTAAAAACTAAAAATCAGTGTTATCTTAGCTTCTTGCCATCATTAATTTCATGAAAAACCTGCTATTTTATTACATAACTAACCCCAAATGTCACTTCATCTTGGTTTTTGTATACAGATTGGGACATGGCTCTTTCATGGTGTGCCTAGAAACTCTATACAATGTAAGTATGCAGATTAGATACACCTAACACAAAAAAGTTCCTGACCAGGTGCGTTAAAGGAGGTGTCCCGCAAGCACAACATTGTTTGCGGCGATTGAAAGTCACAGTGTCGATGACGTCATGGTTATTGGTGCTCAAATTTGCGCAAGTGCATTTTATAACTATGACTTCATCGACACCGGGACTTTCGATCACCACACATTTTAAAAATTGCGTGTTGAGAGATTGCAGTTTTTAATCGTTTTTGTGATAAGTATGATGTTTTGATCTCCAAAACTACGTAAGTTGGGCTCGATAATTTTTTTTCTAACATATAATACACAATGTTATGCTATGCTCGCAGGACACCTCCTTTAATGTACCTCCTTTAATGTTAGCTTATTCAAAATCAGTTATAATTATAAAGAAACTGTGATATACATTTAACTAGTAAATTTCCTCATCACAATGTGATATTTATTACATTATAATTATTCCCAATCCCCATCAGTTTCACATTTGCAATAATCTCTCAAGTGGATTATCATACCAAGCAAAAGTCTAACAGATCGTATTTTGCCCCTCCCCTCATGGTAATACCAAATATAGTTCTCCCAGTCCCCATCTAGGCAACCGCATTTACGTGATAAAAACTGGCAACACCCTCTAAATTTTCTTGTGTCAACCCAGATAGACGTTTTTTCGCCGAGTGGGTAAGATTGACCAAGTATTTGAGCCCTTAAGTAAGGCTCAGTTATCAATAATGTCAAGCATATTGTTTAGCATATAGATCGTAATTCATCTGAGATGTTTTGGTAAATTTCGTATTTTCAGAATACGAGATTTACAGCCCCTTTTTTATTTTTGCTACGACGAGTTCGTTCCAAATTGTCATTCAAAATGGCGGCAAGTTAGTGTCGTCGAATTCGTTACCCATTGATCGGGACTGTCGAATTCTCTTCTATTGCTTCGGAGGCCGGTTATATTTTGTTATTGTATTATATATTATAATGTTTATATATATATTTATATGACCTATGTGACTCCGATTTGTCCTTATGAATGCATGCAACTGTTTAAAGTATCCCGCATGTGAGTTGTTTCCCGACTTGATAAAATAGATAGTTTAATTCACGCCGAGGAACGACGGACATATTTTCATTACGTCTTATTGTTGTTTTATAGATATTATAGACATATACGACGGGTATAAAACAGATTATAAATATTGTTATTTTGTTGTTATACTGATTAAAAATTGATTCTTGATGACCTATGTGACCCCGATTGTCCTATGCTCATGCTACTGTTTAGAGTACCCCGCATGTCGGTTCCCGACTTGATTTAATTAAATAGTTTATTTCACGCCGAGAAACGACGGACATTTCTTCTCATTACGTATTATGATTTTTATACTGATTAATTTCACGCCGAGGGTCGACGGACGAATATTTATCATTACGTATTATGGTTATTATACTGATTTATTTGATTCTTTATGACTCATTGTATTCATTATCTACAACCTGTTTCCCTTTGTGTTTAATCGTGAGGTATTGCCGACGTCATCTTGTTATGTACATCGTAGATGTTCAAGATTAAAATAGATGTAGCTGGACTCGGATAAACCGAACTCATTCTGGGAGGAGATTGAGCAGCTATATTGTCATTTCCCCTCCCAAGTCTATACCTAAGATCAGACCCAAAACTAACTTAGTCAGGTTGTATACTATAGTATTTATAAAGTAAATCCTCTTCAGTCTGATTCCCTTTGTTTACATTCATTCTACTATGAAGTACTACCGTGTATACTACCTCTACCAGAGGGGAACCTTCATTCATCCCGATATATACACCACCGTTGTTCCAGTAATAACTTTTGCAAGCTAGACGCCGATTTACCGGCCGCTTTTTGGGATGTATTTGTGCAGTACGGCAGCCATTGTTTTTTCCCCTCCAAAGGCTTTAACTAGACATAGACCAGAGGTAGATCTGTTTTCTAGACCTCCTAGTTTTCCGTTTTACTTTTCCCTCCCTAGCCATACCTTTACACATTTCTAGAGTTTATCTGTTATATAATAGACCCTACATGTATTGTATTCGCCACTCTGGTCGCTGGTGTACGCCCGTCTATTCTTTATTAGGCCGTTCGATCACCCGAGGGGTGCCACCTCCCTCGCAGAGGTGACGGTGCTTTGGTGTCAAGAACAGCCAGGGTAGTTTTTACAAAAGAAATAAACTTCGCTGGCAGTTCCTAGTCACACCAAATTTTTAACCCCCTGTTCCTAAGAGACTAAAACTGTCGAACAGGGGGAGGCCACTTTTTGTTTTGACCACTGTGCGTTAGGTCTGTTGTAAATCTGTTTCTGGACAGCATTAGATTTACCCAAATTATACTCGCGATTCTGAGCTGATCGCAGGTGAACGGTCGGCTATTCTGTTTAATAAAGCTGATCGATCACCCGAGGGGATCCACCTCCCACGTAAAGGTGACGGTGCAGGGGTCGTGAACAGTCAGGGAAGCTTTACAGCTCCTCTGACGGTTCCTAGTCATACCAGTTCTGATGGTGTGCAGATCCCCTCTCCCTGTTCCAATCAAACGAGCGAACAGGGGGAGAATAATCCCATTTCGGTAGTATCAGGAAACTCCTCACGAGGGGGTGTTCTCCCTGCCGTTATGACGTTCAGTAACAGAAAAACAACCTCCCATGATGGTGACCGTGCTTATAATAGAGGTTGTTGTGTTTCCCCCCCGGAAATACTGGTGAGACTGTTACTGATGAGGGGAGCACGGAAAGGGGAGCGCCTGTAAACGGTCAGGTGGTTCCTCTTTCCACTCAGGCATGTGAATCTATACCATCAAACACGCACCCAGATCACATCCTGGCTCCACCGGGCGGTGTAATTTCCTCGCGAGGTTATTATACTGCTCCTATTGTTGCTCTAGAGTCAGTTGTCGCACATCACCCCTCTTTACGGGGGGGTTTTGGTGCACAGCTACAGAGTAGGGGATCTCACCGGGGGGACCAGGGTACGCTATTTTATAGTAGTAACCTAGTCTCCTCCCCCAAAGACGCTTCTCGTACGGTAAATATTGACCCTCTTACCACAGATCCGGTCCGTATTGCCCAGAGTCGCGCCCATGATTATCGCGCAAATATTTCCCCCCCGGAAATATCGGATATCAATCGGGGTATTAGTGACAAAGGTTCTTTAGAACCCGTTATGTCACGATCCAGTGACAATAATCGCTATCTGAAAGCAAACTCGTCACGCACTGACTATCGAGAGGATTATAGATCGAGTGGTCTCGCTTACCTTAATCCCTCTTTAGAGGATAACAGTGCAAGTCAAAGAGATGCATACAGGGGTTCTCAAGGAGAGTTAAGCGATGCATACAGGAGACAAAGGAATTCACACGGGGGAGACTTTGACTATTATCCTGGCTCTTACCGCCAGACAATTCACCCTAATTATGGTCAGCAAATAGCTACCACTCCAAGGGTCATTGAACGACCGACCATGGGATCGCTTGAGGATTATAACTCATTCTATCAATGGCAGCAGTTTAAAGCTTTTCAAACTAGAGTTAATACTGAGGGAAATTCCCAACCAACTCTTACACAGCCACGGGCGAATCACAATGTCACACAACCCACGGCTGCCCGTACTAGTACTAACAGTACTCAATCATCCCAGGTAGTCGCTACTACTGTCCCTTCTACTACTACTACTACTACAGTCACGGACTTAGTCAGCGTAGACGAGGAGGAGGATATCATCGAAGAGGAAGACGATGATGATTATGGGAATTATGATGATGATGATGATGACCTGTCACAGGGTTCAGGTGAACATAACTCAGACAATGATCCTGACAACTCTGGTTTTTTCCCGGCCAATGTCCTGATAAGGAAGGAAATTTCTGAGGATGAACCTTCTCCTTTTGGGTTTGCTTGGCAGTCAAACAAAACTAAGAATATCTTCCAACGAAACAGAGTTGATCCTATATCAACAGCTATGCAGCCAGTGCTATGGGACTGGCGCCCCCTGATATTCCAGAGGAGTATTCCGGCGGATCTTTTTTCTTCGATAGCCTTAGTGAGCCGGCAGCGACGACTTCGACTCCTACTCTTTCTCTTCCCAACGAAATTTTCACGGAAATGTCGAAGGTTAGGAACAAGGACAAACTGACTCTGGATAAGGAAGCCAGAATTGATAGAAGGGAAGCCATTGCGGCATTCAGAGTCTGCCCAACGGATGAAACCGAGTGTTTCGGTATCTCTTCCATCGATAAAGGAGTCATGGACTATATGAAGCCGAAATCTTCTTCAGTCAATAACTTCTCGAAGGAATGGGAGGAGGTACTATCGGCCGAACAGGAGGAACTTTCTGTTATCAGAAGACTCAGTATCTTCCAGATGTCGGTGATTAACGCCCTTGCTTTGGATCTCCAGCCTTCTCTTTTGGAAAAACCTTCGGAGGAAGTACAGAGATCGTACGCTTCAGCACGACTCGCCATGGACATGTCAGGTCGTGTACTTCAGGGGACGACGATAGACATTCGTCTTTTCTCAAAGGATGAAGGTCTCTCCTTTCGATCAGAGATCGCACAAACGAGATGGATTTTCATCTCTTTTTTCTTTCCGTCATTTGTCCTTGAAAACAACGGAAACATGGGGAGCCAAGTGATTTCCAGGACTCTAGTTATTTACATATATAACTTTGTATGCCGCGTGCCTGTCTACGGCCATATCACGTCGGATAGATCGGTTTTCTCATCCAATTACCGAAGTTGAGCGACGTCGGGCCCGGTAGTACTTGGATGGGAGTCCGCCGGCCTGGGTATACCGGGAGCTGTATATATTTTTTATAAGAATATACACATCGACCTAACTTACTTTTTCAGCTGACTCTGATGTCAATCTGACAAGTATAGACTGACTTTCCTAGTTTGAATATTTATCTCTTTCAACGTGGGCCTTGGAGCCAGGCCGCGCCTTTATCGAGTTTTTTTCAATTGGAAGTTTTTTCTTATCGTCTGACACGGAAGCGCTACGAGAAGAATCATCTATACACTATTCTGCGAGACGGCCTATATTGGACGGTCTTTTTTCCTGGTTGGAAATCTTTGTTGTCTGTTATATATATATATATATATATCACTTTTCACTACATTGGATCTTCTGAGTTCATTTCATGATCTCTTCTTCTTCTTCTTTGATGCAGTTCAACACTCATGGTGGAGTAATGCGAACCGTATCTCCTTTTTTGGTTTCATGACCACATTATGGAAGGTGGACACTTGTATATATTTATCCTGATTACGGTGCGAAATGGACTTCTGACTTCATTTCTTGACCTCCGATAGCGGGTCTGAACCGTCTCACTAGCCTGATCTATTCACGAGTTTTTCGAGGCTAGAGGACAGGATTTATCACGAGTTTTGGGTTTTTTATTTTTCACTACATTGGATCTTCTGAGTTCATTTCATGATCTCTTCTTCTTCTTCTTCTTCTTTGATGCAGTTCAACACTCCTGGGGGAGTGATGCGAACCGTTTTTCCTTTATTGGTTTTACGCCCACATTATGGATCATCACACGTTGGTATTATATTTTCATTTTATGCCATTTTCTATATATATTCCTTTCCGTGTTCATTTAAGTCCGACACCCTCTGTTGTCCGATATTGTGTTCGGATAGAGACTTTGAAACCTTTTTAGCTTTTACAGTAGTTCATTGTTCATTCCTTGAACGGAAATGAAATGGGAATTTCATGACGATCCTCTGTGTGAGTTTGACGAATCCGGGCTCGGACTCTGGAGGTTTTTTATTTTATTTTTACGGAATAAATCGCATCTTTTTATTTATTCAATTTTTTCCAGGAATGTTCAACGATTTTCTACTCTGAGAAAACGTGGAGGGGTGAAATTCAGAGTAGGGTTTTCACCCCCTTGTTGGGACAAGTGGGTCTCTGACGCCCTCGAAAATAACTTGTATAAATTCGTTTTTATCGACTATATCACCTTTTCAGTTTACAAGTTTTTTGTTTTTTTTATCTGTTTAACAGATGTCATTAAAAACAAAGACCCAGACATTGGGCATGGCAATTACATGTTTATATGCTCGCAGACTATTTACCAAGAGGGGTATTTTTTGCGTGCATCTACGATTGGTCTCTCTCTCTCTCTCTCGAAACCTATCTTTCGGGACCTCGTGGCCGGGCTCTTGCGATCCTAGTTCAACATATGTATGGGGAAATCGCTGACTCTGTGAGGTCAAGTTTGGATCCTGGTCTACATTCATCCAATGTCTATGGATATTTATCTGTTTTCATACAGACTGGGCCCAGTCCTTTTCATACAGGATGCCGGGATGGTGGTTCTATTGTCCACAGTCGCCAGACATCACATCAGATGATGTACCGTATGGAAGGTTGATCCAGGTACGGTAAATGGGGAGACCACGAACTTCCCGAGATCAATATTCGACCTTGGCCTACAAGCAGCCACGGTCAACTTTTATTCCTAATTGAGGGCATGGAGTTTTATTTTTCTTCTCGTCCCTTAAACTCGTATCATATGGCCCTCATATAGGCCTACCATTGGAGCCTTTACAAGCGACGCCAATAAGATTCATCGCTATATGACGTTCTTTTCTCTTTTTCTTATAACCGTTGCATCAGGAAAGTGTTGCTCGGAGCCTCTTTTCTTATGCATAGGGATGTTATACGTTTCTTTGATTTATGTAAACTTGGGTAACCCTATTCTTTTTAAAGATAGAGAGATGTTGCACGATGTGTTTGAAACACCCTGTAATTATGTTTACGTTTACCATATAAGGCTTAATGGACTTTGCACCAATCTACTGTGCGAACACAGGCTTGGATTGGGAGACAGGCTCCGTTTAGCTGGGCAAAACGTGCTTCGTCCTGCCTAGAACTCGCAACAACTAGCGTAGGGAAGTTTACGATTTTCAGCAAGGCGACGGGAGTTACTCTCTATTTTCGCCCAGGATTTTTAGCTAAAAACGAGAGAAACGACTACTCCGCGACACCCTTGTTCTTACCTTATCTATAAAGGCAGAACAGTAGGGATCACTTATATGGTATCTAGATAAAACCAGTAGCATTTTAGAGGCGAGGAAACACGTCTGTTTATCTCTAGTAAAAAGCCATATAAAGCTGTCGCAAGGATCAGGTTGGTTGGTTGACGCGATTCGATTAGCGAAAGCCACGAATAACGACAGCATACCACTAGGCCACAGTGTGACTGTTAGAGCATACTACGCGACTTGGACACTCGCTAAAGGGATTTCTATTAACGAAATCCCCAATACAGTATCATGGAAATCCGATACGACATTTACCTCTTCATATCTGAAGGATATCCATCTCAGAACTGATTGAGGCAGGTATGCTTCGGCCGTCTTGGACGGGGAAAGCAATACCAACTAGACACACTACCAACTAGACGATACACCCGTTTTTGCGACACATCCCCGTTTTTATGACATCACTTATGACGTCTTTGAGACAGGTTCGTATTTTAAGATGATATCTTTAACTTATCCTATAAGGTTTACTACACTATTTACGTTTTAAGTAAGCTTAATTAACCTGTATACTAGGTTAATTCGGTTAGTTATTTATATCAAGGTGGTTTTATTATTATGGTTTTCTATCGTTTTTTGACCCCTCGTGTTTGTATACACTTGTTTCCCAATCCCTATCAGTTTACTGCATCCGATGATTGGCCTTCACCGCCATTCGCCGTGTCAATCGATTGCAAATGTGAAACTGATGGGGATTGGGAATAATTATAATGTAATAAATTAAAAAAGGACCCTTTAGGATGTCCTTTTATTTATCAATTATAGTATTATTCCCAATCCCCATCAGTTGGTCCCGCCACCGCCCCTGGCTTAATCACGATGCCTTCGCTCGTCGTTTACGTTTTTCTCCAAAGAGAAATTTAGAGGGTGTTGCCAGTTTTTATCACGTAAATGCGGTTGCCTAGATGGGGACTGGGAGAACTATATTTGGTATTACCATGAGGGGAGGGGCAAAATACGATCTGTTAGACTTTTGCTTGGTATGATAATCCACTTGAGAGATTATTGCAAATGTGAAACTGATGGGGATTGGGAATAATACTATAATTGATAAATAAAAGGACATCCTAAAGGGTCCTTTTTTAACTTCATTCATAAAAAATGTAAGTGGATACTTTTTAAGTTATAATGACTTAAGTAACCATACCAACCTAGTACAAAGTTTCAGTAAAATGTGATTCAATGGATATCATTGTCTAGTGCGTGCTCAGGAGTGACAATTTGTGTGAAATGAATCACAGATCACCATTTATCCGTACATCTGACCGATTTCAATAGCGCGCAGTGTTCAATACAAATCATACAAAAAACATTTTTTTCCCTGTTTGGTATTGCTAGAAAAGGAATCATCAATCGAAAAGTTTCCACTCAATTTTATGAATGAGGTGCCATATTGTAGAGAGGAAATTTGCCTGTTTTTAGTGTTTATCTTTGAAGTTCGATTCTAATTACCGATTTAAAATTAGCTAACATTAAAGCACTTGGTCAGGAACTTTTTGGGAGAAACCTTTGATTTAAATAATGATCAAGTTACTCTGTGTCGACTAAAAAGTCTGTGTACTTGGAGAATATATGCATACTTTTATTAACTAGCTCGAAACCAGTCTGGTATTTATGTTTCATATTTATTGAACTTCATTTTTAACATCAAGCGAATAATGCAGATAACAATGTAGTTGAATGTAATATAGTTTTTACCTAGAAGATTTCATCCATATTTAACGGGTTAGGGAATTTAGCTTACAGGGGTAGAATTTCGGCGCGAATCGATTCGCGTGAAGATTCGCGCAAAATCACTACCGCTTGAACCCAGGTGGATTCGCGCAAAACAAAAAACAAAAAACTTTTTTTTTTTTAATTTTTTTTCTTTTTTTTTTTCTTAGTCCAAAACAGGACCTTAGATGACTGGTATTTGACCCTCAGTCAACAAACATGCCGAATTTGGAGTTGTGCAAGCTTATAGCCTTATTCTTTATATTATTTTCATTAATTTCGCAATAATCCATGGATTCTCAAAATTGGCGAGAATCCATGGATTTTCGCAAAATACTTCCGCGAGAATCCTAATGGATTCGCGCGGTTGGTTACGAAATTCTACCCCTGAGCTTAACCAAAATACTCAAGAGCGATATGCAGGAATAAAACTATTTGGATTTAAGAAATTTAGATAATAACAACAAAGTGGCTGCTGCCCGAGCCAGGAATCAAACTTGATCCACTTGGGGAGATGGTACAATACGTTATCGTGTACATGTACGCTAAGGCAATTATCCTCATAATTTATCTGTGATTGCACATGAGACTGAAGTAGGGTTTAGTGTAGGTTCTGTGGCATTAAGCAGTGCTGACACTATGTAGAGTTTCAAAAGTTATGTTTTCTAATTTGGACGACCAAATTCTATTCATATTTACCACTCTATAATAATACAAATTTGTTTAATTGTTATTTTTAATGCTAAGATACATCATACTGTATAGATAAAAAATAATTTTAATTCCAATCTAACAGATATTTTGCTTTTTTGTTTCACAGAAAATTACTGGCAAAGATATGGAATACTTGGTATTGACAGGTAAACCAAGCCAGATCACCTACCACTTTGCGGAGAATGTTCTAGCACAACAGGCCAGAGAAATGGGCATAGAAGGACCATTGAATACACTATATGCAATTGGGTAAGTGATAAGCAGTTCACAAAAACTTCCATACAAATTCTAGAAGTAGAACGTACAGAATAAAGAAATGGCTAAGTTCTTGTATGCCATATATTTATTGGGTCATGTGAAGAATAAAGATACTTTGGAATACTCTGAAAGGAGTTGTTCCAGGTGTGTGACAGGTGTAATATTGCAACCACCCTGTCCTGTTCAAAGAGGTTCCTTCAACCCGGCACATGCCTTATGAAAATTACCAGCACATTCCCAATGTTCAGTGTGGATGAGAAATAAAATGGTGGCGATAACAAAAGAGAGGTGCAAATTCTCCTTTTGAATTCAATGAGAGAATTAGAAAAGTGTTAATGAAATCTTTCTGTGTTGTTATACATTGCAGGGACAATCCAGTGACGGATATCTACGGTGCCAATCTATACAACCAGTACCTCAGCCAAAAGGAAGTAAACCGTTTCAAAATGTCCATGGACCGTAAAATGCTGGCCGTCCGTGGATCGCTTTTCGAAGAAAGCGACCTGTGTGATCAAAAAACAATTGGATTGAATTCACTAGCAGATGAGGAACAGCTGTCAGAGATCATGGAGGATCAGTGTGCAGAATCCATGGAGTCTGTGCTAGTTTATACAGGCGTGCATTCCAAGCCTGAAGCAGTGAATGCTTTAGATGGTGGCAGCGGAGAACCCAATATACTGGTAGACCATGGACACAGAGACTTTGATTTCAACAGCGAGCTTCTTCAGCCATCTATGGAAGCTCATAATATATTGGATGCAGTCTGTAAGATTTTCAAAAGAGAGGGTTTCAAATGATGATACTTTTTGGGATAGCCATCGGCATTATGTAGGCAGATAAATTTAGACTTTTATATTCTAGGGAATACTTTACCCGGTTATATTAAGAAGCTCTCAGTAGGGTCAGAGTTCAAGGTGAAAATGCTTAGTGTTGCTAGTGCATTGATCACAAGTGGTGTCTTGAGAAGTTCTGACCCTAAGGTGTGCAGTGTGTGATGTAATGATACCAGAATGGATGTTTTAGTAATGGTTCAAGTACATATCAAACATATGTCCAGACCAAATTCCTGAAATGATCAATGTGGAATATGATCACAAAGAGGTACTGGCCCCTCCCCCTCCTACAAATTTGAAATAATGGGTAAACATTGTAACCCAATTCCTGATGCCATCTACAACCCTCAGAATGTATCTGATATGGATGTGGTCAATTGAATTTTTTTCTTTGTGACTATGTATTATAACATTCAGTAATGAAACATCGCTTTAGGGAAGGTGAGCAAAAGTCCAGAAATAAAAATATACACAACTTGTTCAAATTCTAACTTTGCATAGACCAAAAATAGATTATATATAACACACAATGATGGAAATTCCTTTTGGACCAAAGGAAGCAGAGGCAACCCTCATCCTTCTCCTTCCTCCCATCCCCATCTCCCCCGCCCCCACCCCCTTTATGGTAGATAAGCAAATTTTTTTGGTACTAGGCTACTAGCATTCACGTCTCCTATACTACCAAAAGTCTACCATGGGTTAAAGGCATATTATGTGATATTTTCTATCATTGATGGTAGATATGCAATTTGTGTGTACCAGCATGCATGTACTACCTTTATACTACCAAAATACTACCATGGGTTAAGGCAACTAAAATAGTGTACCTTCAGAATTCCCTGTAACAAATGTGATACAATACATCCCAAAAGTTGTTGTTATGGAGCGTAAGTTCCAAAACAAAGCAGACATAGATTTACTTTTTCAAGCTAAAAGTATCAATGTTGGTTGACTAGCAAGCATTGGCACAGTCAAGAAAGATTCACTATACTCGGTGTTGCCTTAAATTGTTTGATGACATCACTGTGTAACCTAGTCATCAGAGGCATGATTTCTGTGACAGGGTCCGCAATAAGTGTATAAAAGCAGTAGCAAAATGCTCCTCAATCCTCATTTTTGGCTACACATATTTGGAAATATGTAGCAATTTTATGCCATATGTTTACATTCAAAAGTTGGAAAATATTTCAAAATGCAAGCTCATCAAGCAGTTTTTGCTATACAAAATAAAATTCTTAGTGCGGAACCTGCCAGGGCACCTTCTTTGATTGCGTGGGATCAAATGTCCTCACATTGGAGATGTATGTGATATATTCAATGGTACATATGACGATTGACGAAGATTATAATTGATGATGAACAATGACGATTGACGAAGGTTATAATTGATGATGAACAGTGGTGTTCTTTATCCTCTGTACTTTAGAGGTATACACTTTGGTGAGCATACATGTAAAGATGGAGCAAATAAGTAGTTATACTACTATAGTCTAATTATTTGTCACAAAATGGTGACGTAACTGTCATTTACTAGTGTATACATACATGCGTAGAAAGAACGGAAGATACATACGTGTGCATAAATGCTGCGCCTGTAAAGTGACACTTACGTCACCTTCCAGAGGAATTGAAATAGGGTATACAGGGTGGTCCAAAAAACTATACCCAACTTTGGAGGCCATTTTCTCCTAGATGAAAAAATATTTTAGTAATTTGGTTTGCATATTATTAAAGCATATATCGTTGAGCATTATTGGTGAAAATAGGGAAGACATTACATTAATATTTTTTGAGATATTGCTATTTTTAGCGAGTATGTGTAAAAATGGCTTTTCCACGGGAGCTAGCTGTCAATGCATCAACATGTTTGAATATGATATGTCACAATAATGTAATGACGCGATAGTCCTTTGACAAATGTTTTTGCGAGAGCTTTTATTTACACTAAAATGGATAAATAATGGATAAATAGTACTTTTTAATATTAATGCAATATCTTCATTACAATATTGTGTCATATCATATTCAAACATGTTGATGCATTGACAGCTCCCGTGGAAAAGCCATTTTTACACATACTCGCTAAAAATAGCAATATCTCAAAAAACATTAATGTAATATCTTCCCTATTTTCACCAATAATGCTCAACGATATATGCTTTAATAATATGCAAACCAAATTACTAAAATATTTTTTCATCTAGGAGAAAATGGCCTCCAAAGTTGGGTATAGTTTTTTTTGGACCACCCTGTATAGAGTGGCTTATGATCACAGATGTGATCAAACAATAACAGTAGAAGGAAATCAACAATTCTAAATCACAGCTACTACCAAAACAAACCAATATTGTCATTCATTGTGAAATGTAGTTTTTTGTCAATATTTTCAAGCAATATTTATTTATCGCCACCCCATTATCAATGTGTTGTTATCTCGGCAATATCAACTGTGCTTCCCTATGAATGGCTTTGCACCTCTTAACCCAAAACCCCAAGGCGTGTTTTGGAGAATAAAAACTGGTCAAATTTGCGGCTACGAGATGGGGGAAGCGCGTGCTACAAGCACCTAGAAGTGTATTCCTTTGTAGTGATTAGAAAGGTTTGGGCAGGGTCAACCTCTAAAAGATGCCTTTTAACGCTAACCCCAAGGCATGTTTTTGAGAACTATTAGGAAAGGAAAAATGGGTCAATTAGTTTTTGGAAAGTCCGATTGTGCCTGTGCTGGGAATTTTGAATCTGTGTGGCCAGCGTGAAAGTCCTGCCCCTACCTGATCGCACCACGGAGTCGGCTTGAAAATCTTAAGAATTTCTGCAGCATATCGTCAGCTTAATAAAATAATTGCCCAAGTCATTTTTTTAACAAATTTAGATTTTTGCCTAAATCACCTCTTTACCATGGGAGGCACCTATGGTTTAAGTGCCTAGTTAAATATTCAACTCTAAATCGTGCTACCAAATCAAAAGGATTATTGCCTAATTCACACGTGTGACTTAGGCATATTTATTGCATTGCCTTAAATAAGTAGTGTGACTATTTAGACAGCAAAAGTGTTTATATGTTTGGAAAGGTGATTGTAGTGCCAGAGTCTGGATGTAAAAAAGGTAGAGTTACTATAGTGAATTTCTAAGAACTTTTATAATTTTAGAATGAGCTATAGTCAAATTGCCTAAGTCAGTTTGATGTTATAAAAGTGCCAAGAGAAATACACAATCTGCCTAAGACACACCGATATATGTAGTAAGAGTCATTTTAATTGATTACGTAATACTATTGAGACATGACAACATATCCATAATTTTGGTCTTGTATCAACATGTTATTTTGCTTTAAATGGTTAATAAAAGTAACTAAACCAGATTGTTTTTTGATTGATAAATCTCAAAAGTAGTAAAAATGACTTGAAGGCAATTATTTTATTAAGCTGACGATATGATAGGTTGCTGTGGGGAAGCAGCACCTAGTGATTTGTAGTGATGAGGAAGGTTAGGGTTAAAGGTAGATGACCCGATCACATTTTCGTAACACAGAATTATTTCAAACATACGGAGATTTTCATATCATATGAAAGCTCGTATTTTTCTCATCATCATACTGAAATTTGACGGCCTAAATCGGTATAATGATGGAGAAATCGATGAAATAACGTCGAATTACCGCGAATGGTGGTAACCACCGATATGGTTTGTGTACTACTCAATGGGTACAGTTCACAGCATCTTGTGCGTCTAAAATAAGAACCATTAGAGCTATGCAACTCAAACTTTGGAACACGACTTTTTTAAGGATGACCTTTCATGTAGAATAGAAAACTTCAAGTTGAAAATCGGAATGTGATCGGGTCATCTACCTTTAAATAACAGCGATGTGAACAAGTTGAGAAATTCATAAACGCTCATGAAAAAAATGTAATTCCGTCAAAATATTGTGTTTTGGTTTTATTTATGCTATATGTAAAATAAATATATCTATATTTTAATGAAGACTTAATATTTGATGTACAGGTTATAAAACAAGCATTGTTTTTTTTAATTACTAACTATTTTAACCTTATACCCCTTGTGTAAATTGTTGAGCACATGTACAGAAAATTATGTTTTACCTAAAGATTGGTTGTACATTTTATCAAGTAGCCTGCCTACTGGGTTATTATTTTTCATGTTGAAAGTGTATGTATTCTTGTGTATATGCAGTTTTCAAAAATATCGAATTGGCACCCTCATGAATGTATTGTGTAAAACAGCTAAGGCCATAAAAAAACCACCCTGTTCTATGGGCAAAGGGACTCTCAGGTTGGGTCGGTCTGTTAGGCTTTTTGTTGCTTCCCCCCTTCAAAATGACCGTTAAAATGTTGCTGTTTTTGACGAGCAAAAAAAGATTGGGTCTGTATTCATTTGCACATGAACATTTTGTTCACCAATTTCTAATATATTGGGTTGGTCGGCCCGTAGAACCTGGGTTTTTTGTGGCGTAAGTTGTGAATTTTATCATAGTTGCATTCTGTAATAGTGATTCAATCTGTCAGCATATTGCAACACCATCGTTAAGGATATGTTCGAACATTATGTATTAACAATGTCTACATGTAAGCAACTTATTAACTTTTTAAAAACATTTATTTGATGATATTTATAAGATAAAACGTGATGTATTTCTGTTTTGTCATATTTGCTCCTTTAAACCATATGACTATACAAAGCTGCTTTATATCATTATAAAGTAAAATGAATTTATGATGGTATTTGCTCTTTGCACGCATCCGCCATCTGTGAGGAGAGCCTCGAACAAGAATCAGATTGACTGAAAGTGTTGCATCATTTCACAATGTCTCACTGCATGACCAGTCATATATTGTACATAGAGAGTCAAACTAGTTACATAATGTTATGGAATAGTCCTATTCAATGTGGTACAAGTTTGAGGCTCTCCTTGCAAATGACGGATCCATGCAAAAAGCGAATAGCACTTTGTCAACAGATTGTTATGTTACCTAGCATTATGTGTTTTAGCCTAATGTTAAGCTTATTCGCGGAATTGTCACTTTCACTCAGTATCAGAGAGGGATACATCCCTCCTCTTTGAACCCAGTGAATGACTGTACGTGTATACCTATAGTTGGTGTCATAATAGTTTGGACAAAATTCCAAATACGCAACAAATGCTGCGCGAGTGAACCGGAAGCTATTTTCAATGTGTTATGAATATGCATTCGAAGCGCGCACTGAAAACGGCTACGGTGCCAGCGAGAGTTTGGTCGAATTTTGTCCATAGCATTACAACAGCGACTACAGTCGCCTTCCCTAAGATGTTGTTCAAACTAGTTTTGTAGAGAAATATCACAAAATGTTTCTATTTTTTATTCAAATAACATCTCTTCATTTAACCCGGTAACTGAATACCTAGTTGCCACCTTCCATAAGATTGTTCAAACCTCCTGGCCTGTTTTGAGGAATTATAGTGTTCTTCTCCAATTTTGGTCCAATGTTTTTTAACATGACATCTCTAACATTCCAAGGAATATTACGCATGTGAACGTTTGATTCAATGGCTCAAGAATATCTTACATGAAATGTGTGTATCCCATTTATGCTACAGCAAAGAAAAAGAATATCGTTTACAGCAGCCTGGAGATGAAAGGAACCGACAATTTGGAACCCAGTAGTATATTTTAACGGAATAAATCGTATTGGAAACTGTAAACCAATGCTTAGCACCAGGCTGCCGAAAACAGGATTCAAATAAAAAAAGGGCTTACGTCTTCTATACTTTACTTGTTGTGGGTGTGTGTATCATAGTGTATGTATGATCTACGGCTAGCTTGTTAGGAAAGTATGGCTTATTTCAAGCAGTAACCAATTTTGCTCTTCATTCTTACTTGTGTCATTGAAACGTGTGATCACATAATAGGATTATGGTACTATAATCAAAACAAATAAATGTTGATCATTTGAAACCAGCGCATAGGTCAAGGGCACGAGTCGGAACATATGATGTATCTGTAAATATTTTGGGTAATTAACCAATTACGTGTTGATTGGGCAAGATGCATATGCACAGCGTTGTGCGCTTGCTGTTGTTTTGGAATGCACTGCACGCAAGACCGCGTTCAACCTTTGGATGAATGCTAGCGTTTGGTTTGTGATGCTCGAATCAACAATTATTTGGGGATAGGTTATGTATTACTTCCGATGGAGAGAAGTATTACTCATGCTGGTGTTCTAACGATTAGATTTAAACAATAAAAATTGGCGTAAAAAAAAGAGTTTTGTACCAACTATTCCTATCTTGGATTTTCTTATTACACAATGTAAATTTGATGGATGGGTAACATAGACTGATCCACAATTTTTAGTATTATTAGATATGTATATATTGGATTATTGACTACTATTAAAATTGTGAAACAAGATTCTCTTTATTGCCAACCAGAGTAAACCAAATACCATTTATAAATGATAGCTGTTAGGAGAGTTGTAACAGTTCTTTGACAACTGTATTATGATTCCAAAGTTTCTCAATTGAATTATACAGTGAGCCAGATGTAAGGGATGTGATATTGTATGCTCAAGTAAAACAAATAGACTTCCAGAGAACCAGTTGATAACTGAGAAAACCAACCGAATAACATTTACTACCAGGAGTTTCTCAATTGAATTATACAGTGAGCCAGATGTAAGGGATGTGATATTGTATGCTCAAGTAAAACAAATAGACTTCCAGAGAACCAGTTGATAACTGAGAAAACCAACCGAATAACATTTACTACCAGGAGTTTCTCAATTGAATTATACAGTGAGCCAGATGTAAGGGATGTGATATTGTATGCTCAAGTAAAACAAATAGACTTCCAGAGAACCAGTTGATAACTGAGAAAACCAGCCGAATAACATTTACTACCAGGAGTTTCTCAATTGAATTATACAGTGAGCCAGATAAACAAGGGCAGGTCATATTGTATGCCCAAGTAAAGAAATTGACTTCCAGAGAACCATTAGATACCTGAGAATACCACATATCATGTGTAAAAGATTGGTGTTATGAGAGTTGTATAACAAACACTTAAAACTGAATTCTGATTCCAAAGTTTCTCAACTATAGACGATGTCACCTGTAATGTTACAGCAGGCAAGCAAACAAAAAGCTTCCCTACTGGTATTTGCTCCCATGCATTGAATGGAATGAGGTGACATGGTTTATAGTTACAGTAATTTAGATAAAATGCAGAGATGAAAATTGTATGCTGTAACAAAATAGTCTAAGTAACTCTGGTCAACTCATTTGATTTTTTTTAGAAACAAAGTCACAATGCAAGTCATTGCTCTTAGTGACTCGAATCAAGTCATCAACAATAGTGACTTAAAGGTATATTATGTGATCTTTCAAGGGAACGCCCTCAACATCGAAAATAAAATTAAAAGTAGATTTTCTTGCAGATTTACATTTCTGATCATAAATCGTACATACATTCCAAGTTACAAGGGCGATACGATTCTTAATTACTTCAAAATCATGGTTTTAGAGTGAAAATAAACTGTCGTGATAACACGACAGCTTATATTTTCACTCTAAATTCACTCTAAAACCTTGATTTTGAGGTAATTAGGAATCGTATCGCTCTGTCACTTGGAATGTATGTACGATTTATGTTCAGAAATGTAAATCTGCAAGAAAATCTACTTTCTAAAAAAAATCATGAATTGAGGGCGCTCTCTGGAAAAGATCACATAATATGCCTTTAATCCAAGTCAAACCAAGTCATTGACTTGAGTCGTCATAACACTGAATACTACAAATGCATAACTGAATGTGCACTTTGCAGGTGATCTTGCCCTTCAATTGCAGTTTTCAATCTGATTATAAATAGTATAGTGAATGAAAAAAAATTAAAAAATGAATCGCTGCTGTAAGAATGCAGGCTTCTGCCCCCAAAAAAGCTAACTTAAACTCATAACAGTGGTTGGTGGTCAATATTCAGGTTGATCTTGAATCAGGTGGATAAAGCACCTGTTTTGGTGTTTTTGTCTGTCTGGTCACGGTAAATCCGAATAAATTGGCCAAGCTTCATTTTTAATAGATAAAAGCAAAGGAAGTATTGATAATTGCTTGTGTATGTTATAGTATATGAGATAAGAGTTATATGTTATTGTTGGGGACAATTGGTAAATTTATAATTAATTTTGTCAGGTTTGCTTGGGAGTTGCAAAGAAAATCCACAAAGACCTAGACATGTTAGACACTGTTTGTGCTCCTTCTCCCGTCGTTTCACCTTGTATAGACCATCTCAAATCTGAAAATATACGATCGGTTCCAAATGTTTCCGATTAGCCGAGTGATTTGACGCTTGGTTACATGACCTGTCAGCTCACAGGTTATGTCCATGTGCCGGAGAAAAACAAACGTGTTTTCACCCGTCTGCCCGTGGTAGATTGCGCTGGTGTTGGTGATAGATTGTGTCTCTCACAAAGTTGATGTGGCGGCATTTCAGTAACAAAAAACGGTGAGATGAAAGATTTGGGTAATATTTTCACTTTTTACCGTCTGCTCGATACATTTGGAATTTGCCGGTCAACGCCTTTGTTGATAAAAAACCAAAATAGTCTCGTTCCACGTTTTACTTCTCATGTGTGCACGCATGTATGTAAACATAGTAAATCACTAGGCGGGACAACCAACTAGGACAATTATGGAATGCGATCAACTGTTGCGAAGAACGCACAATGCACCTACTCCACGTGACCTGTTTTTCCGAAGATATCCGATTTAATTTGAAATGGTCTATATGGATATGTTGTGTATCCGACAGTTGTGAAAAGGGGTGTTCATGGATCTGTCCATGTCTTACTTACAGAATACAAGCTGACCATTTAAATAATTATATTACTCCTTCATCCGATTTATCATTGGTGTATGATAGCACAGAATTAACCTAGCACACAATCCTCTATTGACGGATTGAAGGAGTATACAACTTTATTCCTTAGTGGGGTCTTTGTACTAGTCTAACCTATGAACACCAAGGATATAACCTTCATCCTCTGTATCCCTACAAAACAGGTATTAAAGTTCAGAACTTTTATGTCAACGCCCATTTTTTGTTATTATTGCTCAATGCAACTTGATATGAACAGGTCACAGATTACTCGAAATGAAGTTGGCTTGAAGGGAAAAAAATCCACACTTTTTATAAAAATTTCACAAGGATTAGTTTATTAACATGTATGTATTTTTTAATTGTTTTTCATAATATTGTTTGTGCGCCAGGTATAGGTCATTAGAGGGATGGCGCATTAATAAGTGCTTTTATTATTTATTATTTATTTATCATTCTTTTTAACTGTATGTTGACTGTTGAGCCATCTTAAAAAGATCATGCCAGATAATGTCTATATTATAATAAAATGGCACTATTTTTTGCCACTGCACACTTTACACCAAATGGTTTGAAATGCGTTAATTTATGTTCTAGTCAATTTCTTTATTTTAAGGGTAGAAAAACACTGTTGCAAATTTTTTTTAGCTTAAAATAAAATTACAGGATGTAGGGCAAAGCTGGCACTGGTTTGGTATTGTGCCTCCATCATCCACTGAGCTGAAAACTGGTATGAATTAGCACCGAGTACATGAACTTGCAATAATGGTCCAAGTTATGGTGTACAGTCCGAGCTACCAATTACACTGCGCTGGTATTCTATATTGTCCGGGGTTGAGATTTTGATAAAGGACCGATAATTTCAAAGAATTTAGCATTTATAATCAAAACAAATAATTCTCGATCATTTCAAATCATTCCCTTGCGTACAATGTCACATCAGCATGACCATAACAGTACTGTGCTCCAGTAGTTTTTAAATTAAAACAGGCGTAACTCTTGATAGCAACGATCAATTTCAGTGATTATTTTTTTCATATGAGTGGAAGAATATGCTCTTTGAATATGTGTGCTTATGTGGTTTGTCAAATTTGTTTGATCTTTTTGGAAACAAATATTCATTCATGTACAACTTCGTTTTTAGTCACACTGTTGTGGTTAGTACCAGCCCAGTGTGGGGAAACTGAATGATGTGGGCCCATTGGGGGTAATCATTTATTCAGGTAATATTCCTATTGCCGACTCGCTGATGCTCTCATTCGGGTTTCGTAGATGGCAGCACTAGCTGTTGGAAGAAATGCGGGACAAGACTTTTTTGTTGCTTTTAATGTAAAAATAGCCTGAAATTAGCTTAATTTGGTCTGAATTAGACATTTCTTTTAAGCTAATTTAAAGTAATTTTGACATCAAAAGTCAACAATTTTGATTGTTTGAGGGATAAAGGTGGGCTTGATCTGACTGGGGTGGGTGCGGGCAAAGGTCGTTACTGGGTGCCGCCACAGATTGTTGCTTTATTTCAAAAGATCAGATTATTGTTTTTTAAAGAATATTGGTTAGCCAGGTGATGCAAAATATTGCTCCGGTGTTATTGTAAAAGTGTAGAGATCTCAACACACAGGGTGTCTCTCAAAATGATTTATACAGTGTTTGAAACCATTTAAAATTAAAAAATCTAATACCTGCATTATAAGGGACCGTTCATTATTTATGGTGGAGGGGAGGTTGGGACAAGTTCGAGACTCGTATGTCAAAATTACCTAACCCCCCACAGCCGAAACTGAAAATTACATGACCCCCCCCTACTAACCAGGAGCTTTTTACACAACCCCCCCCCCCCAAAAAAAAAAAATCAACTTGTCAAATCTTAGGGGCTGTCTTTTTCTTTTGTCCATGGATTTGTTGGTAAGTTCTATTAGTGCCCTCTGAACGGCCAATATTTTAATGATACCCCCTCTTGATCTTTTGATTGTGTGAAATTATGCTAACTACATTTCGAGCGTAGCGAGGCGGAAAATTTGTCATATATTTATACATTTTGGGTGGTTTTGTGAGTCTTTATAACCTCCCAAAAAGTTAGAACATCCTGAGAAAAACGTATGCAACATTCCACTTTTGTGAGCTTTAGGTGCAGAGCTGAGAGTGAGACGAGGTGAAAAGCATGCAATAAATTACCGTTTTTAATCATGGTAATTGTTGGATTTTGGAACATGGCCTAGGCTAATTAAAATGTTTTTATACAACCCATAGCCGTGGCAGATCGTCCGAGCAGGGCAT
The DNA here is from genome assembly GCA_035610835.1 of Ophiura sarsii. Classification (NCBI taxonomy): domain Eukaryota; kingdom Metazoa; phylum Echinodermata; class Ophiuroidea; order Amphilepidida; family Ophiuridae; genus Ophiura; species Ophiura sarsii. The sequence continues at coordinate 56,182,597 of CM069445.1, read as the reverse complement.
GCACAAAAAAGATTTGCTGTCCGAAAGTCTTCTCATCATAAATACTAGTACATGTTTTGAAGTTAATAGGTCGTAAGAAAATGTGCGCGAAGCGCAGAAAAAATGGCATTTACACTCCAAAATAGCCTCTAAAATCACCCCAATCACCACCATCTTTATATTAAAAAAAGTTACACAACCCCCCCTGTTTAAGAATAAAAAGTTACATAGCCCCCCCCTATTACAACATATGAAAGTTACATGACCCCCTATATTTTACCCAACCCCCCCTCCAGCATAAATAATGAACGGTCCCTAATGGGGTACATGTTTCCTAGTTACTTTTTTACTTAAATCAAGATATCGTGAACCATTCCGATATGGCATGGCATTATTGAAATTGAGTGAAAACCTGTTTTCACATTTTAGTTTAGCGTATTTCAATTGATAAAACCCGCACCAAACTTCAAAACTGATGGCATACTCAAGCAGAACAATTCCCTCACACAATTCCTATGTTGCTTCGTAGAATATCAAAAACACTTAATTATTTGCAGCGAAAATTAAAAGAGGAAGAGCAAATTCATATCGTTTAAATTGAGATTTGTGTCGAACATGGTCAATGTTTTACCAATTTCAACCCAAAATAGGTAATTTTAGTCATTATTATGCAGTTTGAATCTTCCGTCCTATACTTGCAATGCATTAGTAAAGACTTATTATTCTGCACATTGTGTCACTGGAGCGATATTGGTTGACCAATATCCTTCCAACTTGGTCAGTTGGTTACCTGCATGAATACACTTTAAGCGTGTATTAATATGCCAATTGTATTATGTAGCAGTCACAAAATGCAGTAGAGACTATTTTGCTTGAATTTTGTCTTTTTGAATTTTTGAAATATTTTGAAATGTTTTTAGGAATATTTTTTTTTAATTTGTTGTTTTTTTAAAAAAATTGCAATTTTAATTTTTTTTTGGATTTTATAATTTTTAGGAAAAAATAAATAATTGTCTGTACTTTGAATAAAAAAAATGGAAGCAATATAAAGACCTATAATTTGGCTTTCATTCAAAAGAATTTAAAATATCAATCATTGCATTATCATGTTACACTAAATTTTGTAAAGCCCCAAATTTTGAAGTCAATCCATGGGATTGTCAAATTATCATGCCATCAGTTGCGGCAACAGCCTCATAATTTATTATTTTTTTTGGGGGGGGGGGGGGAGGGGAAAAGATGGGCCAAGAATGTTTTTTTAGGGGGCATGCACGCACATTTTTTTTGCCATATTACGCTTAAATTGTCAAATTTGGTCTAATACTAACTAATTTGGTATGAAAATGCGTGCTTGCGTGCAAAATGTAGCTGTTTTATGCTAAAATTGTCAACATGTGGTCTAATTTAACCTAACTTAGTAAGAAAATGTGTGCCAAGCGGAAAAAATGTTGCCTTTTTATGCTAAACTTGTCTAATTTTTTCTAATTTTTACTAAATTGATTTTATTTTTTAGTGGGGGGGGGGGGGGGGGGGGGGGGGGGAAATAAAAAATAAAATAATGCCCCCCCCCCGTAGTGCCGCCACTGCAAGACCAAATTCAATATGAGTAAGACTGGGTGTAATGAAATGGGCAGGCACGCCATTCCTTAATGAGGTTCGCTTTCTGAATAAGCTGAAATGCCTCTTCACTTGTTCCCCCTTGAATCCAGGCTTTATTACTCATAATTCCAGTTCTATTAATTTCTGGTCATTTTAAGATTTTGTATCCAACATTCATGTGCATTTTCTCTAGTTTCATTGGTTTCATCTCTGATCAGCAGCCCAACACTGCTGTGTGTTATTGCTATTCTGTGGATTGGCTTAAAAATACAGGGTTCTGCTATAAAGTGTTGTAACATTATGACGCAATGTTCGAATTCAAAAATTCTTGTTTTGAATGTAAGCCAAATATGTGTTCTTTGTAGAGCTATTATTGGATATGAATATGCAGGCCTGGAATTTCAGTGGCACTTTCTCTAAAAAGGGCCCATTCTTTCTGACTCACCCTGTAGATGTTAGAATTATAAGCACTCTAACCAATAACAATACCATTCAAAGCCAAATAAATGCATCTCTACTGGTAGGCCTATAACTCATTCTGAGACACCCTGTATAGCACCTGGGGGAGGGGGAGTCAAATCAGGGAGGTGACAATTTGACACCTCCTTGGTCAAATATCATTTTCCAGAAAATCCCTATAAACGCATAAAATTTCATCTGAAGCTAATTCATCATAAAATAAGGATTTCATGTGTATTTCTCACCAATTTGAACGCGTAGAAAAAAAGGTACCCTTTTCTTGAAAATGGTTGATTTTAGACCGCTTTTATTAGGTATAAAAGACAGAATGCTGAAACGACAGAAGCAACAGAAACGACAGAAACATCTGCAAACTATCGAAATGAGACGAAGAGTATCAATGTGAGGAGTTCAGCACTGGTGTAGCTACAACAACCGAGTACCCAATTCGCAATGCACCCAAACTAAATGGTGTTGGGTTAATCTGCAATGTAACCAAACTTGTGAGGGTTGGGTTAGGGTATAGGGTAAGGTTATGTTGGGGAACTGGCGCGGGTTGAATGGCCGCTGGTGGATAATGTTGGCTATAGCACGGGGCTGTGACTCACATTGAAAAGGTGGCTAGGGGCTAGTGTTCAGTAGTTAAGGGTAGTAGTTTTGGGTATTGGGTTGGTTATGGTGGCTAGGGTTTACGGCTAAGAGTTTGGTAGCAATTTGGGTTAGGGTGGGTAGAGTTCAGGGGTTACCCGGGCTTTGGGTTTAGTGGGTAGGGTTGATTAGTTGTTTGGGTATTGGGTGGGTTAGGGTGGCTAGGGTTTTGGGGTTAAGGCTTGGGGTGTTGGGTTGGTTAGGGTGGCTTTGTGTTTAGGGATACGGCTTAGGGCCACACCATTAGATTCTCAAGGTCAAGGGGAGGATGGGGGGGGGGGGGGGGGGTATTTACCTGCCATGGTTTAACCATTATTTGTGGGTTTTTCCCATCAGTACATTGAAGGCTATTTGATGACAACTTAATTGCTCAATGACTCAGAGGACTGAGCTGTGGTCACGTGTTAACGCCACCATATGTGAAGTACCCAAAACATTTTACAGTAGCCTGAATCATCGCATAACCATCATCGCATCATTATGATTATCAATCAAGGCTAATTGAGGTGGGGGCGGGGTGGCTTGGGTGGCTTGGCTGGCTTGGCTGGCTTGGCATCTGCTGATTTGAAAGACTCCCTCATACCCAGCAAGCTCATCACTCGCTTCCCGCTCTACAGTGCATTGGCTAACCTATCCTATTTATCCAATTTGTACCTCTACGACTATAAACTCGCACTGAGATTCCTCACTGTTCTGTCAATTCTGTCTTTTTCAATTTCTGTCGTTTCTGTCGTTTTAGCATTCTGTCTTTTATACCTGCCGTGGCAGGAAGCTGAATCTTGGCCGGTTTACAACCGGAAGTAGTTAACGGAGTAAAGCGCGTTAATCTACGCAAATGTATCACATTTTAAAGTCGCCAAGATTCATCTTGCTGCGTGGTGATAGGTACCAATAGGTCGAAAGTAACTCAGTGTGTGTGTGATTTTGCCAAGTGAAATTTGAGGTAATCTTTGGCTGATTTGGATTGGTAAAAGGTTAAAGGATAATCATAAAGGTGAATTGGATCGGGCTTGGATCTCAGCGTGTTTAATTCAAGGTTATACGATTGACATGATTGACATGATTGAGACTTGAGTAGTGCAGTCCTAGCAGGTGTCCAAATATGGCCACCAATTTGGGAGCCATATTTGCCCACCAAGACAAAATGCGTAATAAATTCACTATTGTTCGTGTTTGAAACCAGAAATAATTGGGCAATGTCTTGCGAGACAGGGGCGGCGCCAGGGTAGTTCGATAGGGGGGGGGGGCAAACTTTTGCCCGTCCCAAAATTAAAATAAATTGTAAATGCATTTTTGTCAGTGATGTGCGAAGCACCGCACTCCACGCTAGTGCGGACAGGGGGGAGTCTGAGGGGGAATGTGGCCCCCTCATCGTTAGAAAAAATGTCAATTTTCGAACCCATTTGGTGTGTACTTTTGACCGATTTTTTATTGAAAAGCCATCACTTCATTTCCAATCAATATTGGCATCATAACAGTTAGACAGCTATTTCGTTATATGCGAGAAAGAAGTTGTGCATGTATATACTGATGAATGATGATCTTTTCTTGATTTAAGTAAGTATATATCAGTGGTTCCTAACCTCTTAGGCCCCACGACCCCATCAGACATTGTTCGGGTCAGAACTGTGACCCCCCAAAAAATTGCGAACAAATCCGCCTGATATAATACAACTGAAAGTGTTTAGTGATACGATGCAAGCGTAGCGAGCAGAAATTATTGCATATTTGAAAGTTTTTTTGGGTTTTTCTAAGCTTTTTAGAACGAAATATTAAAATGGTTCCCCAAAAAGCTATATTTATGACCCATTCATGATCCCCTGGAAAACCCCAAACGACCCCCAGAACCGCTGGTACTATATAGATGGTTAACAATGTTATGTTGCTAAACTTTTTCGCGGGGTAACGGCTAATGGAAGCTTTTAAAAAAAAAATCTTATCATGTATAGCAAAATGAAGCAGCATTTTTACTCTTTATGTTCATTCGTTATTTATTTATTTCCCGAACATGATTTTTCATACTATTAATTTTAGACGAATTAGGTTTCGATTCCCCCGATTGACGCGTTGAAATTTGAAAGAATAATTAATATAAAAACCTCTTAATTCCCCGAATAAGTGTAATCCCCCCCCCTCCCCCGAATGAATTTATTTCTGGGGTACCTGTTTCCTGAAAACATGCGCGCGTAGCATGCAATTTTTTTTCCTCTCTATATACTCAGTTCTGGCTATAATTAATGTAGGCCTATATTTTGGTTTGAAATGGGCTTTTAGAATGATATTTCTGGACATATGCGCACGTAGCATACGAAATAAATGTTCATACTTTCATACTACTCATTACTATTTGTAAAGAATTTGGTTTGGATTCCCTCGACAAATTTGATAGAATAAAATATATAAAACCCTTTTATTCCCCCGAATAATAGTCAAGGGTTGGTCTAGGGGTGGGTTGGGTAGGGTGTTTGTGGTGGGGAGGGGTTTGTGGTGCGGTTGGGAAGGGGAGGGGGTTTAGGGTGGGGGATTGTGATGGGGAGGTGGTTGTGGTGGCGTGGATGCATGGGGTGGGGAGGGTAGGCCGTGGGGTGGGGTTGGGTGGGTAGGGTGTTTGTGGTGGGAGAGGGGTTTTGTGAATGGGAGGGGAGGGGTTTGTGGTGGGGATGGGAAAGGGAGGGGTTTGTGGTTGGGAGGGGAGGGGGTTTGTGGTGGGGATGGGAAGGGGGGTTATGGTTGGGAAGGGGAGGGGGTTTGTGGAAATTTTCCCCTTAAATTTGACCCGTTTTTCTCCCAGATAGTTTAATTCACAAAAACACGCCCGGGGAGTTAGGGTTAAGAACTGATTATTCTCAAAAAAGTAGATCTTAAGAACTGATTTGTTTTTCAAATTTGATTCGTAAGAACGCACATTTTTGCGATTTTTGAATTTTCAATAAAATGGGCGTCTTTAAGAGCTGATGCAGGCTCAAAAGGGGGGGGGGGGGTATTAAGAGCTCAGAAGATGGTGAAAAAGGGGTCTTCAGGGCGGAACATACCTATACCCCTTCCAATATCAGTGCCCCCCCCCCTGGGGTGCTTACACCCTTTTGTATTAATTCGCAGCTGTAATGATCGAGGCTTGCCAATTTGGAACTGATCGAACTATTATCTTTTTAAAAGTAACTATAATCAAAACAAGAAATTTGTCGATCACAGCATCAATCCGAGCGCTCGCGATCATTACAAAGGTTGAGCGTGCAGTGCGTTCCAAAACAGTCGCAACGCGGCGTGAGGTCTTGTTGATTAGGGCCGTGATTGGTCATTTACCTATTTGTTTACAAGTATGTCACATCTTCCGGTTTTACTGCACCCTTGCCATCGCAAATGACGCGGTTACGCACCAGTCGCATGGGTCGCTGGGGCAGGCACGGATATGGGGGGGGGGGGGTCGACGGGCCCCGCCCCTCCCCCCCTTCACCTCCACCCAAAAAAAAAAGAGGAAAAAATGGAGGAGAAAAAAAAAGGAAAGAAAAAAAGAAAGGAAAAAAGGGAAAGAGAGAGGAAGAAGAGGGGACAAACGAATAAGCAAAAAGAAAAGGGGGGGGGGGTACAACAAGGCGGGAGGGGAGGCATGTGAGGGACATAAGAACGTTTGATTGGAAGTTGGGCGGGATACACGTACGTACGTTGACGAGAAATGAGGTACATGTAGTTTGAGTTCATATAAATTTATTTAGACACCAAAATCACAGCAACATGCAAGAAAATGAGTAAGTATGAAAGATTTTGTACTCAAACCACTCCCGCCTCAAAAATAAGGTATGGTGACACAAGAGGGTGCTGCACAATTTATTCTCTGTCCCAGGCCTAAAATTTTGTTATGTTGAGATGGGTGAAATGGAATTAAAAAACCCCATTTAAGCACTATTGACATCTGTTTAGCCCACTCCTTATTGTTGTAATACTGTTTGGTGAATAAAAGAGCCATTAACCCCCCTGAGTGCTAAAAAAAAATGCTAATCCTAAGTCCCTCTCCAAACGCATGCGCCGTGGGTTTTCGATGACGTAGTCAACCGAGCCTATATAGTGAGCGCGGTATACTGCGCGAATGTGTAGCTAAGGGCCGTGGCTTAGTGGCTGTGACGTGGGGCTTGAGAACGGAGGGTCCCCGGATCGAATCCCGGCAGGTTCCCGGAGAAAAATGGTGATCCCGGTCAAAAACCCTAAACCGGGGTTAGGGAAAAAAGAATTAACATTAACTATTAAACAGACCCATAGTTTTAAAACCATCAATCAGTCAAACTTACTACCACTTAAACTGACCTTAAAACCATTTGATGTCCATTACGGATTAACTAAAAGGACTTATTTAAGGGGCATTGAGAGATGTACATGTATCGATATACTAAATGAGCAAATAACGTGGAGATAATCATCAACATAGCCCAAATCCAAAATATAATACAATTCCGACATCGCCTTCATGCCAAACTAAGCAAATACGGCACTTCCGGGTTGAGATTTGCAGCGAAAGTCTGTGAGTAAAACTTAGCATAACTTCCAAATTCAGCACCTTAGTTTCGATATGAAATGAAATTTTATATGATAAATGGCGAATGTTGGTAAACTGTTTCAGATGGTAGAACTAGTATAATGCCTAAAGTATTACTTTGATGCAAAAAAACTGATTTCCTGGATAATTGAGGGCGCACTCCAATACGTATCTCTCAATGCCCCTTTAACCAGGGAAGTATTTTACAGTATAGTACCTGTACCTGTATAATAATATAATCGTTTATTAACCCTAACCCCGGTTTAGGGTTTTTGACCAGGATCACAATTTTCGAGGAAAAAACACCAACTAGATCTCCGAGAACCTGCCGGGATTCGATCCGGGGACCAGTCCGTTCTCAAACCCCACGTCACAGCCACCAAGCCACGGCCCTCAGCTACACATTCGCGCAGTATACCGCGCTCACTTTATAGGCTCGGTTGACTACGTCATCGAAAACCCACGGCGCATGCGTTTGGAGAGGGACTTAGGATTAGCATTTTTTAGCACTCATTTAACATGTGTTACAATTTACAATTGTTTTCCTTTCCAAATTCAGATGTCTAATGAAAGTGTAACAATGGAGAATGCCACCAAAGTTTACAGAGAACTAGCAAAAGTACCATCAGTAGTCCACTCCACATTGTACAAACCCCAGGATGAATACCATTGTATCTCCACTGTATGGAGCCAGAGAGACTTGGAACGAGGGGAATCCGTCAAGTTCAGTACAACCCATGTAGTGTTGGGCAACACTCCTGATGTCATCGATCAAGCAGTTCGGGTGGGCTCCTCTACGGAATTAAAAAACGAGTAAGTTTTTTTTATAAATGTTAGTACTTTTTCAGTATATTTTGCAATATTTTTGAGCATTTTTATGTTATAAATCTTCCAGTTCCATCACCAACCAACGTGTGGAGCATTTGATTCTTTGTTCCCGAAGAATCAGCATGTCAGCATGTCCTCAACATGCTGCCCCAGTGGAGGACATGCTGACCATCTTTCAAACATATATCCGACCAATTCTGGAATATGCTTGTGCTGTCTGGCATCCTGCGCTTACCAAAAATCAAAGCTACCAAATTGAAAGGATTCAAAAGCGCACTTGCAAAATCATCCTTGGCAACAAATATCAAGACTACGAGTCTGCGCTTCGCGAATTAAACATCACCAGTCTTGTCAATCGCAGGGAAGAATTAGTTTTGAAGTTTGGTCAGCAGGTCCTCAACTCTGAAAGACATCGCCACCTTCTCCCAGAGAAGAGATCCATTAACCACAACCTCCGTCGCAGCAACATATTTCCTCAACCATTGTGCAATACCAACAAATACCAAAAATCCACCATTCCTTACATCATAAAAAAGCTCAATGGCGTTTTGGATGATTAATGTATTTTGCTGATGTCTGTATTTCGTTGCAATATTTTTATGCATACATGTATTTTTGATATATATTGTAGAGCCGGCTTTTTCAGCTTCTGGCTATTTTTTATACCGTGAATAAAAATAATAATGAATAATAAATAAAGTTCCAGATTTGTCTGTAGTGACCATCTAAAATCTTGGACAATATTGTTTGGACACTTTTATGCATGTGATTAAAAACTCCCCCTCTCCCCCTAGTTCAATGATTGTAAATTGATTTATGAGTTATGGGAGACTGGAAGGGGTCAACATTGCCCTGTAGTGTGCGCATGCGTTTCCACACACAACAGATTCTAACCATCTAACCATGGACCTTTCACCAACCGTGGACCCGTCCACAGTTCTAGACTAGGTGCATGGGGCTGCAATTAACACAAAAATGCATTTAAAAGCACATTTAAATAAGGTCCTCAGTCACAGGTACCAATACTGTCCGCGGTTGGTAGATACAATTTTGTAAAAATAAAAAATAAAAAAAAAACGTCCTTGTTATGTCGATTAAAATGTGATACACACCATCCAAGGTTGGATAGTTCTAAACTACGTCCACGTTTGGAGGCGATTGCATGTAGGGGGGTGTGTTGGAGGGGCGTGTATTCAGGTTGGGGGAAGGCTTCAAGTTTTCCCGTCAGAGACAGCTATGTTTCAATAGTGTATATATTGCTGAAACAGGGACATATGAAATGGTACCAGGGTGTCCCAATTAATTATGACCATGGTTGTAAATGCATCATTTTAATGCAAGTGTGTGCAACCTGAGGCCTGAGGGCCACATGCGTCCCGTCGGCCTCTAATCTGCGGCCCGCGAAGCAATCCCAAAATTCCCATTAATGCAGCTCGATTTAACCGGAACTCTCTAGGTTTATCTAAATGGCGGATTTATTTGATGGTGTGCTCCCTCATAATTAGTAGGGTGACACGCTTCATTTAGTAATATAACTCGAGGCGTGATTGCTTGTTAAAATCCCTGGTTAAAATGGCGCTTGCAGCAGCAACAGCGAGTAAAAAGAGGAAATTACACAAAGAGAAGTGGGTATTCAATGAGCAATGGACTGAGGATTTTTCTTCTTAAGCTTCCCCTCCCCCTATACTCCTCCTCCAGACGTGTTTTGGAATGTTTGACAATCACTGCGGCCCGTGAATGGATCTCGAAATCACAATGAGGCCCATGGTGGTAGAAAAGGTTGCACATGCTTGTTTTAATGCTTTGCTATGAGTATTAAGATGGATGAAGAGTCACCGCACCATCGTCAAGAATGAATACAAATATGCATCATCTAGCAGATTTCATGAACAATTTCAATAATCTTAACTTTAGGGTTGATTGAAACACTGGACCATTTATTGTCTGTCCTATGTGTTGGAAATTCAGAACAGAATTCCATTGCAAAAGTACCAAATTTGTCAACAACAGGGGAGCTGGGAAGTTGGTATATTTATTACTGCTAAGTTATATACCCTATCTTTAAGCTAGGATCAATAAATATGTAGTGACAATTACCCTAACCCTACTACACCACACGGCAACAGATTCTTTTTCCGACCCCAAAAATTCACCAGAAATGATTTGAACCCTGGACCTCCTGTCACCAAAGCCCAGCTGCCAATCCACTACACCACGGCCCCACTACAACTCGGCTCAGTATATTCGCCTCGTTATATAGTCTGGGTCCATTTTGGAGCCCAAAAACGTGCACGCGGGGTTATAAAAACAGGCTGGCCGTGTTGTTGCCGTGTGGTGTAGTTGGGTTAGGGTTATTATACACACACAGCAATAAAACATTCAGAGTATCATCAATTGGACTTCCACATATTTGTGATGTGATCAAGCGAAATTAGTAACTTGTCGGCAGTTTTCAATTTTGATATTTAATAGCAGGATGAAAAATGCTACAGTATGGTCCAAACCCCACTCAAATGAAACTACTAGTGTTTTAAGTTATAAACAATTTACAATTTATCTTTTTACCTATCACTCAAAACCTATTGCCTCAAGGTTGACTCATCATTCACGTATACCTCAAAATCAATATTCCCTACATGCGACTCATTCCGATTGATCGTGTCACATATGCATTGTTACTCTGTAAATCAAAAGACATGTTTAAGGATAGAAAGTATATAATGGAATGCTTTTAATCCATAATTGTGTACTGATATTATCATTTGAATATTGATTTATACTTTTTTCAGATTGCTTTGTCGATGGAGTCCATCTCGTCAACGCAGAGCTGTCATACGTCAGTTGAAGAACAAGAAAGGAGATGAGAAGCAATATTTGGAGGCAAGTTTTATCTACAAAAAATAATTCAATTTCAGATGGTACATGCTATCAGCAGAATGGATACAGCTACCGCAGGGCTCCATTTAAAGGCATATTATGTGATCTTCTCCAGAGAGCGCCCTCTATTCATTATTTTTTTTAGAAAGTAGATTTTCTTGCAGATTTACATTTCTGATCATAAATCATACATACATTCCAAGTTACAGAGCGATACGATTCCTAATTACCTCAAGTTTATTTTCACTCTAAAATCATGATTTTGAAGTAATTAAGAATCGTATCGCCCTGTAACTTGGAATGTATGTACGATTTATGATTAGAAATCTAATTCTGCAAGAAAATCTTTTTTCAATTTTTTTTTCGATGTTCCCTTGAAAGATCACATAATATACCTTTAAAGAATTGTAGTAATTGTAATCACTTTCTGTATGAACATGTATTATAATATGTACCATTGTGTGACACTACCATTATGCATCTTGTTTCTGAGGAGTCGAGGGTCTGTTCTCAGGCCCCCACGAAACAGTACTGTAAAGCAATATGTAAAATCAAATCTTAAATGTGTGTTTACTAAAGCTCCCCTTTTAAGATTGAGCACTCTAACATTGGATGGTTTTACCCTCGTTACAATTAGTAATTGTACCTAAATGTACAGGCTTTGCCGTTTGAAATTGGCAGGGGAGCTTTTAATCGCTCTCCTGAAGTGCTCTAGGAGAGCACTAGGAGAGCATTTTAAAAGCTCCCCCGGAATAATCGAGGAGAGCAATTTATGACCAATGTGAAACGTCGGATTATGTCGCTGATCGGCTTTCCCTGTTTATAGCGGTCGCGGTAGCCTCCATTTTTATTTTGGTTATCCCCCACTGAAAACAGTGCCGCATTTAGTTATCGACCGGTCAACTGATGCTGCTTTGATACGTCAAAAATAAAAGGAAATGTTACGTTTTTTCATCACGAACTGTACGGTCAATTTATGCTGCTTGCACTTATCGACCGGTCAACTAATGCTGCTTTGATACGTCAAAAATAAAAAGAAATGTTACGCTTTTTCATCACGAACTGTACGGTCAATTTATGCTGCTTGCACGTGGTTTTGGAATTAATGAGAGCCGTGACAACCGCGCCCAATTGTGCTCCTATCCTTGCCAGAATGAGATTCTACACTAGTACAGGGTGTGGTTGAATTTACGCGATTTCCAGGGGGATATTTTTTTATAGCAACACTGACAATATTTTATTTATTTACATTTTTCGACTGTGTGTAAGGTATAGTAATAATATTGAGGATGGACAATTAAGGAGCGCGATAAATCGCGCGACCAGAAATGGGTTAAGGAGCGCACTAGGCGCGCGATCGCTCTCGCGCGCCTCAAACGGCAAAGCCTGAATGTAGGCAAAACTTATGTGCGAACATACTATACAGTGTCGTTTTTAACACCTATTGTAGGTGCGTCCAAGGTGTTTCAAAAAGCACCCGAAGTAAGTAATTGCATAAATGTGAAAAAGCACCCCTAAACAAGTATAGACATTATTTTACATCCTATGTAAGTAAGTAATAATCAGTATTTTCAATACCCTAAACAATGCAACATATATACCCTAAACAAGTAGTCAACATATGTTGATACCTTAAGCAAGTAATTTGTATTAGTTAAACATTTTACCAAGTATACACTTCAAATCCCTTTGCCTTCCCTAAGAAGTATTATGAATCAAATGCTGAGCTGATCTAGATCACTTAAATGCAACGAATACAAATTGAGAAATATATCCCGCCCGTATATCATGGCTATTTATAATCCCCACGGAGCAAATAATGACCCTAAATACATAAGACCATTGTATGAAAAGTATACCCTTTTTCTTAATTTGGCTTGTTTTGATACCTTATTTACGTTACGTACGTAACGTGCCCTGGCTTGAAAAACTACCCTAATTACGTGATATTTTAGACGCGTCTGGTACCCCTTGTAATGACAACTGAGCTCCCGGGTAAGTTGATCATCAGGGATGTCTATGAGCTTGTTGGTAATATCATGGTAACTTTGGCGGCTGCTCTTCGTTGTTGGAGAGAGTTCCATCCTAGGTCATTGAGCATGTTGGTGACGCTAGTATTTTCATGTGAGTAGTTGTTCACGACGTACCGTGCTGCACTACACTGGGTGTTGTAGGCTTTAAATTATAACAAAATCAGATAATCAAATTCCTTTGATATCTGACATTTATATTAAATACCATCAAAACCATTATCCAAAATCCCACCCATTGAGGACTTCAACTTTATGCTACCATCTTTTATATATCTAGTCTACTTTATCATAGACGGTGAAAAGGGACTTTATATACCTTTTTCCTTTTCTTTGTCACTCTATGAACATGTACCGATAGAGGGCTCACTCCCCATGGACCGCTCCCCATCCTCTGATCTCACCCTGGGAAAATAGGTCTACTTGCGTTGGATTTATCTCATTGACCTCCGTATACTTTTACACTAGCGCCCATCCAAAACTTGGATGAATACGTAATGAGCAATTTGTCCGTGTAGGGTTCAAAATTGACCAATGGCAGACACGATAAATACGAATTATATGAATATTTATTCCGTCTTCGCAGAGAGAAGAATCTTGCTCACTTTGATAAATTCAAAATGTTGATTTTCTCGCACTGTATAGCCACCATTTCAGTCTAAAATCACACTTTAGGAGTAATCTTTGACATTGGTCCTCGCCCAAAATATTTTCCTCAGAGATATAGCTACATTTCCACATTATGTGACTATTTCCATGCTTTTTTGTATCTTTCAATATCGTGTAATAAAAAACCTTTATACGTCCGAACAGAGACAAATAATTTGATCATTTTTTACGATAACTAGAAACTCTTACACTGCCACAGAAATGTTTCTAGCAGCGTTGGAAGTAAGCCTTTTTTTTGTGTAGCAAAAAGTGCTACACAATGATCATCTTGTGTAGCAATCCCCAAAACGCAATTTTTTTAGGCAAAAAAAGAGAGGCTAGTTTTCTAAAACCGAGATTTCCCAAGATTTTGCTATTTGCAATCAAAAACCGAGAAATCGCACGAAAATAAACCAAATGCGAGATTGTGTACCGCTATCAAATCTGTCACTCACGCAATAGCAATGACCGAAGAATCACCCCAAAATACCGCTCCTTGAATTCCATTTTAAAAGTAAATAAGCTTACTTTTTAGTCCGATTTTCTTACCTACATAACAGCATATTAATTTTGCAAGTTATTCCTGATCGAGAGGTTTCATGATATTCATTATATTCCAATTAAGAGCTGTCGTAATTCAGCTATTTTTATTTCAAAGATTTTTCTATTTTCCGATTGCGCAATTCGCACCAGGTTTTGACGATCCAGAAATGTTCATCAAAATTTGGGGACCAACCAATTTACTGCGATACATCGGATATCAAAAAAGATATCGAGAATACAGTGTACGTCATAATTAATGAACTTCGAACTGTTTGCTACCATGGGTCAACAACAACATCGCTCTTATTTACATTTTAGAGAAGGGTATTCCCCCATTTCTTTCGGTGCACCACATCACAAAAGGAATCATATAATAATGGCGCCTCGTATCGATGTATTAAATTATGAAATCCATCGTGAGTCGATTTTCCTTATGACTTTCATTATGAATCTGGTTGGTTTTTGGCATTGCATTTTTTTGCGATAGACTAGACAAATTGAATAGCAGTAATACAGGAATGAGTCGCATTTTGCGATGCGATACCGGCTATTTCCAACGCTGGTTTCTAGATGTTCAGGCAGCAAATTCAATATTAGCGCGTTATGAAGGGGTGTAATACTATTGTGACGCATAAAAAGCATCGTCCCTAGTAATCCCTAGTGTGCTTAAATCATAGTTCATTAGTAAATCCAACAATTGCCAGTAGACCTCAGTAGTGAAATTATACAAGGTATTGTTGGTCGGTTCTTGGATGGGAAGCATCAGAGGGTGTTGTTCGTTTGTGTGACAGGGAAATTATATAAGGTATACACAGTCGACTATTATCTATCATGAGACAGCTTGGTGTAACTGAGTTTAGCGTGTGTCTACTATACGCCCGTATACACACACATAGAAAGATGGAAAATACTTATGTGCGCCTGTAAGGTCACTCCAGAGGAAGTGAAATAGAGTATAGTAGCCCCAGGCCGGTGCCACTGTACACAGTTTCCCATTGCCGAGATTAAAGTCTCTAGCGTGATAGCGCCCCCATTCTAAGAGTTACATCACACGTCTAAATTATGCTAATGAGTTTCAAGAGTTGCATCACGCGTCGAAATTATGCTAATGTCATTTTAAGAGTTACATCGCGCGTATTTACAGATATGGTACACGCCCATTCCCATATATATGGGAGGCTTCAATTTTGCGATTCAAATTTCCTCTCACATTATATAAGCTCCCTGGTAGACCCCTGTTCCAGTCTCTATCATCGCACAATCAGGAATTGGTCAGAATAAAGTTTCTTTAGATTGACAAACATGGTCTAGGGACATGGGTAGATCTTGGTTGGATCCCTGGTCAAAGTGGACACTTTTTTGGTCATTTATATGGCCCGTTGATTCCTTCTGATTTAGGATGTTAGGGATAACCTTAACCCCGGTTTAGGGTTTTTGACCGGGAACACGATTTTTGAGGAAAAAACGCCAACTAAATCTCCGGGAACCTGCCGGGATTCGATCCGGGATTCGACCCTCCATTCTCAAGCCCCACGTCCCAACCACTAAGCCATGGCCCTCAGCTACACATTCGCACAGTATACTGCGCTCACTATATAGGTTCGGTTGACTACGTCATCGAAAACCGACGGCGCATGCGTTTGGAGAGGGACTTAGTATTAGCATTTTTTAGCACTCAGGGGGGTTAGGGTAAACATATAAGGGTGTAGATTTAACCATTTTGATAAATCATTTAACGAAGAAGCAAATTTAATTACTATTTCAATTTCTATGTGTTATATCAGGTTTGGAATCATCATGGTAAGGAGACAAGTATAGATTTGGAAGCGTTGGATAAACATGGAAAAGTGTATGAAGATGGTAAGAATAACTAATTGTTGAACTGTTGTGTTTGCATACTATATATAAAAGAAAGCTAAATATGCATGTCATAATACCTTTTATCTTTTGAATTTTTGTTGAAAATATTGCACACTACGTCCAAAAATAACACAGACTTATTCCTTACACTCATTTTGGTCAATGAGCAGATATTTGTATCAATTTTTTTGATGAGTACATTTTCTTGTTCAACTAAAAACATGGCTAATGAATTAAAGGTGTATGTTCCGATCACTTTTTTTTATCAAGATATTTTGATATCAGAAGAATCTCCATATTTTTCACATCATGTCTGTGAAATCTTAGGGGCCAGAAATGGGCAGTTCCGTAGTTACGGACGTACATTTCAGAGAATTCAGACACTTTGAGGGCTTGCAAAATCTAAACTATACCAGTTGCTTGATTATTAACACCTGGGTTTCAAGTATCTCTAGTAGGAGTATAAAACCTGAAAATTCCTTTGCTGTACCATTTTCGGTTAATGAGATATGGCGTGAAAACCCTCCGTCGCGGACGTACGCAGAGAAAGTGATTTTTTCAGTACACCTGTATTCCTATCAAAAGTTCTCTGAAGTGTTCAGGTCTGTAATGAAAACTAATATTGTTTTGTTTGTAAGAGGGACAAACCTAAAGAAAACAAACAGAGAAAATTATCAGAACCTTTATCTTTAAGTTAAAATTGACTGATGTTTATCCGTCGCGGACGTACATATTAGTGTTGCGGACGTACATCTGTGAAATAATTCACAGATGTACGTCCGCGACACTAACAAAAGACCATGTATTAAACATGTAAACAGATACAGAACAAAATAAGTTTTAAACATTAAGTATGAATCATCAGCTTTAGAAAAATACTTACTTCATTGGTTTCCAACATTACCAAAGTATTGAACAGAGTGGTTAAAAGTAGCAGCTTTTGGGAAGTGTACGTCCGCAACAGAAGGTACCAAATTTAATCCAAAAAGCATAATTCTTAAATATTTTGGTCATTTTAAGTAACTTTTTTATATGATACATAACACATGTTCATTGTTGTATTGATTGTATCAATTTGTAATACTTGCCTTAGTTCATTCATGGAAATAATTGCACTTCCATGGTGCGATTTCTACTAAAAAATGCCCTGTACGTCCGCGACAACCTCAAAATCAGCCAAACCGAGAATGTTAGATCAAATTCCAAATTATATCATGAAACTACAACCCATAACCTTTGATATGATACATAAATTAGGTTATATCGACGATTTTCAATTTTTTCAATTTCTTCAATTTGGGTTACCTAATTACGGAACTGCCCAAATGTTCCATTTAGAAATGATAGGCTAAAATGTGGTGAATTACTGCCAAAGGTGGTTGACCACCAAACAGTTTGTGTACTACTGGATGGGCAAATATTTTGTGACATTGTGATTCTAAAAATAGAACTGTTGGAGTTATGCAACTCAAACTTTGGAATGCTACAAATTTTAAGGATGACCTTTCATGTAAACTAGAAAACATCAAGTTGAAAATCGGGCCAGCAATCAGAACATCTTCCTTGAAATGAATGTATTTTGATTCTAAAACTGTGTGTATTGTGTACTCATAACAAGCTGATTATAGTTGATTTGTTCTTAAATCTCTGCATTTTCTGATCGTCTATCAGCGGTTTTCAGCCTTTCCCTCTGTATTGAATTCAATGTTGTCAATCTCATGTCTGAGTTCAATGTGCCTCAAGATTTCTACATCAATTGAGGTCTTGCTCATTTTTATTTATTTTTCAGATTTATTTGGTTGTTTAGAATGGTCCTCATCTGAAAACCAGATTGTTTATGTAGCAGAAAAGAAACAGCCAAAGAAAGTCTCATATTTTGATCCAAAAAAGGCTAAGAAGGATGACAAGGAAAGTGCCGAAAATGATCCAATACTAAAGGTATATGACACCTGGGTTGAATTACTCACTAAAGAAAGTAGTTTATTTTGATCAGCTCCAGATTGGTGAGCCTCCTTCCAGCAGCAAACGAATACAGAATAATGTTGGCGTTCTTGAACTTATCAAGCACACCGTGCATCCTATGCATGACACGTATATACATGCTTTCAGTAAGTTAGTGGCGTAGCTAGGTTTTCCATATTGGGGGGGGGGGGGGAATAAAGTGAACCGACAAGGTCCTTACCAGGCTGTCAACTTTTGAGATTGCCGCCAAGTCAGAAACTAGGGGGTGGGGGGGGGGGGGGGGGGTTGGGGGGGGGGGCTTGTGACGTCCCCCAAACTGGCGCGAAAATAGAACTCATTAACCGACAATGCCAATTTCAACCGACATGACAAATATTGGGGGGGGGGGGATGTTTCACCTCTATGGCTACACTACTGCAGTAAGTAGCAAGAAAGCACCAGAATCTTGAATGACCAACATTTGAAAAAATACATGGAAGCTCACTTTGACTCCTGGTATTTCATTGGTATGGTGTATTATTGGTTCACATGCACATGGATTGTGATTTGTGTAAGATATATGATCTTTGGCACTTTAGCCAAGGTCAGTGGCGTAGCTAGGTTATTCATATTGGGGGGGCGAGAAATGAAAGTCAACCGACAAGATGTTGTTAGTGAAGAAATGCGGGCGTAGCGTGCGAAAATTTTCGACTTTACACCTATCTTTTGCACGATTTAGCTATATTTTGGCTCTAAACAAGTTTTGTACCAAAGAATATTGCATTTTGGGAAGACATATGTGCGCGTAGCGCGCGAAATTTTTTCATCTGTGTACTTTTGACCATGATTCCTTTGGTCAAATGAACCGACAGTGCCAATCTCAACCGACACGACGTCAATATTGGGGGATCGCCCTCTGGCTACGCCACTGGCCAAGGTTATATTTTATATGTAAGATATTATACTTTTTATCATGCCATCTGAATCAGTGTGTATTCAGTGATAGATACACCGTTGATGTGTTAAATTCTGTGATTCATTATAAATTGTGCAAGATCCCGAGGGGGAGGGGGTGGGTTCTCAGTTGATCTGAGGTTATATGCCGCCAAATAGGGTCGCCTTTTCACCTGTCGGGTAAACGGATGACCTTATATTTTTCCTTTTTTCTTGTAAATTTATGGGTTCGTTAATCGTCAATGGGGCCTTAAAAGGTCGTTAAATATATGGGTGGCAAATTGTAAATGTTTCGGTCATAGTTCAAAACCCTTGGCGGCACACCTTTACCAAAAATAAGTAAATGAGTACACCCCCCCCCCCCCCCCCCCCCCCCCCCCCACCCCACCCAGGGCAAGATCATAGGGCAGTGCTTCAGAATCATGCAACTGATTTTAAGCGTTATCACATGGTACATTCTGAGGTCACTTTCATTTATCAAGTCACTTTCATAATGCTATGGATGGAATTCAAGCTATTTCATGCGAGAGTGTGCAAAACTGCATCCGGATGAATGAAATGCGTGAACAACTATCATGTATGTGTGGGAATATTTCAAGATTGATCAATCAGGACACGCGGTCATTTTTTGAAAGCATCTGGTACGCACTTCTGGGTTTACGCATGTATGCTTGTATGCATGTACGCATGTATGGACTCCATTGGCATTATGACGCTTACTATATTAGGTTGTGGTGGTATATTAAATAATGAATTTGTTCTTTTGTTATATTTAGGGAGAAGAGTATACATTTCTAGAAGATTGGGGTGAGACTCTAGTTTCCAAGCATCACCCTGTCATCTGTATCATGGATCTGATTAATCAAAGTGTACAAGTTATTGATTGGATCAAGCAAGATATCTCACCGGGTCAGGTATGTCAATTATCTCTTTAACCTCTTAGTAGCCTATCTAGATAAATCAAAGATTGAATCATGGATCTGATTAATCAAAGTATACTAGTTATTGATTGGATCAAGCAAGATATCTCACCGGGTCAGGTATGTCAATTATCTCTTTAACCTCTTAGTAGCCTATCTAGATAAATCAAAGATTGAATCATGGATCTGATTAATCAAAGTGTACAAGTTATTGATTGGATCAAGCAAGATATCTCACCGGGTCAGGTATGTCAATTATCTCTTTAACCTCTTAGTAGCCTATCTAGATAAATCAAAGATTGAATCATGGATCCGAATAAGGCCAAGAAAAATAGTTTGGTTGTCCTCCAGCGCTTTTTTTCTTTTTTTCTTAAACCAGCGGAAGCTCAAAGTTCAGCCAACAAGAAGTTAAAATCACACTAAGAGTCGCACATATATGTTATAAACACTTAGTTTAATATTCAATGCCATTTAAACTGTAAAAAAAATCTGAAAAAAAATCTGAAAAAAAATCTGAAAAAAAAATCAAAAAATCGGAGCAGCCCTAAATCTGACAAGCAGGCGGTCACAGGCTGAAAAAGTAGGCCATACGGAAAGCTCCTTGCAGGGAAATTTGAGCATTTGGAGGGAACTTATGGCATTTGGAGGGAAATGTTACTCTTTCATTAAGAAATGCATTCCATTTGGAGGGAAATTTGGAATGGCGCTTACCGGAAAAAAATTGAAGAAACACTGAGTTTCATTTTATGACATATCTTATATTATGGAAATTATTCTCAGGTTGAAGCAGTCCTTGAAATCAGTTTTCAGATTGTTAGACTCAAATAAGGTAGTTTTATGGTAGGACTAATTATCCCATGTAAATGTATGATTAAAGATGAAAAACATATTATCCTAAATGAGTTGTGATCAATGTGAAATTTTTAAGCCTAGAATTTCATACTAAATAACCAGCGTTCAATTTCCAGCATTTTTTTGTGTAGCAAAAAGTGCGATGCACTATTAGTTTTGTGTAGCAATTCACACATTTTGTATAGCACTTTTTTCTAGTAATAGGTTTGGCTTTGATGGAACGTGATTAAATATCAAGTAGGGAATCTTCTTGCATCACACTTATAGCTACACATTTGTGCAATTGAATAGCAATACTTCAAAAGTGCAGAGCATTTCGCGATGCGACACCGGTTATCATGAAGGCTGTAATAACATCGAAACTGAAGTTTACACACTTGTCACGGCAACACACCACCTGCTGTGAGTTGATGAGGTGTGTGGCATATTAGGAAATTTCTCTTTTAACTTTGTAAACAATTGGTCAGGAAAGGTTAGCCTTGGTTCCAGGCTGATCACTCACCCCCTTTATGCTACAGTTGAAACTGCTGTGCTTATTTCCTTATTTATTATTTCCTGTCACAGAACAATTTTGCTAACTGGATACAGGTATAATAAGCAGACTGTGTCCCAGTCTACATATCTACAAATCCACTAGCCCAGTGGCTGGGTAGATCAGTGACTGGGGTAGATCAGTAATATCAGTGACAGTTGTAATATGACTGGCATACTAGATATTGAACCCAAAATATTAAAAAATAAGATGGAAATGATAATAGCAAAAAATAAGATGGAAATGACTAACAAGAAAGACTTGAAGCAAGTCTAAGGAAAGGTGTGGTGAATGCCACTTTAGGTATAGTTCTCTTCCTTAAGTGAGTTGTGTCAGATTGTACTTGACTAGTGACAGGACTTAATTGCTGACATATGAATATTATGTGTAGTGGATACACACGCCTTAATGCTGCACCAGCTAAAGTTGATCCCACTGTCTTGAGAAAACAATATTTCATCCAATGTTTGGTAAAATTTCTCTATAGTATAACTCATATTTTTATGATAATGCATCTGTTCTTCTTCTCCTCTAATAATGATTCAGCCTTCTTGGGCACCTGAGGACAGCGGTATAGTATTTGTTGGATGTTGGCATGAACCATACAGGCTGGGTGCACGCCACTGTTATAATAGAAGGTATGTAGACAAGTACAGTGTCAGTAGTATAGGCTTGGTGCACACATCAGAGAAGTACAAGGAATTGTTGTTAATATAGGTTCAGTAGTCAAGTAATGCCCATTTCATGCTAATATTGTTAACCCTAACCCTACTACGCGACACAGAACCACACGGCCAGCAGCACTTCTAGGCACGCACACACAACTGCTATCCCATGCTGCTATAAACCTTGGGTATATATGTGACCATCCACCACAAAGGGGATGTAAAGTCGGCCCCTGGTCATTTTGGTTTTATTTCATATTTGGAAAGTACATTTCTTCAGCTTTAATATGAGCCATCACTTAACATCATACCTTATCTAGAACTAATTTTAGAAAATGTGCAACCTACCAAAAAGCAGTGATCTTTGCTGATTTTCTTTCAAACCTTTTCTGAAAATAGGGGTCTTTAGGTAAACATTCAAAAAAATAGTTGCCGTCCCAGAGTGCTAAAATGTTGAGATAATGATAGATTTCAAATAGGTGTACTTTGTGTAATTATAATTCAGAAGCATGCAGGTTATTTCTGAGCCAGAGCGGTAGGTTTTACAACAATTTCCAATATGTGATTGTAATGTTATTTTATTGATCACTGCAGGAGCGCTGTATTTTACACTGATCTAAAGACCAAAGATGTGGGTAAGTGTGAACAATTAGTGTCAGGCAGGTTATTTGCTGAGATATTTGGTTGATTTGCATGGGGTGAGCATGCAGAGGCGTAACTAGAGGTGAAGGGGGGCATTTCCCTCCTCAGCCAGAAGGCTTGCCCCCCCCCCCCCCCCCCCCCCGATGCCCCCAAAATGAAATGACAAACAATGTATATATGAAGAGGTATTTTGCAAAAGGGCCTACATCCACTTTGGCTCTTATTGAGAAAAAGTCAAAAAACTGTTTCTAAATATTCAAGTTGAGCAATTGAAAAACTGAATGGATTATGAAAGAGGTACACTACATACTAATTGAAATTGAAATAAATTTTAAATGTGCTAGTTTTAAATTTTTTTAAAATCATGTTTACATTTTTTGAAAATTTGGATGTAGGCCCTTTTGCAACAAAACTCCATCTGTTTGTACATAAAGAAAAAATACCACACACAAAAAATCATTTATTTTAATCATTTCAAATAAATAAGTTTGATATTGAAATGTATAGGTCACAATCATATGTTTCAAGGAAATAAAGTCATTTTTTTTCAAAAATACCTACATCTCATTGTAAACAGCCATTGAAGTTGTTGTTTTGTTGCAAAAGGGCCTGTATCCCGATTTAATTCTGGATACAGGCCCTTTTGCAACAAAACAACAATTTCAATGGCTGTTTACAATGAGATGTAGGTCTTTTTGAAAAAAATGACTTTGTTTCCTTGAAACATATGATTTTTCCCTATACATTTCTATATCAAACTCATTTTTTGAAAAAATGCACCATAGCCCTTTTGCAAAATACCTCTTCATATACAGGGTGTATAAAAAAAAACGCAACACTTTTTGTCGCGAGCTCTCCGATTACGGCAAATCACAAATCACTCTGAAATATATATATTCTGTTAGGTGTACTTATTGGCTATCACATAGTCAAATTACAGCGATATCGATTATTGATTCGCTGAGATATCAACGATACACGTAGACAAGTGCAAAACACGTTTTACATCGTTTATTCTGTATGCCTGATTTTCTTGTCAGGTGAATATTAGCAAGACACTTTAATAACTCATTGTACTTAAGTAATTGGAATCAAACTCATCATTTTGAGAAGAAAATGTCATGTTAAAGGTATAATCAAATGTCTGGCTATTCAGTATCATATCAATATTAATTAAATCTGGAAATAAATTAGTTGATAGATAATGACACAACTTGAAAATCCAGATTACAAAGTCTGTTTGCAAATCCTCTCTCTTTTTCTCTTGTTAATGTCATAAATAAAACAGTATGGCACATTATTCAAAAGATAAGCAAATGGAAAAGTCCAGTGAAGGTAGTAATTGTCTTGTATGTTAGTCTGTTGTGAATGGGAATGGGACATTATGGTGCTGCTCGACCCTCAAAATGCTGTCTTTGTTTTAAGATGCATCGATTATGAACTTTAATTTATGAAAGAACGTACCATAGGCATTATGTAGCGATCATAGCAATCGGTGGTTCAGAACTTAAAAAGGTTGATTGACGTATTCAAATGGTCGAATGATTATCAGATTACACGATTCAATGATTTTATGTACCTGTACCTTACTCAAACAAAGGAAATTAAGATAAACCATTCCAGACATTAAGGTTACATAGTTATTAAACTGTTAACCCATAACACTAATCAGACAGGAAAATGCAAGTTTTTAGAAAGAACGATGTAAAACGTGTTTTGCACTTCTCTACTTATACCTTTTATATAATATCTCAGCGAATACATAATCGATATCGTTGTAATTTGACTATGTGATAGCCAATAAGTAGACCTAACAGTATATATAAGTTTTAGAGTGATTTGTCTTTTACTGTGACCGTACAGCTCTCGACAAAAAATGTGTTGCGTTCTTTTTGATACACGCTGTATACAAACAATAGTCGGTTATGCCCCCTCTGCCAGAAGGATTACCCTCCTCCTGATGCCACCATCCCCCTCCTGATGCCACCCCCAAATTGAAGACCTGCCGTGAACATGTCTTTTATATTCAATTAGTTACAGACCCTTAAAACCCTTACACTATACTCCGGCCCTGAAATAAGAAATGGTCTCGGAGGCATTCACATAACACACTTTTGTACAGGGCTTGAAATAAACAGGAGCAGGGAGCAAATTGACCCCGCCAGCATTGTGTCTCCAGGAGCATTCAATTTTACATTGAAAATTGCAACTGGTTTATGTTCCTTCACTCTCATCTTCAGGATGACATATTTCCATGGTCCCTGGTATGTGACAAATTGCCCCTGTCCTGAAGGAAAATCTGTGAACCAGGGGCAAATTTTTAAATTGTTTAAACAAATTTCAATCTATGTATACATATAAACTAGGATTTGTTATTATGATCTCGTGCCATTTCGACATATATCATGCTAGGTCGACTATTCAATATCGAAGTGATTATATAACCCCCTGGTAACTGGATCATGCACCTTTTGGTGATGGATCAAGCCATAGACTTTATGTGGCGATCATTTCGATCGGGGTTCAGTACTCAAAAGCGTGATCCAGTTGATAGTGATAATTGGATTACACGTAACACTTCAATGCTGAATTAAATGAAACAATTAACTTTTTATATATTTTTCTTATTTTAGAATTCCTGAGCGTTGACGACATGCATGTTCGATCTGTGAGATTCAGTCCTGACAAATCCAAGTTTGTGTATCTACGCAACGCAACCGGAGGACCACACTGGCATTGCAGTCAAATTGTTATGGTAATGTTCATTGTTATTTGTGCGACTCATGTTAATCCTGTGTCATTATTGATACTTATATGTAATGCAGCACATCAAAAGGGGGGAATTTGCAGCTGTGTGTTTTTCAAGCTATAGATGAAAACGGACAGAAAAAAATAAAATGAAATGATGAGAATTTAGGAGTCATTTTTACTCGTAAGATCTGAATGCCTTGATCAGTTTTGATAAATTTGGTGTCATTTGAAAGCTTAGACAATGCTCTGAAAGCACACATAATACACTCAAAATTGACTTCACCTGCAAAGTCCCCTGTTTTGATGTGCTGCATCACATACTCTGTGCAGTTGAAGTTGAAAAGGCCATAAAGATTGTTAGCTTGCCCATAGATGCTTTCCAAAAGGTAGGGTTGGTCGGTCGGTCAGATTTTTTGTTTTTGTTGCTTTTCCAAATGAGGTACCTGAATATCAGAAAAAATAATAATAAAAAACATTTTTACATTTTTTCATTGTCTAAGTCCAAAACAGGACCTTAGATGTATATACATGATTTGAAAAATATTTTTGTTCTTTTTTTGCAAAAAAAAAGAGAAAAAAAGTACATGGTCAGGACTGTAATACGCGGTCAGTCGGACGAGGGCAAGCAAACATTTTGTTATTGTTGGCCTAAGCTAGTCTGCAACACAGTGAGTTTTTCTCCCTTAGTCATCTTCCAAGAGAATTACATCAGGATTGCTCATATTAAAAGGGTGAAATGAAGGCTCCGAAGATGACTACACTTGTAATCTACCAATGAATTATTCTTCTATAGTAGAAGGGAATATTTCAAAAATATGTGTCAATTTTAGTTACACAATCTACGAGAAAAGGAAGTTAAACAACACAGAGTTCACTTGAGGGCAGTATTAAAAGTTCTCTATATTTCATTGATGATAATCTGTGCAGTGATATTAGACATATATCTGCAATTTAGAGTTATTGTTGTCAATGACATCTATCCAGAATTTAAGGCTATATTTGGTGACTAAATTGATGAAAACAAGTTTCTTTCAATCAAAATTAATTTACTGATTTGTGTTTGACAACTCCTTAAATTGTAAAGGAACCACAAAACCCCATTTTTATTAAAATAAAGTACCCCCCCCCAAAAAAAAAACCCACACAAAAAACCACACAATCTTTCAGCCTTAAATTAACTATACACATCAGACATCAAGGAATGCTTTTATTTTTCAACTTATAACAGGGGTCAAATGTGCATTAAAACATTCTGTTTTTAATTAAAGGCAACATTCGCGTGCACATATTCTAGAGAAGAAATTGTTATCAAAAAGCATTACAGTTGTTGTTAATGTTTCCATCCTTCCAGAAACTATTAACTTAGCCATTAATATTTCCCATTAGTAAACAAAACAAATAATGAAAACAATCACAAGTTAAAGAAATTCTTGCAGAATCCACTGTGTTCGCAATGTGAAAGAAAGCTGTGAACTGCTTATAAGTTGTGGTATTAGGACACATATTCTGTTAAATTTAATTTTTGTTTTTTACCTACAAAATGCCATGTTTGACCTTTTTCGGTCAGAAATGTAAAAACTAAAGATTTGTATGGACAAAATTTTAAAAATCAGCATTTTTAGTAAAATTTGATATTGTAAATGGATTATATGCATCACATTAATAGTTCTAAAGTTAATTACAGCGCTTGATAAATTTCATATTGTCTGGGTTAACACCCCCTCTTAATGTGGATATTGCTAACATATGTTTTGTAGACAATAATAAGTTTTCTGGTTAATTTAATATTTGTCATTTGCATCCTATACAGTATGACTGGGCAACTAAGAACACTGAAATAGTTGTCAACACAGTGGATCATCCTAAGGGTAAGTTTAGAAATGATCAAGATGTTAAACATAAATTATTACACCTCATACACATTTATAAGGGTATCCTCTTTTTTGATTGGTTCATTTTTAATAAAATCGGATATATAAAAAAGCCTGCTGAATGCGTGATTGTTTTTACACTACTACCAAACGTGCAGGAGTTTTAACTACTTCGCCCGAATCAACACAGTCCCCCGAAACAATTCCAGAGCCTATGACTATTGTGTAAATGTTGAACAGCGACGCCAAGTACGAGGTTGACAACAACAACAAAAATGGCGCTGTCTGCTATCCATCTGCCCGGAAGAGATCCATGAACTAACAGACGCAGAGTTGGGGTGTGTTGGATAATTAAGATGCTGCATTGACCTAATAATCGACCTAAGCATGTAATAATACAAAAATCTGTGTCAATATTGTGAAGAATAGGAAACTGTTTTCGATGATATTGTTCTTCTGCCAGAGGAATTGAGTCCACCATGCTCGCTACATGTACTGCAGGCCTACAATAGGCTACAATTTACTTTAGACAATGAAATATGTGTGAGGTGTAATAAAACAAATACAACATGGTTCATTTCAGGAAAGTAGTGCAAAATACTAGTTGGATGACTGGTGACTACCTCCCAATGCTCCCCTCAATTAAACCATGTTATATTTGTCAATTGCTTTATGGCAGTTCAAATAACTCAAGTTCTCGTGTTTACAATACAAACATGGCAGAGTTTTTGACTTTTATATAGTGTTATTCCAGGTATTAGCACATAATGCTTACTGGACTGCACACTGACGTCACTTTCATTCTGTAGATTTAATTGAGTATAACAGCTTATTTATGATTATAAGCCGAACCAAACAGCATATATCAGAATATAGACCTGCGAGAATTGAACTTCATCTTCTGTGAAGTTCCAATAAACAGAAATTTAGTATGTATTTTCAAAGTGACGGTGCCTCAGCATCAACATTTGGGAGGGGGGAAAGAAAAGTGGGGGTTAGAAGTGCGCAAAGCACTTTAAAATGTTGGCTTTTAACGTCAAAATTGCTTGAATTTACTTAATTTGAATTGAAATTAGAAATTTCAGACCAATTTTAAGCTAAAAATAAAATATCACAATTTTTGATATTTTGCCTCCACAGTCAAGCACACTGTCTGCTGTATTATTAGTTAGGTATCACTTAAATCTGATCAGTATCAAATACGGACACCTCATTACATTGTAGGACAAAGAATCTTATAGTCAATTTTGTTTTTAGTATGATAGGTTGGAGTTTACTCTAAACTCTCACTACCTTTTCCTAATCATTATTCGTAAATTCCACCTTAGATTCAGTGCAATTCCCAGGAATATTTTGCGTATTCTTACCAGACAATTGCTGGGCAGACGATAACAAGCGTTTGATTTTACCAACCTACTGGAGAAGTAAGGAAGTGAGTGTATAAAACCTTGTTTATTTTGTATTAATATTGTAAAACAAGTCATGACTTTGCATTTTTCGTAGATGCCGCCATGTTTCCTGGTGTATTCTGCCTGTTGCTACCACAGCGTTGCTGGGCCAATGATAGCCAGCGTGTCTTCCTAAACACTATGTGGAGAAGTAGAAGAGTAAGCTTTTAGTGATGGGCAAAACTACGGTGGTACTACGCGCTGGACCGACCCTCAATTAAAGAATTTGAGCTTTTTCTCCTAAAATGATAAATAATTTGTTACTTTTCTTTGAGAATTTTTGAATTTTGTTGGCAAATCTTTGATTTGAACATTTTGAAACTTTTTGAAACTTTCTGATTTTCATATCACTTTTTCCCCATTCAAATATTAATAATAGTGTTTTTTTAGATCCCTTGCAAAAAGCATTATAATGACTGACCCCAACTGAGGTCTGTTTTTCTGTAGAGCACAGTTATTTTTACATCACCTCATGGCCCATTGTATATAATTGATGTGAAATCATTCTAAGATCTGCATGGCCCTGAGTTGATTTTTTGGTTCCAAATAGGGTTGGCGTTAAGTTGTCAAGTCCTTTCTGTTACTCTGTGTTTATTGCTCATTCTATTAATGGTGTAAGTTCTAAACGTTTAAACGCTCATAGGGTGTTTAAACGTTTACAGAATTCGCTAAACGGCTAAATGTAAAAGCCCTAATAAAATTTTAAAAGTCCGACTAAATTTTAGGTTAACAAGTAAGCTTACTCATAATTCTCATTCCATACAACCATTACAGCCTTGTTGTACCATATATAAATGTCAAAATTATTAGGATAACGTTTCTAGAAATAAATTCCCCCCAAAAAACGGTCGAAACAGCCTTGTTGTACCAAG
Organism: Ophiura sarsii; assembly: GCA_035610835.1. NCBI lineage: Eukaryota > Metazoa > Echinodermata > Ophiuroidea > Amphilepidida > Ophiuridae > Ophiura > Ophiura sarsii. Next base: position 56,153,150 of record CM069445.1, on the reverse strand, counting down.
TATACATGTCAAAATTATTACGATAACGTGTCTAGAAATTAAAACCTGGTCGAAAGCAACGTCGGCCTATCATACATGCATTATATCGATATTGTTAAACGACTGACTGAGGATTTAGACTGAGAGTAAATATAAATAAAAATGGCAACTAACAAAATGTGACGATCGCGAAGGCAATGAAATCAATGCAAATAACTGGCATAATAATATGTTTAAACGTTTAAACGCTTTTTTTTAAATAGTTTAAACGGATAGTTCATTAAACAGAAATTTACAACGTTACATTCTATACATTGACCCATTCTTTCCTAAATTACAGGAACTTGTATCAGTCAATATTGCTACCAAGGAAGTGACCAGAGTGACCAATGATCCCTTGTATGGTGGCTGGGTTGTATTGGACATGTATGATAGTATGATTATGGCCACACGAAGTTCACCAAATACACCACCTCAAATTGTAAGTACATTGCATTAATATGTATAAATATGAGCGTGATGATTGGTAATGACACTTTGAAATCGGAAATACATAGCACCTGTCAGGCTGAAGAAGACAATCACCCTTCAGGACTGCCAGATGTTGGATTGAGAGTAGGGGTTAGATGAAAATTACGGGCCCTATTCATAAGAAAATTATTATAGATGATGGAAAAATGTTGTATTATTCAAACATGTATTTCTGACTCCTTTTGCTGCAGTTGATAGTTGATTCCATTGTTCCACAACTTGTAAATCACAGACATTTTGTAAAAGACCTGGTGGTAGATAAGAACAGTTTCAGTTTTAAGACCCTTCTTGCCATGATATTAAAATGAGTTTCCATGCTGCAACAATTAGGAACCAGCAGATAACCACCCTAGAAAAACACACACTTACGTAATAATTATAATAACAAATAATACATGGGACTTATTAAGCGTCTTAAGGTGCTGCACAGAAAAATCTTAAAAACTACAGAAAATATTAAAAACTGCAACAGGACATATGCTGAAAAATATATATACAATCAATATCAATGTAAAAGTGGTAATTTTTGTGTGATTATTTTTTCACACTTTGAAGACTTTCAATTATTTTGGTAGTTTTTAAATTCACGATTTGTAGTTTCATCACATATATCTATACCTAAAAGGAATATATTTGTTTGTTATTATTTTCGTGGTAGCTGTTTCAAGCGTGATAAGATAAATGTAGCAAAAATAAACGTAGCACGAACATTTCCACTTTTACAGTAACGGAGATTGTAAACAAGGGATGTCAGCTTTTATTATAAATTGGTGAAAACCTTTAACATATGTGATGCGATCTGTGAAAACCTGCCACATGGTGGCATTTTTCATATTGGAGATATTTATATCATAAGAAAGCTAAAACTGTGCTGATTACAGAACTGTTTCGATCATTTTTCTACGATCACTACAAAAAAAGTTATGAGTGAATGATGATTGGGATGTCATAAAAAGCTACAAAACAAGAAATCATAAAAACAGGCCAAAAAAGTTACATAATTCAACAGAATAACATTATAAGGTTAATATTAAAAGTGACTTAAGTAAGTTTTTGAAGATGAAATTTCATGAAAGATGATGATACAAAGTATTGGAATATAATTTTCTTTAATTTTTTTTGGTTTTAGCCATAATTCCTAGTTCACATTTTGCGACATCTGACGGGTTTTCACAGATCACATCACATATTTAGAACGGAATGTGTTCTATTAACCCCCTGGGGTCTACCTGTCTATCTTACAGTGGTTCTGATTGGTTTATTACAAGATGTACTCATATGAATAGCCAATTCAAATGCAGCTTGTAAAATGTTTCACTCCCATCTTTATCAGGGATACAATTATTCTAACAATGTCTGCCATTGGTGCAATAAATGATGTATCCATCTTTTTAACCAATCGGCCGGTAGTTCTCAGGGGGCTAAGATGTCTCTGTGTTATTAATCATCTCTCTATCATTTGTAGGTTGTAGGAAAGGTCCCATCCTTAGGACAAGAAAGCACTGTGTCATGGCTATGCGTAGACAATCAGCCGGTCACTCATGATGATATTAAATGGAGTATAGTAGTCTGTTCACCATCACCGGCTCCTGGTCAGTCAGGTGAGAACATTGAGTTGCAAACTTGTTGGGTGCATGATGAGCCAGTCGGGTAAAACACAATTCCAATATATTTACCAGCATTATTTATGAAGTAACCGTCTTTTGAATACAGGCTGTCCCAAATTGATTAATACACATCATTGTTCAAAGTTCATCAAAAAGGTGAAATCACCATGTATTACACAATGGAGTGTATCTTCAGTTTGAAAAGTCCGATATTCATGATCTAAAATCCTAATGAAAAGATGCAGTATATCAAGGATGATGAAAAATCAACAGACCTTATATCATTGATTATCATGATGAAAAGAATTAATGAACTTTGGGCATCAATGGGTACTTATCATTTTGGACAGCCTGTATTAATAGTGAAATGGTTCAGTTGCAACCCTTAGAATTGACCTTTCAAATCGTCATGAATGAAGGATGTGTAGAAAAATGTTGTCTTCATCAAGCAAATTAAATAATCTGTACATTTTAGTTGTAACGTCTGGTTTGAAAGTTGATAGTTTTATTGAAATTATAATACATCCCTGGTATAAATTTCTGTTGAGCCTACTTGGAATTGATTTCAAGTGATTTCAGCTGATGACATGGCATGGCAGTATAACGATCTAGTTCAATAAATTTAAACAAGTTTATTTAATACGGAAAATGTTCAGCTTTTCAACAGGGATCAACTAGAATGAAGACATGGGGTCGGTGTTGTTGCCTCATTTGACTGATATACAATACACCAAGTATGGTACAAATGTTACACTTCCATATCATGCGGCTGTACATCAGTTAGTTTTACCATTATACAAAACAGATTTTTCAGAAATCTTTACCAACTTTCAAGGTATTATCTCAAAGATTACTGATGAACCAATACTAGGCATGTTTGTACTTGCAATTCTGATGGTGATTCAAAATATGGTAATGAAACATTTTGTGAAATTTCTTAATGTCGTCTGTAGACACCGGGCGTGTGGAAAGTGTTAATATAGTCATATGAAACACTGTCACTGGTTTTAATTTTTAGCTATTTTTGAATTTATTTATGCCTTTAGCTGCTGATGTAATTGATTATGAGTGTATACTAGTGACACCACAAGACACAGAGAATAAGAAGCTTCCACTAATTGTTTTTCCCCATGGTAAGTTTTCATATAATTATTTACTACTACTTTATTTATTTCAATCATTTATTAACTTTATTTTAATCTGGGTCAAAACCCTTTTCTATTCCCTTTTATATTAGCCAAATTTGTTACAATATTGTACTATAGTCACTGTTATGGCTGAAATTGAAGCTATTTCATGCAAGCATGTTTTGTTGTTGTTTGCGGAGCTGCGTCCAGATGCATAAATGTGTGTGAACATCTTTGCATGCATGCGCGCAACGATTTCACGATTACATCAGGACACACGGTTGAAGTGTCCGGTATGAGCTTCCGGGTTTACGCCTGTACGCTGTATGCATGCGTTGGTGGAATTAGGCCTAAAAAAGAAGAAGTTTGATTGGCCTAACCCGACCGACCCTAAATACATCGCCGACCCTGAATATTTTTTATTATTTTGAGGGAGGAAAAAAACGGTATGTTATAACTTCAGTGATTTAGGATTTTCTTGCAATTTGCCTAGGTGAACAAAATGAGGATGGGGTGTACTATTGGATTATTGTAAAAAGATGGTTGAGCAATTTTATGTGATCCAAAATCTGCTTCCATAAAGGGCCAAAATACCAGCAAGGTACAAAATTGCCATAAATTATTAAAAAAATGTTTGCCAAATTTCTAATCAAAACCCATTTATATTTGCGCGCCTAATTACCTTTATATTGTCATTTTGAATACATTAGATAATCATATCAGCATGAACATTTATCTTTATGATGATATAAAATGACTTAATTGGATGTGGACAAAAAAGAGAGCTGGTGATATGTAACTGCTAATGGCAGAACATAGAGGAATAGATCCGGTTTAAATTACATTCAAGGTACAGGGAAGATGTTCAATCCACAATGGGCAGATATTTGAATATAAGCTATACAAGGTAGTCCATGCATGGTACCATGTTCATGTTTGAAAAAAATTAAAGAGTGTTGAAAATGTAAAAAAATTGAAGACAAAAAAGAAGTAAATTCTTGTCTGATCTGGCTACAGAACTGGCTTATTATTATTATATTATTATTACAGAGCATTTATAAGGCGCTTTTCCAAAAAAGATCAAAGCGCCGTACACAATACAAATAACAACATTATAAAATATTAAAAAGATACAATCAAAGTATATACACAGTTAAAGTCACCTCACACAAAGTATATACACAGTTATTGCGTCACCTCACATGGCCTCTAACATTTCACAATGCATAGAGAATCAGGATACTGTAAAACACTATAATTTTGTGGATGCTTTATTTCGTGAATTTATAATTGCTGCCATTTTAGCAGGCATTTAATTTTGCGAATCTGGAATTGTTACTGTTACTTTCAATGCAAAATTATCAGTTTCGCGGGTATTTAATTTTGCGAATCCACATCCCTCACGAAATTCACGAAATTAAAGGCATATTATGTGATTATGTGACCTCTATTCAAGATATTTTTTAGAAAGTAGATTTTCTTGCAGATTTACATTTCTGATCATAAATCGTACATACGTTCCAAGTTACAGAGCGATACGATTCCTAATTACCTCAAAATCATGGTTTTAGACGGAATTTAGACTAGAGTAAAATCCGACAGTTTATTTTCACTCTAAAACCATGATTTTGAAGTAATTAAGAATCGCATCGCCCTGTAACTTGGAATGTATGTATGATTTATAATCAGAAATGTAAATCTGCAAGAAAATCGGCTTTCAATTTTTTTTTCGATGTTGAGGGCGTTCCCTGGAAAGATCACATAATATACCTTAAGTGGTTTCACAGTATTTTATTATTCTCACTTAACGATCCTGGTGTCATTAAAGCCTTACTCATGTGTTGGAGGCTGCGCCCACAATTTTGATAAAAAACTGGAATTTGTACATTTTTACAATTGTATTACATGTATGAACTTACTCTTGTAAAGAATCAGAAAAATCAGCCCTCTTTGTACAACAGAAGGCTAATTCAAATATTCTTTTCTAGGGCGATTGAAGAATTTCACACTATAGCTGGGGAGCATGGGTCAATTTTAGGGTTTTTCTGGTCCCGGTCTGCAAAATGTTCCTTGAAGTCAGTAGAATTACAACCTAGGTAGACATCCTTGTCAATGTGGGTGTTAAATTTACATGTGACCTTTATTTAGGGTAAAAAAGTCACATGTGAACTGCAATTTATTTCAAAACCATGTGTGCTCCCCAGCCATATACAGTCACAATAAAATATACTGGGCATAAGGCTGCTTTTGTGATTTTGTGAGGGGCAACAGCAAAAATGACCATTATCAATGTTCATCTTGAATTCTATATGCAAATATGATTCATCAACGCTGCATACCCCTTTAGTAATAGGTTTTATTTATTCATTATTATTTGTGACCCACCCAGTATTTTGTTTCTCTTTGATTCTTGTAGGTGGTCCACATACTGCAATCATGGCTGAATACATGCTGTCACCTGCCTTCTTCTGCAAACAGGGATTTGCTGTACTTCTTGGTAAATTCTTGGGGTTTATCAGAAAAATATAATTTTTATGTAACACTATGCTTCCCTGTGATATCGATAATGGTGCAATTTGGAATCATTAAGAGGACCATCAAATTGCAATAATTATAGTGTGTAACACATTTACTAAACTAAACTCATGATGTTCAGATCACTTTTTACTTTTTTCCCATCAAAATATTTTGATATCAGAAGAAACCCCATTTGTCTCAATATTTCTGTAAAATGTTTTTAGCGCAACATATGTTCCATTTAGAAGTTATAGGCCAAAATGCAGTGAATTACTGCCAAAGGTGGTTAACCACCCAGCCAGTTTGTAATAATAACCATTGGAGTTACGCAGCTCAAACTTTGGAATATGACTATTTCAAGGATGATCCTTCATGTAAAATAGAGAACATCAAGTTGAAAATCGGGCCAGCAATTGGAACACTAATACCTTTAAGCCATTTCACATCAAGCTGGCAATCGATGTTTAGATGATTGTTCATAGCCAAGAGGTGTACAATTCACCTGCAATCACATACAAATTGATCATTGTATGAATTCACATAGAAAAGATCCTTTTGAAGATTATTGATCATACAAAACAGCTGTTATTTAGTCTACAAAGGGTCAAAATGGATTGATTATTGCCTTTGCGTGAAAAGGCTTGTAAAGATATAAATTAGAGACACTTTAATCCAACCAGAATACCTACATCTTGATGCTTAGGTCAGATATATCAATACATTGCTGTTTCAGTTTATCATTCCTCTTACACTGTACTGGTAGTATGTATCAATTTGCCACCCATAAATTGTCGCTATTGTTTGAGGGCAATGAAGACATTTTAATGATAAAGAGCTCAACAAAAGGAAGTCATACACTTTGTTTAGGCCCTTTGTTTTGAAGTGACTTCCAATTTGTTTTGACATTTGGATGAATCTTGTTGGCACAATTTGGTACTAAATTGGCCATCAAACAACAAATATGTGTGGTGGCATGGGAAAACCCTTCACATGGTCATTTTCTAGCAACTTGGTTTTTTTCTTTGGCAGAGAGCTTCATACTCTACTGAGTATAGGACTGTTTAAATTTTTCAGAAATTCCATCTAGACCTACTGTACAGTTATAGTATTTTAAAGTTAGTTTAAACGCAACACTAAAAATTGAAACTGGCAATTCAAAGGTGTACATAAAATCTTTTAAATGCTCTAATAATAATAAAACTACATTGTCATATGAAAAGGACTTTTGATATGAACCTAGTTTTTTGTGATATTATTAACAATTGTAAGTTCTTCACTTTCAAAATCTTTACAATGCATTGTCGGAATTCACAAGTGGTTACCATGGTAACAATGTCATTTTACGTAAACATAGCATTTTACGCATAAAATTTGATAAACAAGGTTCAGAAAAGTACTAAAATAAACTTAACATCTGGAATTTTGCATAAAAAACTCCTGGAGACTAAAGTTCAAGGTATAATCTCTATATTGGGACCGAAGTTGGAAAATTGACTTGGAACTCATTTGTTAGAACAAATGAATAATATTTTGGTATGACCCAGATATCTCAATATTAACACTAGCGACTTCCGACGGGTTTTCCTATACCACCACACATATAAGCCATGCAATTAGCACCATTTAATGAAAATCTGTGCTGTTTCCAAATTCGCATTTTCAACACACTATGTGTGGTTACCAAACACATCCCACATTTGTCCCGTATTGATCACCGCACATTTCAAATTCAAACTGTCATGCATGGGTAGTGTAGCACGGTTGCAATGTGTTTAATCGATATCCCCAGCAGTCATCCAGGACATGCAATGCCATTCACAGCATTTCCTTTCAGCGTATAGTGTGTTGAAAATGTGAATTTCCAAACGTCACAGATTTTCTTTAAATGGTACTAATCATGGCTGATATTTGTTGTTTTGTGGCAAATTTGGTGCCAAACTGTGCCAAAAAGATTCATCCAAATGTCTATCTAGCCTGTTTGGTCAAAAAATAATTGGAATTTACTCTTTAGGACATAAACAAAGTATACATGCTTCTGTAAACAACGTGTATGACTTTCTTTTGTTGAGCTCTTTATAACCAGGTTAACCCCCTGGGGTCTACCTGTCTATCTTACAGTGGTTATAATTGGTCTATTACAAGATGTACTCATATGAATAGCCAATTCAAATGCAGCTTGTAAAATGTTTCACTCCCATCTTTATCAGGGATACAATTAATCTAACAATGTCTCTCATTGGTGCAATAAATGATGTATCCATCTTTTTAACCAATCGGCCGGTAGTTCTCAGGGGGTTTTAAACACAGACGGCTGTATGCAGCCATAAGGACGTCCGCTGCTTCTGTCAATCACAAGTTCTTTCTATTGTCTGGCGATATGAACTTGTTTACCGTGCATCAGTGCGTTTTCAATCACTCGGTGATCAATTGTACATGAAGATGTAAACACGGGCCGCCAATCGATTGATCACAACATGATATTATTAGAATAATTCAATGATCACAACCATGCTGGTCTTGAGCTGCCGGTTCCCTGCACCCCCGCGCCAACGATGCCAAAATAAATACATAGACAAATAACAAACTGACAAACGACATCAAATTTATTAGAAAACATAGTGTCAGAAACTTGCCAATTCATCATTTTTATATTTATTCATTTCATTTCATCAGAAAAATGTTCTTACTTACATTTGTAAAAACTCAACCCAGTTGACCGAAGTGGGTGCTTCTAACAAAAGGAATCAGTTGGAAACAAAAGCATGACAGAAGGGACACCGGACATTTCGTATTTTATCAGCTAAGATTGAGTTCTAATTATTTTTGTTTATTTAGTGGGTAAAACCAGGTAAAACCAATATAAAACCAAGAAACCTTTCCTGGTAATACCCGTAGCGTGACAACCGACCCAGTCGTTTACTTAGTAATCGATATTTGATCGATCAACTAATTTATTGAAAATACACTGATGCACGGTAAACAAGTTCATATCGCCAGACAATAGAAAGAACTTGTGATTGACAGACGCAGTGGACGTCCTTATGGCTGCATACAGCCGTCTGTGTTTTAAACTACATTTGATAACAAAAAAACAATCTTGATTCATATTTGCTATTGTTTTTTTAAATTTGTTAGTCAACTACCGAGGTTCTCTGGGATTTGGACAGTCAGGTGTGTTATCATTACCAGGCAGAATAGGCACACAGGATGTCAAAGATGTACAGGTAAGTCTTATTTGATTTTATATACATGTAGACCAAAGGTATCTTATTTTAGGCTAAGCAAGAAAAAAAGATCTGTCTCACATACGCCGCATTTTTTAGTTTAAAAACTGGCTCCGAAAGGGGAAAAAAATAAAATAAAAGATTCTACATTTAGCATAGGTATTTAAAACAAAAATAAATCGCATATATATTGCATAGCTATTTCCCCAAATGTATGTAAAAAAGAACTTTTTTTGTTATATGAGATGCTATGGTTTGGTTTGCGACCAACACATGTGACTGTAATGTTAACAGAACAACATAATGGGTGTTAGCAAAGTTTTATGTAACAAAAACATTTGCAGGATCCTTAGGATGACAAACTCAAACAAAACCATTTCAAAGTCCTAAATGATAAAGAGTTCCTGCCATGCATCTAATGAAACTATTAGAGAGAAACAAAATGAACATTATTATTGTGGTGGATTGTGAATTAAATTTTTAAGGATACTGGCCTGCATGAAGTGTCTGAATTGAATAAATTTGGAAAGATGTGTGTTTCTGAATCGAAAATGTATTTAATTTCCAATTAATTTGTATTACTGTCAGCTAATGCCATTGTTCTTTGAATAGCCGATCTGATGAACGCTTTCCTGAAGTATACAAAGAAATACAAAAAATGCAGCAGTGTGTATCACACTTGTTCTCTTTTTATTTGTGGAGGGAGTGCACAAGGAAACAAAGTCACTATAGTTTAATCATTTCCAAATTGGCAAGAAATATTTGGTTTTTATCTCCCCGCACACAAAAGTAATCCAAGCGTATGATTATGGCCACATGCACACGGTTTTGATTCACAGTGCGCTTATTGCCTTCATGCGTGCCCACGTCCTTCCGTATTCATTCGCTGCTGTAAGGAGGCTTCGCCAATTTGGAACTGATCAAACTATACAAAAGATCAGTCAATGGTTTGTTTATTTTTTATATTTTGGTTGTAAAGAGATGTATTTTTCTCAAAAGTTTATGTGCTCAATATTCTGTGGGAAATGAGTATTAACTTGGGGCAACCATGTCACAGTTGAGGATTAAACATAGAATAGTTTACCACATAATGTGATACGATCTGTGAAAACCCGTCGGATATCGCAAAATGTGAACTAGGAATTATGGGTAAAATGTAAAAATTAAAAAAATTAGATTTTTGACAGATTTTTTTAGAAAATTAATGTCCAATACTTTGTCATCTTTTATGAAATTTCACCTTCAAAAACTTACTTAGGGGGCTGTGGACTCTCAGGTACAGCCTCCGTAAAACTGCCGTAACTTCTTCAATATTCATTTAATCTTTATAAACGTATACAGTTTTTTGCACAAAAGGGTTCAATTAATCCAACCATGATAATGAAATTGACCATTTTGGAAAAAATTATAAAAAACATGTTTTTTGACCCATTTTAGGTTCTGCAAAGATAACTCAAAATATATTTTGTTAAATTTTGTCAGACTAGTTTTATGTTAATCCTGATAACATTCCCCAGGAGCGTTTTTTAATTTTTTTTAATATCTTATTTATTTTTTGAGTTAGAGACCAAAAAGTGCCAAAAAATGTGATTTTTTCCCCAAAAATGTGAATTTTCATGATTTTGGCGGTAAAAATCACATTTTTTGGCACGTTTTGGTCTCTAACTCAAAAAATAAATAAGATATTAAAAATTTAAAAAAAATGCTCCTGGGGAATGTTATCAGGATTAACATAAAACTAGTCTGACAAAATTTAACAAAATATATTTTGAGTTATCTTTGCAGAACCTAAAATGGGTCAAAAAACATGTTTTTTATAATTTTTTCCAAAATGGTCAATTTCATTATCATGGTTGGATTAATTGAACCCTTTCGTGCAAAAAACTGTATGCGTTTATAAAGATTAAATGAATATTGAAGAAGTTACGGCAGTTTTACGGAGGCTGTACCTGAGAGTCCACAGCCTCCACAGTCACTTTTCTTATTAACTTTATAATGTTATTCTGTTGAACTATGTATCTTTTTGACCTGTTTTCATGATTTCTTGTTTTTTAGCTTTTATGACATCACAATCATAATTCGCTCATAACCTTTTTTGTATCGATCGTAGAAAAATGATCGAAGCATTTCTGTAAACAGCACAGTTTCAGCTTTCTTATGATATAAATATCTCCAATATGAAAAATCCCACCATGTGGCTGTTTTTCACAGATCGCATTACATATTTGTATTTAAGTCAGTCTCATTGCCTGTTTTAGGATGCTGTTGAAAGTGTTATAGAATCTGGTGTAGCTGACAAGAACAGGGTTGTGTTAACAGGTGGCTCACATGGAGGATTTCTGGTAACACATCTCATAGGGCAGTATCCGGTAAGTATACATAATATTGCATTTCATAGCTTGGGCAAGATATATAATAATCGATATGCAGAATTCAAAGTGTGCATCATTTTTGCAGAATTCAAAGTGGGCATCACTTTTGATAGTACAGTTTTACATTTGTATGTAATGAAAATGTGTGTAAGTTAGTTTCGTAAGATGATCTCTGTTTTGAGTAAATTGCTTTTTTAAAAGCAAAAGCTTTACTCAAAAGAGATCCATGGGTACTGTATCTGTACTAATTATAAAATTGATAGAGTGAACTGTACGGCCGTGAAATTTTAGGAGAATCATTTGAAAAAGCTGTGCACCGTGTGATCTAGATCTGGCTAGAACTCAACTCCAATTGTGAGGTTCAATGAGTAAAACAGATATGTACAGACTGTGCACTTTTGAATACATGTACTTGTTTACTGGTTATAATGGCATGTGACGCTCAACACATTTTTATGATCCTTATTGTGACCCAACATGAGTAAATGAGGCATAATGCGGCAGTAGCTAATTTGATTTTTAAGAGCAAAAATGGTCAAAATATGTCAAATTCATAAAAAGTCGTATTTCTGATTAAATAAAGAGTTAAAATACATTTTGAGGTATTTAATTTTCATTTACTCCATTGATTTGTTAACAAAACCAACACTTAAAATGGCCATAACTTTACAATTTGTGTTGATGTTTTGTGACAGAGTGATTTCAATAATCAGTAACTTTGGTGATATTAGGAATGTGATATAAGTTGATTTTTGTACCAAAATGTCCCTTAACTTATATAAATATTATCATGATATCAATAACTCAATATCCATATTTCCTTCATTGTGCCTCATTTACCCGGGTTGGGTCACAATTTATTAATAATAGGGAGTGACTGAATTATGCAATACCTGCTATTTTCTTTGTTCGCAGGACTTTTACAAAGCCTGTTGTACCAGGAATCCTGTAACAAATATTGCATGTAAGTTTAAAATTTGTCTAAAATTAAACACTGTGAAATATTGTTATGATCGGGCATAAATGAAAATTGAGAAAAAGCTTAAATAGTGAGTAATTTTGAACGTATTTCATGATTTATATGGAGCATTTGAATGAATATAATACTAAATAGATTTAGAGAGAACAATTATTTAGGGAAGATTATTTACATCATAAATTAAAAGGCTGACATTTGACCCATGTCACGAGTGTCTTTTTAAAATAGTTGAAGATTTGAATAGAAGTCAGTGTCAAACTTCCTTACCTAATACTAATTGTTGGGGTATCAGATGATCATCAGCATGGAATTATATCAATTTCACCACTTTCAGAAATTGAAGTTATAAAAGGATATGTCAGATTGTAGAGATTATCAATTTTGTTGCAAGATACTAAATTTCATAAGAAAAAAGAAAACCCCCAGAAACAGACCAGTTTTCAATTTCAACCATACTTGGTAACAATAATCTTTAGAAAAAGGGGATTCCACATGCTCATGGGGGAGGGGGCGGGGGGGGGGGGGGGGGGGGGTGTAGACAGATTGACCTCTGTCCCCATTTTGCCGACACTTTAAACTACACTTATTGCTGCTGTTTTGGGCTCTCATATAAAGTCAGACATCTCAGCCAAACTTGGTGACAATATTATTTGGGTAAGGGGACTTGAGACGTGCATGAGGTGTACATAGATTGACCTCTAATGACCATACATGACCTTTGACCCCAATTTTGTCAACACTTTAAACAGCACTTTATTACTTTTTTGTAAAGTCAGACTTCAATCTTGGCCAAACTTGGTGACAATAATCTTTAGGTAAGGGAATTGAGATGTTCATTGGGTGTACACTGATTGACATCTAATGACCCCTACATGACATTTAACCCCAATTTGTAAATGCTTTAAACTGCAATTATTGCTCTTTAGGGCTCTCATATGAAAAGTCAAACTTCAACCTCAACTAAACTTGGTAACCATAATATTAGGGTAAGGGGATTTGAGATGGCTCATGGGGTGTACCCAGATTGACCTCTAATGACCCCTATGTGACCTTTGACCCCATTTAGGTGAATCTCCCAGCCAGGGGGATTCGCCAGTTGTGACTTGCAGTATTTTCTTTTATTTATCATACATCTTTATTTTTCCAGCTATGCTAGGCTCTACAGACATCCCTGACTGGTGAGTAGAGGAATGCTATGGGTATGGTGTGTGTGGTGGTGTGTGGTACTCTTATAGTTTGAAATTAGTTAGCTCCATGACAAAAATACAGATCAAGGGTGGAATACTGATCAAGGGTGCTTTTTCTTAAAGAGAACATAAGACTGTGTGAGCTGTTGTTATATTGACATTATAAAATTGCCAATTTAAAAAGATGTTTCGTTCACAAATGAATTCATTATAAAGGTGTCTTGAGTCAATCAAAAGCACAGTAATAAAGGGTGTATATTGGATTTGAAATTTTGTCTAGCAAATTCCTTGTTAACCCTTTGAACCCTGACCTATATATAGCATTCCGGTGCCCCACCCTGACTTATGAGCACAAATTTGAATAAATTGTGCATTACAATAGGGAATGTTGTTATAATATTGTTTTCAATGTTATTTTGTTCTGTTTTGCATTTTTATGTATTTTATTGAATAAAAGACATGTTAGAAATCATATATAGTGTGTTTTTGCTTACTTTACTGCCAATATGCCACCTTTGTGTGCCAATCCGCCCAACAGTTGAATCAGCACCCCCCTTGTTGTTGTAAGCTTACATTTCTATCTGTACTGTCATCACTATATCGGATACTGTATGTGTATGCTAATGGCAGTAGTGCATCATCACTTTCGATGTCGTTTTCGCTCTCAAAATCACTCTCATGACCATAATCCGGGTCATCCATGTCCTCTTGAGAATCCTGGGAATCACCATCGAGAATTTGGCGCCGTACCGCATCCGCATCCATCAAATTTCTTGCCATATTTGATGAAACTCTTGAGAAAAACATTCACAAATCCTTCGTGAGTTTATTTATAACTTGCAGAGGTCACATAAATTACAAGAGGTCAAATGACAAAGCAAAACAAGTCACATGTTCAGTCACCTGATCGGACTTGTTCAGAAGGCACCGTACGGTGCCTTTCGGGTTATAGCGCCCGAGGTTGAAGGCACCGTACAGTGCCTTTCGGGTTCAAAGGGTTAAAAGGGTCACTTTGCCACCTCGTTCCGGCACATACCGTTTTTTTCTAGGACAGAATTGTTCATTAGGGAAATATATATTTTTTTTCAAGGAATGTTTAATTTATAATTAAAATGTAGAAATTAATGGCCATCTCTTCGGTGGGACACCCCAAGGTTTCTTGTTTTCACATGAAAGGACATCCTGATTCAGTTTTGAATTTGTATCAGCTAGAATTTGTGTTGAATAAAAACTTATTTTGTTTTCATAGGAACTACGCAGAGGCAGGTTTAAAGTTTGAGATGGGCTCTGTGCCGACAGCAAAGACTTATCAAGAAATGCTGGAGAAATCCCCCATTGTTCATGTAGATAAGGTAAGAATACATTGAAGCAACATTTTATCAAATACATTTAAAATCTGTGGTTGATGTTTCATAATGTGTGACATCAGTGGTATTTGGACATCATTATTTGTTAAAGGAGAACAGTACTATCATGAAACCCAAGCATTATATGGTAGGAAAATATTTTTTTTAAATATTGACCAGGTAATTTGAACACAGAACTATAATATTCAATAAAACAAATTTCAACCGCACATCCCCAACCAATGAATTTTTGAAATTTGCGCCCGGTTGTCCGAGTCGAAAGTGCCGATAGGATAGTCAAATATAGTGACGACATCGTCGGTAAAGCCGCCTCATCGCTGCACGTAATCACACAGGAATTCAATGCATAAATAAAAAATATCAATACATGAAACGAGATGTGGAAATCTCGTAACTGTTTCGACATTACTTCGATCAATAGGGCGATGTCCATACAGGTGATTTTTTACTTTCTAAAGCCGATTTTGTCTTAACGCATCACTTTTAAAAACTTTAACCCTACGGATGTGGTCTGTATAATAATAATGCAGGGCAAGAAAAACTGCAATCCAATGATGCAGGTTATTTGTGATATTTATGGATCAAGCCATTTACTGTTAATATACATGTATAACATGCTCGGCACTAGCCTTTAAAGATTCCCCTTCATTCCTCAAACTGGACCAGGCTGATTTTTGGGGCGGGGACATATTTGTAATCATATTTCCGGGTCACATCAGGTATGATTCATTACAGTATTTCCCCTCACATAGTGCTGGCTATTAAATACTTTCAGGGCACCCTGACTCCCCTTTCTTCAAACTTGACCAGGCTGATTTCTGGGTGGGGACATGTTTTAAATCATATTTTCATACAAGGAATGTAGAGGATTCCCATAGGGACTGTCTACAAGGCATTTCACCATATTAGGACAAAGGATAGTAGGCACTGGGTGAAAAATAATCCTTATTCCCTGATTAACTGTTTTTAAATGGCAATAGTTTGTTACGTTATTATAATGGATCACTTCTTTGTTCTATATTACAGGTCAAGACTCCATTGCTAGTTATGATAGGAGCAGAAGACAGAAGGGTACCACCAAAACAAGGTCATGAGTACTACAGGGCTTTGAAAGCCAGAGGTGTAGAAACAAAGTAAGTCAACTTAGTATTTAGTTGATGGAATGTCATTAGGCAAGGAAAAAAACCCACCCTGTTTTACGGGCCTGGCCGACCCACTTTTTGCATTTTTCCAAGATTTGTTTCCTTTTTTTTAAGAATTTTTTCTCTCAAATCAGCTGTTTTTTGGCTGAAAATCTGTCAATTTTTTTTCTTCTCACAAATTGTTAAATTGTCCCAATTTTTGCAGAGTTTTGTGACATTTTGGGTAAAAAAAACACCCCAAAAAACCAAAAAACAAACAACCCCTCCACCCCCCCCCCCTCCGACCGACCCTACTTGCCATGCCTGTAAAACATGGTTTTTTTCTTCTTTTCGTTGCCTTATCTACATGAATAGAAAATGGTCACCAATTGATAATGTCAAAAATGGTAAAGAGTGCTCAAAACTGGATTTTGTTTTGTCATAATTTAAGTGACAATTGAGTATTTGCAATTTATACAAAATGAAGGTGTGGCAAAAAGTACTGTACAGGTTGGTTTAAATATGGTCTTTCAATTTAATTGGGCACTATTTTATTCCAAGGATGAAAATGCTCAATTTGTCTAAGTATTCGTCCAGTTTAGACCTACTCTTCTGGATTCTATCACAAATCTCTACAAATGTTGTTAACATACAGCGTGTCCCCAAAAAACTGGGTCCAAAAACCAGGAGAGCTTATAACTCAAAATGTAGGAAACATAGCTCATTCATATTTAAGGATATGAAAGTGAATGTATCTCACATAGTTTGGTGAAATTATGAGACCAATCGGATGTCAGGTTTTGAAATACAAAGCTTTAAATACAGCATGGCCAGAACCTGTTTTTCTGATTTTTACGCATCGTGCTGACTTCATCAAAGTTTTTCTTTTGACTTTATTCTTTACAATGACTTAGTACTGCAGTACAGAGAAACAGAAAATTACAATTGAAATGTGTAAATACCTTAGAAATGTTTTAGAAAATACAAACAAACCTCCTGCCATTCTTTGTATGAGTTCAAAAACCATTTCTTCTGAATTGGACACCATTCATATTATTAAAGGAATAGAAGGCAGGGTATCAGGGCATTCTAACAGTTGCTCTGTTTTTGTACAGTTGCAATAACATGGTTACTGCAATGGGTATTTCTAATGCTGAATATTGATCCAAAATACATGTAATTGAATCCTTTTTTACCAAACATAAGTTATTTTGGACAATTACCACTATGCAGGGAAAACTTTCACACAACGCACAGATGCAACACATGGTTGGTTTATTGTTAAATTGGAAAACGAGTTCTGAACATGCTATATTGAAAGCTTTGTAATACAGAAAGTTGCCATCCGATTAGTCTCACAATTTCACCAATTAAGGTCAGGTGGACCTATTTTGTTGGGGCATGCTGTATGGTCTATTCATTTCCACTCTTTATAAAACAGCATATAGGCGTAAATCCCCCAAATATCTGACCGGGGAGGATGGCCTGTCTATAGATGCAATCACCCCCTAATGTGTATGCATACATGTATGATAAAATATACTGCTTTTATAGAAATGTGAATGGATTACATTTTCCGTAACTAAATTGCCCGAATCCAGTTTCAATTTGTTTCAGCTGTGCGCCCTTCAGATAACTCTGTGCTTGCAACAGTGAAATTGGTGCTAGCACCAGCCAATCATCCCAATGCCCAAAACAAATTTACACTACTGTAAAACAGCACTCTACTCTTGTTTTTCATTGCATTTGTTATTCTCATTTGTGTTTTTGCAGATTACATGTTTATCCTGAGAACAATCACTCCCTATCCAAAGTGGACTGTGAAGGAGACTGTATGCTGAATATGTACAAGTGGTTCTCTACTCATATATGACTGATGAAAGAGTCTAGGAATAAGCCACATATGTGACATACTGACATAACGCTGAATAAAAGTATTCATGTTCTTTTACGCTGAATAAAAGTACCCTACAACTCGACGGTGAATTTGCCATTTTGTTTAAATCCACTTCAACTGTACTATACATTAGGCTATATTAAAAAAATCATTTGTCTCAAAGCTCCCGCGCATGTTAGTTAATTGGTGCGCGTTAGAAATACAAAAAAATCTTTTGGGATTTTTTTTGTTTTAATCCCAAAGTTTCACTGATTTTTCAGATTTTCATTAATCACATCATTTTAAATACAAAAGGTCACTTTTACAAGGATTTCAATATTTTATATTTATAAAAAATAAAATTAAAAAAAACTTTAATAAAAACCCGCATTCCGCATTAGGTTTTGAAAAACTGAAGAGCTTTGAGACCCTTACCTGTCACACAAGGTTATTTGACTTGACATTGCATAAAAGTATGGGATCTGTATCTCATCCACAGAATGTGGGATGCATGTGTAAAACTTGACTTCAACTATTATATATGGCAATTTGAGCATGGGCAGTAACTATCCACCTGTGTCCAACAATAACCATGAGAATACATGCTGCACAGCCAAATTTTTAATGGACATTCTTTCATAACCCAGTGTTTCTGAGTACTGCAAGGGTTGATGTGAAAAATTACAATTGTTTCAATGAACATAAATGATAGGTCCTGAGTGTCAATCCCAGTCGAGAAATGATCACCGTAAGGGAAAGATTAAATTATTACCATCACTTCCACTTCGTGTCCCAAGTAACTTTGATTTAATGAACATACACTGTCTATGTAAGCAGGTTAACTATTCAAGACTCGGTAATTGTGTTTCATGTAAATGCATTTCAGGAGCAGTATCGGGCTATATAAAAGTACATCCTTATCAATCAACTAACGCAACTCACTCTGCCGGCATTTCTCACTGAAAACATGCCAATTAATGGACTTAAATCTGCTCAATAGACTTTCTCCATGTTGCTCCACATCTACTTATCAGTGATAATTTGGTCATAGAAATCAGAGAGTCTGAAATCTCTTCTATTATCGTTAACATATAATGGTAAGTCACATGTGGCCTTGTCTGATTTATTACTTGATGTACAAGGGCTACAAATGTTCTTGTTCATGTGGCAAAGATGGGATAGTAAATTGGAGTAAGAGTATAATTACTAGCCAAAGAAACATCGTAATTCATGAGAATAATTTTTATTGTCGTGGATCATCCTAAAATGTGTACATGATACAACAACAACAACAACCACAGGCTGAAAAAGTAGGGAATACGGAAAGCTCCTTGCAGGGAAATTTGAGCATTTGGAGGGAAATTTTGGCATTTGGAGGGAAATGTTACTCTTTTATTAAGAAATTCATTCCATTTTACCACAAATGGAAAAAAAAACCATTTTTGCGAAGTTTATTATCAAAGTTTACCTATTCCCAGACCTCAAATTAATCAAAGACATCGAAGGCAATTGCCTTGGATCAGTGGCGTAGCTCAGGGGGGGGGGGGGGGGGGGGGGGGGGGCACGGGAAAAACCCATTTGTGCCCCCGCCCCCAAAACCCATTTGTGCCCCCGCCCCCAACCCTCTAAAAAAATATAATAAGGGGAAAAAAAGAAAATAGGGAAAAAAATGATAAAAGACCGAGATTGCGTGCGAGGTACTGGTTATGTGTGGGCATATTCAGCCCAAATAGTCAAATATAAGACAAAATTGTACATATAGTACATGTACTGTGCGATTTTTTTTGACCGTGCGAATTTTTTTGACCTCCCCCCTCCCCCCCCCCCCCCCCACCCCACTTACGTGAAAATCACGAGTTGGTGACTGGAATTTTTTTTGGGGCAACCTTTTACGAAAATTTCAGAAATCTTGCCCCCCCCTGAAAAAAATCCCAGCTACGCCACTGCCTTGGATGCCCCACCTAGTTGCCTACATGTAGATGCCCTCCATTTCTGGCTATTTTCACTCCATCCAAAAGTACATAATTGCCTTGGTGCCCCTTTCAAAGTGCCTTAAATTGCTTGCCCTTTTCATTTCATAACCCTAACCCCGGTTTAGGATTTTTGACCGGGATCACAATTTTCGAGGAAAAAACACCAACTAAATCTCCGGGAACCTGCCGGGATTCGATCCGGGGACCCTCCGTTCTCAAGCCCCACCTTCCCACCACTAAGCCACGGCCCTCAGCTACACATTCGTGCAGTATACTGCACTCATTATATAGGCTCGGTTGACTACGTCATCGAAAACCGACGGCGCATGCGTTTGGAGAGGGACTTTGGATTAGCATTTTTTAGCACTCAGGGGGGTTAGGGTTAATTTGAGGCATGCCTATTCATGGTGCATAAAACTGTTAAAATGCATCGTTAAAATTGTATCACACCAGGCTTGTCAAGTTCTAACAAATGCAATGCAGAAGACTTATTTTCAAAGTTCAAAATTATACATTTAAAAAGTGATGTTTATTTCCCTTGCTTATAAATGTACTCTTAAAACAAACACGTATTGTAATAAAGTAAGGACTGGAATTGCCAACTGGGCATTTATAATCTCCAATATCTTGCAATTTCCGTAAGCTTCACGCCATTTTGCGTGAGAATTTTCCTTGTTGGAGCTTGAGAAATTGTCTCAGTGAGTGATTCTTATAAGCCGAATGCATAGTCAGCCACTCATAATGAGAATACAAATGGATTTACATTTACTAGGATGTAATGTACCTGTAATGTAAATGTACATGTAATTAGATTACGTGTAATTAGATTACGTGTAATTAGATTACATGGTTTTCCCCATACAATATGTAGGTTTTCCCCATAAAATATGTAGAATGGTATTAAAATATTAAAAAAAGGAAATCCATTTAGATGTAACTTTTGTAGTTTTGTTTAAAGTTGTATGTTCCGATCACTTTTTTGGGGCTATGATTTTTTTCCCATCAAGATGTTTTGATATCAGAAGAATCCCCATATTTTTCTCATTTGTCTGTAAAATCTAAGGGGCCAAAAATGTTCCATTTAGAAATTATAAGCTAAAATGTGGTGAATTACTGCCAAATGTGGTTAACCACCAACCAGTTTGTGTACAACTCAATGGGCAAAAGTCGTGTGACATTGTGCTTCTAAAAAGAACCATTAGAGTTATGCAACTCAAACTTTGGAATGCGACAATTTTAAGGATGACCTTTCATGTAAAATAGAAAACATCAAGTTGAAAATCGGGCCAGCAATCGGAACATCTACCTTTAAGAATAGAATCTCTACCAAGAGTGAAAAAAGTGAGAAAAGCTTGTAAAAAGGGAATACAATGTACAAAATGCCAATGTCATGTCGATCCATATTTTTGTAATAAAAATGAATTGAAATACATATTCTCAATAGAGTACATTTGTGTATAAATAAATCAATGCAAAAAAAACAAGTCATCAGATCACATTGTAGGTTGAATTCTTTTGCAGTCTATCCATATCCACAGGGGAATAGTCTCGTTTTCTTTGTTTGATTGAATTTTCCTTAAAAATTGGTTAATATTAAGGCAGGTTGATACAACTGTGGTCTTTGTAGTGACAAATATAGCTCACTTTTTATATGTTAAAGAGACACGGAGTAGTGTTAAAGATTTAAAAAAAATAAAAATTACTTCAGAATTCAAGATGAACATTAAAAATTACCATTATTGTTGTTTTTACTCACAAAAACACAGCAAAACTTGATTAAAACAAGCAATAACATCGCTATTTATTGAACCTTTTCTTAAAAACGCCCTCTATGTATACATGTATATGGTTGCGGGTATAGTTATCATGCGTGAAATTTTACAATGTACCTGAGATGAGAAAAGTCAGTGCACTTATGCAAATGTTGATATGCTCACAATAACACTCCCATACGAGGCATGCCAGTATTCACACATCAACATCAGCGCACATGCATTAATTTTTCCAATTTATCTCGAAACAACCCATACACATTTATTGACCTATAATTAATGATTACCCAATCTCGACGGTACATTATACCTATACCCCTTTCCAATGTCAGTGCCCCCATCCCAGGAATCAACGCTGGTGGTGTCACCAAGGAATAATCAATTTCAACCTTTGAAGAAATAGAAAAACATTGTTTTTTTTCTGGGATAAACTTCTGGTTCATAATCTACTAGTGTAAAAACAGGGCAACGAAGAGTGCAAACTCCAATTCACTTTCATCACTGGTGTCATCGCTAGCTGCAGAGGTCTTTGTTTTTGATTCTTTGTAGAAGCGTCTTGGAGTGTGAACTGTTATTTTATCAATTTCATGTTTATGATTCTTTGTCACAATCCCTTTCACTTTCTTTGAATACATGTACATCTCTGTACACGAACTATCCTCATTCTTCCCATCGTTAGGCATCGTTGCCGGGATCGTAGCAGTATGCATTGCTATCGTAAATGGTCGGCCTAAGTGGCGCTTGTTTGGAGTAATCTCAAATTTTTCTCGCGTGGTTGCCTTTCCCTGGATTTCTTCCTCCGTTGAATAGCAAACTTCCCATGTTGCATTATTTCTAGCTGCCGATGCCCTCCTAGTCCTATCTGACATCTTTGTAGATTTTGTTTTAAAATATTTCCCTATATCAAAAGTTGGCCAGCTCATTGAGACTTTTATGGGACCAACTTCGCTGACAGGTTCTGCCACATCTAGAGATAAGGTATATAGTTCACCAAATACTAAATACAATCTTGGATTTGTGTGAATGCAAGGTTGATCTACTTCCTTGCATGTGCATTTGTGAATAGAGCATGGCTTGTTGATTTTTTTCATCGGAGTAGGACAAGTACAAATACCGTCAAGATTTGTCGATTCTCTCAATTCAGTCTTGTACAAAATGGCTTCATAGACTTTACTAGCAGGTGGATAAGTCTTACGCACATAGTCCTTGAGTTCATTACTGCATGTACAGCTTTTGATCAGCTTTCTCAAATTATATGTGGTGATGTTGTTAAAACGAATCATTGGAAGTAATTCGTCTAACATGTTGGTGTTTTCTTCAAGACAATTGTCTGATGCTAAATATGTATGTATGTGCCACTCCTCAACCGCATTCCATAATACGGTCTCATCTATTGGTGACATTTCATCGGCAAACTTTGGATCCAAGATGGTTTTCATGTGGTGAACACTGAGTACCGCCAAGTCAATGTCGTCTCTTCTTGACATTCCGATTAAGTTATTGCGAAACACTTCAAAACATTTATCAAGCAAATCAGGCAGATACTGCTCAATGTAATGAAGCCATTTCAAGGAAGACTTTAATACATCTCCATGTACACCGTCCAGTACATCTTCAATGAAAGCCAAGCAAACATTCTTCAGCAATGTAACATCATATTTTTCTGCTAGCATATGCAATGGACACACATTGTCACTAGTAAGAGTGACCTTTCCGGTGTACAAATATTTAAGCAAGTCTGAGAAGGTATCAACACATAGTGGATCTTCTTCTAGCTGGATCAGTTTCTGTTTTGACTCGATCCAATGTGGTCCAGTTAGCATGCTGCTTAATACACTACTCTGTATGGCTAGTATACCCTTGTGGACATGGTAGCTGGTCTGGTTAACCCGCAGGGTAAGGTCACTGGCATCTGGATTGTTGAAATGACCACCGATGCACTCAAGAAGATTACTCTGATGAGTGACATTCTGTATACCGGATGCTGCCGCCATGGTAACCGGACGTCACAGAGTCTGAAAGGTAAAGAAACGATTGTTATTATTTAACTCCAAATGGTTGAGCTTCTTTCAGCCCCAAAAATAATATATGGAGGAGTCGTGGCTTTTCCCCATGAGCACAACAGCCTACAGGCGTATTGTGTATCACAATTCACATGCAAGACACTTTCATGCCGATTCGGCCAGCTACCTCTGAGAGCGAAGAGATAAAAGGCATTTCTTACCAAATTTGAACTAACTAAACAATAGTAATGTTTTTGTAGATCATCATAATATCGTTTCCCATGCAAATGTAGTGGCGCTGCTTAGGACAAGTTAGGGTTCCCTTGGTCCGGCGGCAGTCTGTTGGCAGATACGGGTGTAATACTGATCTATTAGCAAATCTTTGAGTATAACTATCCACCTTATTTCCAAGAAATACTTACTCGAATTTCGAGCGGCTTTGAAACCCTATTTTCTTTACTTCCACATCAACTGTTTCCCCAATAACCCTAAGAAGATAGGCCTTAATAACAGATTTGTGTGGGTGTGTCTTGGGGGTCATTTGGTGGACATTTTTCACACTTTTAAAGGACACAGGAAAAGGGATGATAATCCTGCTACAAGTCTGCGTGGGACATTCCATTACAATAAACAGGGCCAGAAAAATGAACACACCACAAATGACATCATTTGTGGTAATGTCATTTGTGGTATATTGATTATCAGTGAGTATCATGAATAGATTCAAACCAGTCACCTGGAAGTTTCTTTTCATAGTACTCACTGAGCTATCAATAGTTCCACAATTGATGTCATAATCAACTATAGTAGATTCATAAACTCTGGCGCATCGGTATCGATTTTGGACCTCGTCCATTGGGCGTTAGAGGAACCCATTTTGACCAATGATGAAACAGCGGTACTTTTATAGATGCTATTATATGATTATTTGCGCTCCATAATCAAATGCTATTCATGATAGTGTGGCTTTATGAATAGGGCTGATCATATAGCTTTACAATCACGACAACCAAAAACTTAATCCAGCAGCTTCAAATGTGTTCCCTTTGGAAGCGGTTACCACAATAAAAACAAATCGACCATCATCGACCGTATACAGGTTTCGAAAGAAAAATATTATGTATGTCATTTTACCTATTCATAATTTAGTGGATACTTTTTATTATTTTCCGTTTTTATTATGCACGTGGAATAAAGGAAAAATTGAAATGAAAATAACAGTTCTACGTATTTATTTGCGAGAAAAAAACGGAAAATAATTCGATAATCATTTTTTTAAATACCTAGGTACAAAACCATTTGTCCTAATTAAATGAAACAAGGTATTTACAAAAAACTGGTCAACATCCTAAAATGAAATTAACAGACGACACAAAGGAAATATGAAAAAGAAGATTTAGACAGTGTATGATGTATTTTAACAAAAACTCTTTGTTTTAATGCTGGGCTCACTTTTCTCTCTGAAACCCTCCATCGTCTGACTCATTATTCTATCCCACGAGGCCCCACCTGTGTATCTCAACATTTGATGAGGTCGGGTTGAAAATTAACCCGACTAAAAAAACTAAGAATGTTTTAAGGTTATGAATATTAAATAAACAAGTTTGGGGGGATAAAAACTGGTAAAAGTTGGAGAAAAAATGGAGAGAGGATAGGCCCTACAGATAAATAAGAGTAAGCACATATTTAAAAAAATTAAACAGGAACATCAAAACTTCAAATAATAAGTAACATTTTTTTGAACAAGGAATAAAAATATAAGTTATGTTACATTTTATAAACATCGCCAGCTTCGGAAAATATAGCAGCTTCCAAGATATATCCAACCATCCCATAGTAATCGCGACTTTCCACCACGTTGTTATCCCATAATAATCACCCTTGGACCCCGGTAGTTACATTTAGGCCTATAGGGACATTAAGTGGTGTTGAAAATGTTAAATGTTTAAAAATTTACTTCAGAATTCAAGATGAACATTAAAAATTGTCATTATGGTTGTTTAAACACAGCAAAACTTGATTAAAACAATATCATCGCTATTTATTTAAAAACGCCCTATATGCAAATATGGTTCGCGTTATCACACGTACTGCAGGACACCCGTGCATCTTAGCTGTAGGCATAATCACAAAGTGTTTATTTACCTTTGTGGCCCAGGGTTAAGATGGAAACAGGGATCATGATGAGATGACTCACCCATACGTTAGCTCTATAGTCAATAAGTATGACCACACAAGTTAATACAAATTATAGGGGGCGACATTTTAGCAATTTGTATGGGGGTCTATTGATCTGACCGTTACATTTATATACCAAACAGAATATAGTAAACACGACGAATGTCGCAGATTTTGCAAAACTCTATCATTTGTTTTATATTATTTAAACCACTTCTCCACAATTGTAACAGCATATGTGTTCATATTTTCATATCCAGATCTAATATACATTTTAAAGACATCTGTGTACAAATACTGATTCAAGATACATGAAAGCAATTCATAGACTCTACCACAAGGCCTGAATCTGAATTCAAATGTCAATATCCCAGGATATTGACAAAAATAGTTATATCAACCAAGATACGGATTATAAACGTTACTTTAAGTATTTCTGGCTATGAGACCACCTGCATACCTTAATCAATTTATCTGAATAACAATACATTTCTTTATCGTTATGCCGATAATCCAACCGCAAGTTCCCTGTCACTAGGACATAGTGGTGACTACATCACAGTATACATGCACACAAAGACACGGTATTAACCTTGCATATTACGATTAAATTCGAGTGCCTCCCCCTCTTTTGCTTCTGTTACCTCTTTACTGAAATGGTAAATCGCTAAAATCGGCCAATGTCTGCGAATCGACTATAGCACATTGAATGCTTTCTGGTCCCTCCTCGTAGACTTGACTCAAATCACACCACTTGTATTTGCATTTCATGTGCCCTTTAAGCAGTAGGGACAGGCTACAATAAGCTTCAAAGTTGAACAGAAATTGGTATAAAATTTCAAGAGCAAGTTTACTTGGTGAAATAAGTTGTGCAGAATTTAACTTTCACATTACGAAGTTATAAGTGTCATTGTGTCAGATTGGTGAAATAAATCAAACAAAATTGCAAATTTTGAGAATCCATGGATTATTGAAAATACTATCAAGACGAAGGCTATAAGCTATGTCTTATATTGTCCTTGACTCGTCGGTGCATAATTATTATTTGTTATTGGTCAATCGGTAATATCGTGTTCGCTGCCCCGCACAACCTTGCGCAATGGACGGATACATACATTGTAGTACATACACATACGGAATAAGCTGTGAAAAACATGGTGTTTATTCCGTCCGGGGCTCCAAAAACGACATTGCCGGCCAATCACAAGGCATAAGAGAATTTTGTGTAGTTACCGTAATCTATGAATGAAATTTATAATCAGTTCATCTCAACTCTGTGCGAAAAAAATCACACATAAACAGTTAATCATCTTTATTTCGCACTCAGTTACGCAATCATAAATGTTACAGTTTATAAGACGCGGTGCGGTGTTCACAAGCCATATCACAATGTACACACCATACAATGCCATACGCCGGACAATCAGAAATAGTGAGGACAACCCGGGGGCACTGTATAAAAGTTGTAATCATCCGTGTGAATCCACTCTCAAAAATCACCCATAAACACAGATACTCAAAGAGGGAAAAAAGTGACCCTTTAAAGGGGCAATAAGAGATGTGGTGGAGGCTGCGCCCTCAATTACAAAAACTGGGATTTGTATACATTTATACCTCTCTTTGTACAACAAAACGTCGAAAAATTCTGGTTGAGCCGCAACCAGCATTTTACATGGTTTAGGCCAGGGGTGGTATTCCAATATATTTAAACATTGTTTTAATCAAGTTTTGCTGGGTTTTTTTTAGTACCGTAGAAACAACAATATTGGCAATTTTTGATGTTCATCTTGAATTCGGAAGTAAATTATTTAAAATAAAATAAATTCAACATGACATCATGAGGAGTACAACTCGAAGAATCATACTCAGTCATAGGATATAGGCCCTCAAGACAGAGTTTTGACTGACATGAATGAACGTATGAGTAAGTGCAAAAGTGCATGATTCAGTTTTGTTTGTAAATTAATCCCTATGGGCCAACCATTTTGGGGGCTATCTTATTGATGACACAAGACTATTCCCCAAGCAACCCTTATCGCGGATTCATGTTGAAAAAGACACCTCTATTCTGGATCTGGTTCTGGTGTATTACTCCAACAAAGCGGGATCCTGCATCACGTCAGTTTTGCTTTGTTTGTTATTTTCTTAAATTGGCGATTCTTCTTCTTCCGATAAAGTGCAGAATTCATTAAACGAATATAGTTGCACTGGCGGCACTGCACTGGCGGCACCCCTTGATTTTTTTTTTTTTGGGTAAAAATTGCGTTTTTCTTAGTTTCAAATTTCAATGATAGTAAAACTACTCATAAAACATGTTGTTTTATGAATGGAAAATGGGGTCAACGATGGCAAGATACATGAAAATTGTGTCCTAAATTCGCTGTAATGCTCAGAGCTTCCGGGGGCTTCGCCCCCTGGACCCCCAGGACTAACACTCTGCTTCTACTTCTACTTCTACTCGAATACTTGGCAGAATCCATAAGTTAGGACTTTGTGGCCAAGGTTGTAAATTATGCTCATGTGCGGTGGAAAGTACCAAAGTGCTGATCTGTACATGATGTCAATCATCGTGCGAGTAAAAACTGGATGCCTCTTAGTTGCTGGCTGATACTGCTTTCCTGAAGGCCTCCACCGACGGGGAGGTTGCAGCACTTGCCGGGAGGGCGTTCCACCAGATTATTGTGCGGGGAAAGTAAGAATGTTGGAACAGCTGTATGCGGAATGGAATAATCTGGTACTGGTTTGGATGTCATACTGACGTCCAGGGTTTTAGCCAGAGTTCAGCAACTGCCCGTCCAATTTATCAGAATAGCCTGTCCAGAACTTGACCCTAAAATATAAATCAACCTGTTTGCCACCTCTATTGTCACAATGTTCAAATGTGTGCTGTGTTAGCCTTGATTTGTCAGTCAGAACTAGTTTTAAGTTCACTGAACTCTTACAACAACTATTTTTAGAATATCACACCTGTTAAATTCCTTAATTCTGCCCGTCCTGGGAGTAATCTGCCCGTCCAGATGACGGGTGGACGGGTCTCTGGCTAAGACCTTGCTGACGTCATACTACTACTTCCAGTAAAAAATCATGAAACGCACCCCCTTGGGCAAAAGTGTCTGACGGCCCTGGTATCCCTGGAACCTAGGAATACTTATGGAACTTTGGGTACAGATACAGACCGGGATGATCCCCTACTCTTTACGAAGGAGTCTGTAACCTTTTAACGTGCTCGGGTATAGCTCTTCCGATACACGGGACCAAAATTTCTATGTGACTTCTGAACCACGATGTGCCATGTACATGCCTACTTCAGTCTGCACCAGTGGCGTAACAGCCGGGGGGGCAGGGGGGGCACAGTGCCCCCCCTGAAGGTGCTCAGCAGGAAATTCAAACCTACCCACCAGGAAAAATAGGGGGAAGGGAAAAGAGGAAAAGAAGGGGGAAAGGGAAAGAAAAGAGAGAGAGAAAGGAAAAAGGAGGAAAAAGAAAAAGGAGAAAAAAGGGGAAAGAAAGAAAAGAAGGGAAAGAAAGAAAGAGAAAATTTCGCAGTACAAAAAGCACAACAGTCAACAAATTGTTTCTTGTTGTGCTTTTTGACCGTGCGAAATTTTTGCCCCCCCCCCCCCCCCCCCCCCCCCCCCCCCCCCCCCCCCACTTACGTGAAATTCAAGAGGTGACTGACCGGGAAAAAATTTGGGGCAACCTTTTACGAAAAATTCCGGGACGGAATTATTCTAACCAGGATTTTTTTTGGCTGTGCCCCCCCTGACAACCAACCTCTGTTACGCCCCTGGTCTGCACGGTTTGAAGGAGGCATGGGGACGAGGCTGTGTTGGTGTTTCGAATTGAACTCACGCTCAAACGATCCACCAACAGAACTACGGTGCGCAGCAGCAGTTTTACGACGCTCTAATCGACTGCGCCACCACGTTCCGTAAACCCTTTAGCATGGGTCCGTGGGGATCCGCATTGTTGTGGTCGAAAAAAGCACCCATATTCCATGTTTTCGTTCACCCGGATGATTACAACATCATACCTGACTCCCCCCCCCCCCCCCCCCCACCCCCCGGGAGGGCAATATCATGTTTCGTGCCCCGTACGTAGGCCTGGTGGTACACGCCAGCGGAATAAAAGCTGTAAAATGTTATAATAATAAATACATTGATTCCGTATGACATCACAAACGGGTAAGCAAAACATGATAGTGCCATAGTGAGTACATTGTCTCATAGTCATGACATGCCTGATTATATCAGCCGAGACAATAAGACTTAAGATGTGCTGAATTCGGAAACCTTGCTATGCAAAATATAAAACTTAGCCAGGCTGGCTTACAATCTGCCGTCGCCCAGTACCCATCGCTATTTATCCTGAATGTTTGACATTCATTTGACACACTTTGAATATACGAAAAACTTACGATTTAGATTCAACACTACTATTTTGTTTGTTAAAGATTATTAATGAGAGACCATACTGCGGAATTCCCGCGAAAAACACCAAAACATCAACATTAGGGTTGGGCGAACACATAAAGTTGATTGTGGTTAGGGGAGGAGGGGGCGGGGTGGTTGGGTTGGAGTCATTATACTAGTATTTAAAACACTTACATTTTGTGCGCGCTTTACGCCCGGAGGGGGTACTCACGTATATTGGCCATAGGCCTACGGGTATGTGCGGCTGACACATTTTGCATTTAGATACGACTGATAATGATAATACGGCGGAAAGATCACCAAACAGTTATCTTAAATATAGAGCTACCAGGCTGTATCCACTGTATTTATCAGTCAACTTCTAAATGCAAAATGTGTTCGGAGCTATATTCAGTAGATAGCTACACCATATCAGTCATTGAGTCATATCGAAATGCAAAATGTGTTTGGTGCTATCTTCAGATTTTGATATGACTGATATGGCGGTTGCTATCTACTGAATAGGCCTATAGCACCAAACACAGTTTGCATTTAGATTTGACTGATACAGTGGTAGCTCTATATTTAAGATATAACTGTTTGGTGCTATCTTTCCACCGTATTATCATTATCAGTCGTATCTAAATGCAAAATGTGTTCGGAGCTATCTTCAGTAGATAGCTACCACCCCCATATCATTCATATCTAAATGCAAAATGTGTTCGGGAGCCTATTTTCAGTAGATATTAACCACCGTATCAGTCATATCAAAATACAAAATGTGTTTGGTCCTATCTTCAGTAGATATCAACCGCCGTATCAGTCATATCAAAATACAAAATGTGTTTGGTCCTATCTTCAGTAGATATCAACCGCCGTATCAGTCATATCAATATAAAAAATGTGTTTTGTCTTAATCTTCAGTAGATATCAACCGCCGTATCAGTCATATCAAAATACAAAATGTTTAGTTTTTGTCCTAATCTTCAGTAGATATCAACCGCCGTATCAGTCATATCAAAATGAAGAATGTGTTTGGCCTGTGCTATCTTCCCGCCGTATTATTACTATCAGTCGTATCTAAATGCAAATTGTGTTCGGAACAACCACCAGTAGATAGCAACCGCCGTATCAGTCATATCTAAATAATGTGTTTGGTGCTATCTTGAGTAGATAGCAAACGCAATCATTCATATC
Source organism: Ophiura sarsii (assembly GCA_035610835.1). NCBI lineage: Eukaryota > Metazoa > Echinodermata > Ophiuroidea > Amphilepidida > Ophiuridae > Ophiura > Ophiura sarsii. The sequence continues at coordinate 56,121,728 of CM069445.1, read as the reverse complement.
AAATGCAAAATATGTTTGGAGCTATCTTCAGTAGATAGTAACCGCCGTGTCAGTCATATTTAAATGCAAAATGCGTGTGGTGCTAAATTCCGGACATTATAATTCATCGGACTAGCGGACCGTATATAACTTTCGGACTAGCGAACCGTATTTAATTTTCGGACATGGAAAGGTTATAGGCAGTTTTTCCGTTAAAAACATTCTCCACACAAGCCCCGTACGTACACGGTTGTGTTTACAATGCTCCAGGTCAGCGCTCACAAAAAAACTACTGTATAATACATTGAGATTTCTTTTCTTTTGTATTGATTGTCACGCTGAGTGCACACTGACCTCACGCAACGGTAAATGTGACTGGATTGAGAAATTAAAGATTTCTTTGTTACTCTCTGTCCGACAAAAATGCCCAATCAATCCGAGCCATTTTAAGATATAACCGGCAGGAATACATTTGGAGGAGTTTGCCACTTTCTAGATGGTCAAAGGTCATTTATTTAAGGAATGGGAGAGTCGTGAAGTACATGCAGGGCATATCCGTGTGCACAGTGCGTAAACAATGACTTTATGCTACGGTTGTGCACAGAATTTTGGGATGACGGAGTGAAATTATCTACTTGTGCACGCTCGTCCGACGAGATGATACCATCGATTTCTTTGAATTCTAAATATATTTTTTTTTATCTTTTAAGTTTATTAATCGTTCTTTCTTCAGTTACAAATACTTCATGATTACAAATCGCCACTCTTTTCTATCACAATCACATACATACATGTATATCAAATCAAACATGTTCAGTTTAAATTACAAACCTATTACATATTTTTACTATTCCTTGTATCTTCTATGATATGTAGCTTCAAAATATGATATAGTTTCAAGTTACACATCTCATTGTTACGCACAGTCATCTGATCAATGTAAATTGATGCTATTTAAATGTCAATCAATTTTCTGAACCTCAATTCTGATTTGAAAAGAAATAACAGATTGGGATGATTCCCATATCTAAATTTACTAATTGACAATTTCGCTATCATAATTATACTAGTAATGAAATCTCTCTGTGTTTTTTCTGTACATTGCTGAAACCCAAAGAGTACATCAAAATGTGTTAGAACTACATGTTTTGATACTTTTAAAGATATAATGTCATTTGCTTCTAACCATATTGGTTGTATCTTCTTACAGAAAAAAGAAGAAGTGTTCTACATAATCCTTTTCATTACATATATCACATACATCATTATTTTCTATTTTCATTTTATGCAGAAGAATTTTTGTGGGGTAGATATTACTAGTGATTTTCCAATTAAGTGATATCAATCTGCCCTCTCTTGTTGTAGATGGAATATTATTCCATATTTTATTCCAATTAAAAGAGAAGTTTGGATATTTTCTCTGCCAGAAATGTTGGCATATTGGAATCACAGACACTTTTTTCATCAGTTCTTTTTTAAAGGTTTTTACTGTTGTCTTATCAATGTTAACATCCCTATCAGTACATCTTAAATAAATACACTTATCTTCTGTATGAGGGTGTTTGACACATTTCCAATCTTTAGGAATTGCATTGATAAGAGCTAAATATTCCATCAATAGCCTACTATTGTGTGGCATTTTATTTCTTAACTTTACTACATCTAACATTTTCCCATCTTTACCAAATAATTGATTGATCTTAATGATTCCTGATTTTATCCAGAGCTTAAAGTGAATCGTCCTTCCATTGTATCTAATGTGTTCATTGTTCCAAATTACTTGGTTGTTATGATTTTCTATACTCTTTATTTGTTTAACCGTATTGCATTTGAACCATATTTGTATCAACATTTTATAAAACGACGGCAGTTTGTTTAAAATATCGATACATTGTTTACTTAAAGTTGTTAGAGAACAATTACAATTGAATATATCCATACCTATATCAAATTTTCCAATGTGAAAGAAAGCAATATTTTTCCAAGCGGATATGTCATTGTTTAGCATTTTTTTTACCCATGACATTTGTAGTGAGTATAAGAATGACTTCAAATCTACCATTCTTAATCCACCTTGGTCATAATTTAACATCAGTGTTTTACGTTTGACTCTTTCTCCTTTCCTCCATACAAATTTGTGAAATATACTGTTTAATTGTGTAATGACATGTTCCGGTAAGACAATGACTGAACTTACGTATGTTAATTGAGATGCCATTAAGCATTTAACTATTAATATTTTGCCAACCATTGACAGTTGTCTATATTTCCATGCTTCTATAATTAATTTGATAGAATTCACTTTTTTTCCCCCAATTTTCATTTATATTGCTAGCACTTGTAGTACTACTGAAAGTAATACCTAAGGTTTTAACATTATTATTTGGATATACATTCCATTTTAATTTACCAAACGTATCTCTTCTTAGGCTATTTGATCCAATCCATATTGCCTCTGTTTTATTTTTATTGAGAGAGAGACCTGATATAGACTTAAACTTGTCCAAGACTGCTATGACCTTATTAATTTGATCTTCATTTCTTAAAAACATTGTTATATCATCAGCATACAGTGATATTTTTGCATCCTTTTTCTGGTAATTTATGAAAGGCAGTTTAATACCTTCAATATTTTCTAAATATGTTATTAAAAGATATATACAGATCAGCTTGCAACGTTCTACTTAAATTTACATTAAACCGTTTTCATTCAGCAACCATTTTTGTCCAATAGCCAAATGTACATGCATTTTGAGTGCATAGAGCAAATGAGACCACTTTGCCATATAGCGGACTGTATTTAATTTTCGGACTAGGGAACTGTATTTAATTTTGTGTATCAGTCATATCTAAATGTCAAATGTGTTTGGTGCTATATTCATTAGAAAGCTACCACCATATCAGTCATAACTGCAAAGTGTCTAGTAAGATAGCAACCGCCATATCAGTCATATCAAAATGCAAAATGTGTTTGGTGCTATCTTCAGTAGATAGCTACCACCGTATCAGTCATAAATGAAAAATGTGTTTGGAGCTATCTTCAGTAGATAGCAACCGTATCAGTCGTATCTAAATGTGTTTGGTGCTAAATTCCGGACATATAATTTATAATTGTTCAGATTAGCGGACCCTATATAACTTTCGGACTAGCGAACCGTATTTAATTTTCGGACTAGCGGACTGTATTTAAATTTTCAGACTAGCGAACTGTGTATAATTTTGTGTATCAGTCATATCAAAATGTAAAATGTGTTTGGTGCTATCTTCAGTAAATAACTACCACCGTATCAGTCATAACTATATGAAAAAAATGGTGCTATCTTCAGTAGATAGCAAATGCCATATTATTCATATCAAAATGTGAAATGTGTTTGGTGCTATCTTCAGTAGATAGATAGTTAGCTACCACCGTATCAGTCATAACTAAATGCAAAATGTGTTTGGTGCTATCTTCAGTAGATAGCAAACGCCTTATCATTCATATCAAATGCAAAATGTTTTTGGAGCTAATTTCCGGACATATAATTAATCATTTTTCAGACTAGCGGACCGTATATAACTTTCAGACTAGCGGACCGTATTTAATTTTCGGACTAGCGGACCGTATTTAATTTTTGAACTAAGGGACTGTATGTTATGCCTATATTGTATCAGGCGTTTAATTCGAGTAAGAAATCGATTATTGCTAATCTATCCGAACGCACAGTGAAATTACACAATGTACATGTAGATAGTCAATAGTCTTCTACCAATATACAAAATAACAAATATATCCCGTTCAGATAATTTTCCTGAGGAGCTTTAATCCCTCAGGTCTCATCTCATCAAATTATACGTTAATCAATTAAAGATCGTCTGCATAGAGCCGCGAGCAGATGTTATAGAGGATCGGTGCTCAGTTGGAATATTGTAGTAAACAACGTAAAGCCTATAGCCCGAGAGAAAGTTTCAAACTCGTGAAGCCAATCACGACGCTAAGAGATTTCAGATAATCAAATCAATGTTAAGTTTAGTTTGTTAACACGGGCACAGCAATGCTTATGTACAACTTTAAATGCTGGCGGATATATAGAGGAGGAAAACAGGGCTTGAATGGATTTTAAAGAGTGTATAAGGTTGGAAGAGTAAAAGCATGGAGCGAAATGGCAACGGTTACTTAATATATTTCGCTGACTCTTAAGATTCGTACCAAATAGCGCCTTCATTTATATATTTGGTCGTATGCAGATTTGCTTGTAATGCATTCAGTTGCTCATAGACGGTTGCGAAAAATGACAAATTCAAAACCATTGGGTGGAATAGATCTTTGCCAAATAGGGCGCTTTAGCGTGATTTGCATAGTCCAACTTCTCACACTTTGCAGCGTGCACAGTATTTCGGGTGTTTAGTTAATATTGTGAAATAGATGTATGCCAATCTATTGGACACAAACTGAAATATTAAACATTGTGTAAGATCGGTCGTCTGCTAAAATGATACAAAATGTCTCATGCAGCTGATTTCCCTGAGGAAATGTTTCTCCCTCAGGCCTCAGTCTCACCAAATTATACGTTAATCAAAGACAACGTCTGTTTGCTACGACGCCAAGAGCAGATTGCGTGATATAGGATCCAATGCGCCATTGGAATACCGCAGTACACAACGTACTAGCCTGAGAGATGTTTTAAACTCGTGAAGCCAATCATGCATAGGACGCTCACACATCTCAGATAATCAATGTTGAGTTTTAATTTGGAGTAGCCTGGAGTAAAGACGGGCATCTTGTAATACTTCTGTGCATACGCTGGCGGGTAGAGGAGGAAAACAGGGCTGAAATGGATTTTAAAGATTACAAAGAAGGAATGATAAGAGCTTTTAACAGGAACTAGAACGGGAAACTGTTGCGTTTTAGCTATCCTGATTTTACCAAAATAGCGCACACAATCTTGGGTTTAATATCTTAAAGCAGATTTGCGTGTGTAGTACAGTTGCATTTTCATTTCAATCACATAAGTATACGATACTGGAGACTGACATTTGATGGCAACTGTTTCTGAACGAATAAGACCAACCTGCTAGAACGAATTCAGAGATCATGAAATAGGCTTACTTTTGGATATCTCTGTATATTTAAGATGAGCCGTATCCGTCATTTCTATCGTAACAGTGACTTATTTTTAAGTATGTAGTAGCAGCTTGCGCGAAAATTATTAGGTTTATAATATCTTCTATGACTGGAATACGAACGGGTGTTTTAATTTAGCGGATATCGATATTGGTTATTTCGTGCATCAATAACTAAATATCGATATCGACATGTTTACACTGTCACAGCGAGGATAAAATGTTTTGATATTGCAGATATGTTTCCCTCTTAAGTGTTTTAATCATAGCTTAAATTGTAAAATTACGCAAATTGTTTCAGGTGTTTAATTCTAGTGAGAAATCGATTATTTCCAATCTATTCGAACACAAACTCAAATTACACAATGTAAGTCAGTCGTCTGTTACAAAATATACAAAATAACAAATACATTTCCCGCTCATATAATTTCCAGAAGTTTTAATTCCCTACATCTCATTCTCTCCAAATTATACGTTAATCAAAGATAACGTCTGCATGATACAAAGCCATGAGCGAGATAGGGGATCGAGTGCTCAATTTGAATATCGTAGTACACAACGCATCAGACAACGCATAGACCGAGAGAAGCTCCAAACTCGTGAAGCCAATCAAACAGCCTATAGGGGACGCTCACAGATCTCAGATATAAATCAATGTTGAGTTTTAATTTGGAACAGCCTGGAGTTAAAGATGAGCATCTAGTAATACGTCTGTACATATGCTTGCGGGTAGATGAGAAAAACAGGATTGGAATGGATTTTAAAGTGTGTAAAGGTTGGAATATTTAGAGCAATTGAAAGCAACTACATAGGTAAATATGAAGCGCCTTCAATTATATGGTTGGTCGCACTAAGATTGGCTTGTAAAGTATGCAGTTGTACTTTTCATTAAAAAACTTAATTTAAAAAGATCTTTTCAGTTACATTGTTATTTAGGGACATTCATACAATCCAAATTACAAAATCAAATTTTGAAAATAATATTCTTTTTGTGTGTGAACTATTGTCTGCTATTTTGGCCAGCGTACATGTGTGCCTTTGCATTGTGCACCAACAAAGGGTTATAATGATGCGTGATGAGGGGCTCTAACAACTTAGCAAGGGTTTAAAACGAATAACGAGAAATACGAATATGAACTCGTCATAACTATTTGAGTCTTCGAAAAAGGTAATTGAATGTTGTGATATATTTCTTAGTGTACACGGTTTCTTGATTAAGGTAGGTTTTGCGATCTGATTGAACGTTTTATGCTTATTTTCTCTCTCTTATAATGAAGTTTGACATAGCAGGAAGGCTTTCCTGGACTTCTATACCTAAATATACCGTGACCGTATAAAAATCAACAGAAAACGTTACTAAAGCATGAAGGAATTATGTGTACAGTTGTGATCGTTGGTTAAACACTGTGTCAAACCATGGAATTATATTTATGAATGAGAAAACCTCTCTCTGAAAATAAACTATGGGGTATCCGACACCTTATTTTCAAAATCCGATTTAGAAGTATTTAGGGAAAACGTACTGCTCTGTAACTTTGAGGCTATTTTAGTCTCCCGTTTATAAATGTAATCTGACAACGAAATTGAAATGAAAGGACAAAATAAATCAAAGATAGAGAGCTTCCATGAAAAGATCGCATACCATGCCTTTAATAATGGCGGTGTATTGAAGTGATCAGCAATGATCCGATATAACGAGGCCTCAGTAGCTCTCATGCAACCCACATGAATAACATTAATAATGCATGTTATAAAACTACTAATATGTCTTTGCATTTGTACGATTTAGCGTTGCTACAAATTAGTCGCACTAGAATATTTGAATAATAATGTAAATATAACTTCCCGAAGTTTTTTTCAGCTATATAAAAGTGGATATAATCTTTTGAAATCGAAGAAGAGAGCTGATATAAGGATTTATAGTAGTCATTAAAATATGTGTTACTATTTAAGCTTATTTCACACCGATGTTGCTAACTATGACAAGTTAAAAGATGTTTAGGCATAATGCGGGAACAATTTGTTCCCGCGTCAGGTGTTTTTATTTGAGGAGAATGTCTAACGATGTCGCAGGAAAATGCCTGGAATCTCCAAGGTAAATCTGATATTGGCGACAGAAATGTCAGGGATGCAAATAGTGCGGGAGCGGGGAGCACCGCTTCCAGGAAATAACAGCTAAGATTAAGGAAATCATGCCATTGTCAAAACAAACAAAAAAAGGAGGAAAAAGGAGGAAGGAAAGAGGAAAAAGAGGGAAGAGGAAAAAGAAGAGGGGAAAAGGAGAGAAAAGAGAAAGAGGAAAAAGGGAAAAGAAGGGAAATAGAAAAGAGAGGACAAGATGACGAATAGGGCAGGGCAAAGCTAGATTCAATTTGAAGTGAGGTAGTGAAGCCACAAACTGACGCATGTGGATGGAATGTATCATACAGGAAATCTCTAGACCTTCGAGGAACATTTACAATATCATCAGGGCAGGCAGTCAATGAAAAACAGTGAAAAGAAGACGAATCGAGTCGTGAAGGTGGATCTGAGAAAAGTTATACAACGAGGGTTCCGAGCCATAGGAAATTCAATTTATCAATGCAGCACTAAAAGGAAGAACTGTTGAGAACGACCTAGAAAACCTTGAGGAAATATTGGATCAATGAGATATAAAGAAAAACCATAAGCACCAAACAAGTTGGAAAGTAGTATAGTTTGAGGAAATGGAATCATCAACATCAAGAGGAATAAGCAGTAACATGATTGGAGATGACTAAAAGACAGCAGCTGACACCAACATCTCAGATTTGAGGATATAATATTTTTGCTAAAAGGATGAAAAGGGAAGACAAGGCCAAATTGATGGTCACATTTAAAGAAACCCTTTCAATGCAAAAATAGAGAAAGTTAAAAAAGGAGATGCACATGAAAAATACACAAACGGACATAAATCTCAATAATTGTAATCACAAGCGTACAAATGGGACTACGGGCTGCCAGCAGGAGTTCAAAGATAAAAGTAACCAGTGGTCTCTTTTCTCTCTTCATATCCATGCGAGTGATGCGACAATAAATGTTTGACAGCTCTGCTCATAAAGCTTGTCCAAATCTGGCAATCACAGAAGAGGATGCACCACCCAAGATAAGTGGCCTTTTTTGAACAATATGTGGCCACTGCTAGTCAAAAATGAATTCCTTCCAGGCACTCCTATAAATCCGCAGCCCAAAGTGAGATATGTGACAAGAAATGCTCGATTCAATAGCGAGAATGCCCTGCCTGGTTTGCTCAATTCAAAGAGAGATCTCCAAGATTTTCTAGAAACTCTGGTGTCCAACCTTGAAAAGAGGTTGTTGGCTGATGAAGACGAGCAACAGCTGACTGAGTGTGTGCGCACCCTAACAAGCTACACAGATCTTGCTGAAAATGCCAGCAAGTGTGGCGAAGAACTTTTTGGCCCAGAGGAATTTCTGGGATGCATGTAGCTCCATAGTCAGTTTGGAAGTTGACCAATCAACAATGATCAATCAAGCTAAGATGTTCTTGCACAGACTTCACTTAATGATCAAGAGTGGTAGTAAATCAAAGTTATCGGACAAGCAAGTTATTGGTAACTTCTGCAAAGATCAAGTCTAGTATGATCTCATTCCAGATTTCCTCCACTGTGTTCTAAGGGCTTCTATCAAGGGAGCAGTTGAATCAGTAGTTGAATCAATGGGTAGCAAATTAGAAATCCACAACAGACCAGGGAGAAAATTGTCCCCTGAGAGTGTCAATGAAGCCGTTTTTGTGGCGTGGAATGGACCTGAAATCCACCATTGTGATAATGTGCTGAGGAAAGCCTTAGACAGACATTTTGGTGGGAAAAGCTGGCACTTTGTCACGTCTCACAGTGTGAAACCTTATAGAGTTTCACAAGCTGTTGATATAATCCAACAACATCGCATGCAGTTTCCAATGATGTACTGAACCCAGGGAGGTAATCTGATCATTTCGTTGTCATAATAATGAATGAGTAGATATTAAGCTAATGTTTGTGACAAAACATATTAATATTATGTTAACATTCTTACTTTTGAAGTGCTGCATAAGCTATTTTATGTTACCATTGTTACGGTTTGATTGAGGAAATCTTGAACCTTAGGACCATGCTCCTGAGGAAGAAATGACTTTTTGCACCCCTGATCCATTGTATTAGAAGGAATAATACCAATTAGCTCCTTAATTCCCAGATGGCCACATCCCGTATATTAAAACAAATCTGTATATGATAAGTGCTTTTTATCGTCAAATTGATTCTAATGCGCTGAAATATGTTGCCGCGCAATCAAAAAGGTCGTAATGGGAATAACGTACGGTGAAATAATCATGCTGCCCCCTATGACTGAAACACGCGCTGAAGTTACTGCATAGTGGACTGTATCGATCTATAGATGGACTTGCGGTACATGAGTAAAGGTCAATATTGATATTATATGTTACCTTATAAGTCTCTGCACGTATTAAATTGAGTATTGGATAAGTCCTCTAAGACGAGGATCCCTTTGCTGATGGCGTTGTCTTTGATTAACGTATAATTTGGTCAAACTGAGGCTTGCGGGGCGAAGCTTCTCCAGGGAAATCATCTCAATGGACAATTCTCTCGCCATTTGTATATCTTGCAGCAGACCACTATAACGCTGTATAATTTCAATTTGTCTGCGAATAAATTGGGAAACATCGATTTCTTAATTAACTAAACACCCGAAACACTACGCGCTGAGGAAAATAATCACCGTTAAATGCTCTGACTTGTACTTAAATGAACATGCCATCAGACTATTTGACACATATTCTTCTTACTGAAGACCACCGAATGTAGAATTTTGTACGTTTGCGTAATAGCGTCATCATTACTTTTATTTCATTTGAACAAGACAACGTGGGACATTTATTCAGCCGTGCTTGAAGGACTGGAGCATGCAAAGCAGAGGAATAATGATGAGTAAGGTTTGTTCAGAAGTAATCGATAGAAAATAGTAACAGATCTGACTACATTTTTATATTCCAATTTGGAATTCTCGGGCTGACGTCACAACGGCCATTTTATGACCTACGACTGAAATCGCCAACCACCATGGTCCAATCAGTTTGCTGGTGTCAAATACATTTAATTGAAGGTAAATGGAGATGATTCCGGGTTCGAATCATGTTACAACCCTATTGTTATGAGTTACGCATGAGAAAGACTACCCACCAGACCTAATTGGATCCCCGATATTAAATGTAGTAAGCAGAATGGGTGATTCGAAGATTCAAACGTACACGGCAGCCAACGTCACAAGTGAATGAGACCCATAATGGCTGGGCAAGGCAAGGCAATATACATTGCTATTAGAATATGGACGTTGTTACTGTAGATACATTATAGTTACATTGTTTTTCGATTTTCTGACACGTCAGCAATATTCATTTGACTAGACTGAGTTGTTAACACGTTTAAACTGCTGTGGAGATAAACTGAGCGACAACAGACAAGTATCACTTCTTTGCTAGGACACAAATGCAAATTTACATCATAAAAGAACAATATTTGTTCACAGGTATAACTTCAATAACTTTACTAAGCACATGTCTCATAAATGTATACCACCTTAAAATACATTTGAATAAGTGTTCTCTTGGAATTTACAACGTCGATATTTATATTAAACCTTAGCATTTTTCTACATGCAAATGTTGTTGAACTTTTATATAACCGCAGTTTTCTTTAGTTTCCTCTGATTGCAATTGCAAAGTTAAAGCAAAATTAGTGACTACCAATCGTTGATTTGGTCGCCCTATTTTATCACAATAGCTTTTGTCATCATCAACAATCTATCAATTACCTTTCATACAACTTTTTGGTCCGAAAAATATTGTGCCTTGTTTTACTTGTGGTATTTGCATAAATATACGGCAGTAAGTAGGATCAGGAAAGCATTATAATAACCTATAACTTAATTTACGATCGTATTCATTTCATACGCTACATTTTCCATCCTTTTCCAAGGTCCTCAATAATCACAGAGAACGCCACAGGAAATATAAAATCTTTAAATTTTGATGACACTTCCTATACCCTATGGAGATGCAACCCAACATATATTCGTCTATTTGTTATTCGGTTTCTACCCAAAGTGACCCGTTAAACCATTGATGCATGAAGCAGCACGGCTGTTTGACTGTCCGATTTATAATTAAAATTATGGAATAAAAAAAAAATTACATAGTGGCCCAGTTATGGTTTGACCTGATTTAGGTACCGCTAATGAATACGAGTATACGGTGAAAATGTCACGAAAATTGTAGGAGCCATTTTTAATTTATCGGCATTTTCTACTTTACACACATTTTACATGTAACTCTATGGGAAATGTGGCCGGCGAGGGCGCTATTATAGTAAATAATATTATTCAAAGCTCTATTTCTCAGAAATGGCACCTACAAATGTTCTGAAATTTCTACAAAATATGGCCAGTATTTTCGGGTACTTGAATAAGTTAAAACCAGAACCGGGCCAGCAAGTTACGGTGTTCTCAGAATAAATCGGACAAATTATGTGGGATCAAACAGCCGTGGCAGACGAACAGGTTACGTCAAACTGATTTGAAAACTTCAAGTGCTCTAGTAACGTCGTCGTCGTTCTATGGATCATGGCCGATTCTTTGGGACCCTACACCCTTAGAAAAAATGGTTCTAAAGTTGTCCTGCCAGGAGAACCCTTAAATGTTCTTTAACCCTAACCCACCCGGTGGATTTTCCAACAAAATGTTTTTCAAGCGAAAAAAGCACACACAACAAGAGGTGCCACGCCCCGGGGTTTGAACCCACGACCTCTCGGTTGGCGGGCGGACACTCTACCAACTGCGCCACGGGGGAAGCTGTGCTGGGCGAGTGTATTCGCCCAGCTATATAGCTTACAGCCATTATTTCAGACAAAAACCTCAGCGCCAGGTGGAACCAGGATGCTGGGAAATGGGATTTCATGGGATCTGGGGCTGTAAGGGTTAATCAGGGTAAAATTAGAGAAAAAAAGTGAAAATTAAAAAGAAGAAAAAAAATCGTTCAATAACCCTAACCCACCCGGTGGATTTTCCAACAAAATGTTTTTCAAGCGAAAAAAGCACACACAACAAGAGGTGCCACGCCCCGGGGTTTGAACCCACGACCTCTCGGTTGGCGGGCGGACACTCTACCAACTGCGCCACGGGGGAAGCTGTGCTGGGCGAGTGTATTCGCCCAGCTATATAGCTTACAGCCATTATTTCAGACAAAAACCTCAGCGCCAGGTGGAACCAGGATGCTGGGAAATGGGATTTCATGGGATCTGGGGCTGTAAGGGTTAAAGAACCAAAAATAGTTCCCCAAACATGATACAGAACCATTTTTGGTTGATACAGAACCATTTTTGGTTCGATGAAGAACCTTTTGGGATTCTTCAATTTTCAAGAACCTTTTTTGAAGGTTCTATAAGGAACCTCTCTCTTGAACCTTCAAAAAAGGTTCTTGAAAATTGAAGAACCAAACAAGGTTCTTCATAGAACCAAAAATGGTTCTGTATCAACCAAAAATGGTTCTGTATCACGTTTGGGGAACTATTTTTGGTTCTTTAAAAAACCGTTAAGGGTTCTCCTGGTAGGACAAAAAAGGGTTCTTTAATTTCTTAGAGTGAGTATTGATGATGGAGCGCCATCGTTGTCTATTTTGACATTCGATTCATTCGATAGCTCCTTGAATGATCTCCTTTTCTACATTGGCACCCTCTCGTCTAGCAAATATGTCCAAAATATTGCGCATGATATTTTTATGCAGAGAAGTTTGGTCCCCAATCTGGCGGCTGACAAATTCATTGGTCTTAATGGAGTTTCCACGATATTACTTACATCTTGCGCCAACACCACATTTCAAAACCTGATATTTTATTTGAATCCGCTATTCCGACTGACCATTGCTATTAAAAAAAGGGGGGGGGGGTAATCACAAGCAATCGAAATAGACTTTATTAGAAACTTGATAATCACAAGCCATGTAATATGATTGCAGCTTAATACTTTCTAACCATTCGGCATTTTAGTCATTGCTATGTAGCAAGCTAATATAAAAATACTACTATCCCACAATGGATAGCAAATCGACGGCATAATTCTGTTATACCCTGCACACCTACATCGGTAGTATGCGTCGTTCTTAAAAATCATACACTGTGAATACCTCTGTGAAGGGTATAACAGATCAAACCTGAGAGGGGCCTACGGAGATAATAATGTTCATAGTAATGATTGTATTTAGGTTAACGGTGTTTTTCCAGCTTTCAAAATCGTTCTATCGCAAATATTGCCTTAATATAAATCGACTAAAGATACCGCCACGTGAATAAACGCAGGAAAAGTAATAATCATCTGGGAATAAACGAACTACATATCGCTAGAATAGGGTGTATCAAAACGATATGCTAGTTACTGCGCTCAAGTGATATTTCGTTATGAGGCCGAATTTTACATGCATATTATTTTATCATGGTTTCATCACGATCATGACTAGGATATGTCCCTTTATACCTAATAGCCGGTGAATAGAATTACTAAGTAAACAAAATAACCACTTTGATTGCATAATAAACAAGACATGACATCAATTGCCCGCTTAGGAGCGCTATTAATTCGGTCTGGTAAACCTATTGTTATCAATTAGTACGAGAGGATTTTCTGGTTGTATATTTAAATTCGGGGCGGTACTTCTTGCTAACTGCATGGGTGAGTTTCCATTATGTTGCAAAAAACATCCACGCTCATGCGTTTAAACTACTCAATGGGCGTTGCAATACAGCCGGTTGGTTGCACACGAGAATTATGTCATACTGAGCAACCAGCTTTGATGGAAGGCGAATATTTAGGTTTTTAGGGCAGCAATTTAAAGCGCTGCTAAGCGGGCCTTGTAGCGTAATGGAAATGGTAACAAGAATTCATATCAGTGTATGGAATGAACAAAATAAAACAAAAACAAACGAAAGTGTACACACAAACAAAAGGCCTAGCATTTGATTTAAGATTGAAGAAATTACTCGAATATATATTCAATAACTTGTAAAAAAACCCAGGGCCAATTGCATGTAGCTATGTTATGTGATATACGAAGAACGAACTTTTGGATATTGGCCCAGCCAATTTGGCAAAGTTTGCATATTCGTTTCCCGGAGGGGTACTCAGATTTTTTTTTGGTAGGGATTTGCCGCCAGCAAAATGAAAATTGACCCAAACATTTACCAATTTTCGGGGGAAAAAGGACCCATATATTTACCAAAATCCCATAAATGTCCTATACATATTTGACAAATAGCAAATTTCAGCATTTTAGACCCATACATTTACCAAAAATGGCTATGAAAAGGGGTCATTAATTTACAAGAGGGGTGAAATTGGGACCCTATTTGGCGGCACATCCCCGTGACCTTATTATCCACTAAGTACCCCCGGATTCGTTTCAGCTTTTTTACTCAATAAGCATGTGAATGATTGTTATAAATGCCCCTGCGTGATAACTGATAAGGCTTCATTCTAATTCATTCAAACTTAATAAATAACCCTACAATGTGATGTAACTGTGATGTAGACGAAAATTGGGAAAGATCTCACCTGTGTAAATGACTTTGGAACACCCGTACGTATGCCTTCGTGGAGCATTATTCGTAACATCCTATCACAATATCGAGTTCTATATTATGAGTGAAGAATACAACAGCGGTACAAAAAAGGGCCGGCGGGAAAACAGCATTGCTTGAGACAACTTGTAGCGTGTACACCTTGTTATTTAATTGAAATGCCGCCCTGGAGTTACGTTACAAATATTTGCCATCGAACAGGTAACTAAACATCTAGCAGACATCTTATGAGCCTCAAGTAAGTAATCAAGACATATATAGAACAAGCAGAATTGCAATCTTGTATACTATGTATGTACTTATCTTATTTACTACATGTGTTTGAATAATAAGTAACATATCGTGGAGATGGATTTTGAAACCGAATAATGATCCAATAAAAAACGAAACTTTGAGATAGATGTTGTACAGTATTTTAATACTCTACAACATATATAAAAGGCCATGCAATAGAATTTGGGATTTCATTATAAAATCTAAACGTATGCATATTTGTTTTGCAAAGTTTGAGTTCCTAACCACCCATCAATAATATTCAAAAAGGTAGAAACGGTTACTGTGGTAGAACCGGGTACTGTGGTAGCAACGGGTACAGTGGTAGAAACGGATACTGTTGTAGAAACGGATACTGTGGTAGAAACGGGTACTGTGGTAGAAATGGGTACTGTGGTAGAAACGGGTACTGTGGTATAAACGGGTACTGTGGTATAAACGGGTACTGTGGCAGAAACGGATACAGTGGTAGAAACGGATACTGTGGTATATCAAGAGCATGGAGAGCAGTCTTTTACACATAGCAATAGTATAGCAATAGCATAACTTTACATATAGTAAGTTTGACTTCCTAACCACCCATCAATAATATTCACAAATGTAGAAACGGTTACTGTGGTAGAACCGGGTATTGTGGTAGCAACGGGTACAGTGGTAGAAACGGATACTGTTGTAGAAACGGATACTGTGTTAGAAACGGGTACTGTGGTAGAAATGGGTACTGTGGTAGAAACGGGTACTGTGGTAGAAACGGGTACTGTGGTATAAACGGGTACTGTGGCAGAAACGGGTACAGTGGTAGAAACGGATACTGTGGTAGAAACGGGTACTGTGTAGAAACGAATACTGTAGTAAAAACGGGTACTGTGGTATATCAAGAGCATGTAGAGCAGTCTTTTATTACACATAGCAATAGAGTAGCAAAACTGTCTATGCCAACAATTAGGTCAGCTTATTTTCAAACATTGATTTTGAAGCGATTAGGGCCTATCTCGCTTTGTAATTTGCGATATCGAGAAACAACGATTGTACACTCCACAAATGAATGCATACATTTGAAATACGTCACCACTGGAGTCACGTTCGTGAACTTAGGCATACAAATGGGTTTAAGTGAATTCTTACCAACGAAGGAAGTTTTAATCTGAGTGGCCCAGACCATCTACATGTTGCACTGTATTGCTATGTGTCGCTGTGTAAAAGACTGCTCTCCATGCTCTTAATATACCACAGTACCCGTTGTGTCTACCACAGTACCCGTTGTGTCTACCACAGTACCCGTTTCTACCACAGTACCCGTTTCTACCACAGTACCCGTTTCTACCACAGTACCCGTTTCTACTACAGTACCCGTTTCTACCACGGTACCCGTTTCTACCACAGTATCCATTTCTACCACAGTACCCGTTTCTACCACAGTATCCGTTTCTACCACAGTACCCGTTTCTACCACAGTACCCGTTTCTAACACAGTACCCGTTTCTAACCTTTTTGAATATTATTGATGGTGACCATTTAGGCAAATCAAGTCCTGCGTTATCTGACATAATATGCCTTCAATATCTGCGCCCCATATTCGTATTTGTACAGTCAAAACGAGGATAAAATATGTTGATATTTTATCATAACTTAAATTGTACAATTACGTATATTGTATTAGGTGTTTAATTCGAATGAGAAATCATTGCCACTCTATTTGAACACACAAACTAAAATTACATAATGTAGTTAGTCAGTCTTCTTCTACTAAATCCCGGGGTACTAAATATACCAAATGACTAAATTTCCCGTTCAGATAATTTTCCCGAGGAGCTTATCCCTCCGGTCTCATCTCATCAAAGTATAATTTAATCAAAGATCGTCTGCATAAAGCCACGAGCAGATGTGTTATAATGAATGGATTTTAAAGAGTGTATAAGGCTGGAATAGTAGAAAGAGCATGGAGCGAAACGGCAACGGTAAATATGTTTCGTTGACACCATAGATTCTTACCAAAAGCGCCTTCATTTATGTGTTTGGTCGCATGCAGATTTGCTTGTATCAATGCATTACGTCGCTTTAGAGTCTGTTACGAAATGACGAATTTAAAGCCATTGGAATAGATCTTCGCCAAATAGTGCGCTTAATTGTGATTTATATAGTTCAACTTCACACACTTCGCAGCGTGCACATTATTTCGGGTGTTTAGTTAATATTGTGAAATAAATGTATGCCAATCTATCGAACGCAAACTGAAATATTACACATTGTGTAAGATCAGTCGTCTGCTAAAATGATACAAAATGCCAAAGATAAATGTCTCGTGCAGCTGATTTCCCTGAGAAAATGTTACTCCCTCAGGCCTCAAATGATACGTTTCTAAAAGACAACGTCTGTTTGCTACGACACCAAGAGCAGATGCGTGTATAGAGGATCCAATGCTCCAATGGAATACCGCAGTACAACGTATAGCCCGAGAGAAGTTATAAACTCGTGAAGCCAATTATACATAGGACGCTCACAGATCTCAGATAATCAATGTTGAGTTTTAATTTAGAGTAGCCAGGGGGGGGGGGGGGGCTTTGGGGGCTCAAGCCCCCCGGGTCCCCAGAGGGTAAAAAAAAAAGAGGGGGAAAAGGGAGGGGAGGGGAGAGGAGGAGGAGGGGAGGGGAGAGGAGGAGGGGAGGGGAGAGGAGGAGGAGGGGAGGGGAGAGGAGGAGGAAGGGAGGGGGAGGAGGAGCCGGGGGCACTGACATTGTAAAAAGGGTATAGATATAATAAGGTATGTGCCGCGCTGAAGACCCCCTTTTTCACCCTCTGCTGCAAGTTCTTATGACACCCCTTTTGAGCCTGCATCAGTTCTTAAGACTCCAATTTGATTGAAAATTCAAAAATCGCAAAAAATTTGCGTTCCAAACCCCGCTTCTTCGAATATTTTGCGTTCTTAAGCCAAAAAAAATCGCAAATTTGCGTTCTTATCTTGCTAATCAAAATTGGACCATAGGCCGGTTCTCAAAAGACCTACTTTTTTGAAGAAAAAAATCAGTTCCTATGACCCTATTTTTGTCATAAAATCCACTCAGTTCAGTTCTGTAGCCCCCCAATTGAGACCCTGGGTGGCACACCCCTACCCAAAAAAGGTCCCCCACCCATCATTGTCACGGTGGGGACGATGCCACCCCCACCCCAAAAAGCTATTTTTTATGATGCCCCCCATCATTGTCACGGTGGGGACGATGCCCCCCCAAAAGCAATTGTCACGGTGGGGACGATGCCCCCCCCCAAAAAGCAATTTTTTGAGCGAATTAGTTTCAATATTTAACTATTCAACAGTGGCGTCGGGGGGGGGGGGGGGGGGGGGTGATCGCCCCCCCCCCCCAATAATTGACGTTGGTTCATTTGACCACAGGATTCATGGAATTATGATGGTCAAAAGTACACAAATGAAGTTTTTTCGCGCGCTACGCTCGCATAATGTGTCCCCAAAGTGCAACATTCTTTGCTACAATCTTGTTTAGAGCCAAAATGTACCTCGATCGTGCCAAAAATAGGTGTAAAGTCGAAACATTTCGCGTCGCGCACTTCGCGCGCATTTCTTGGCTCACAAAAGTCTTGTCGGTCTGCTTGTCGGTTCATTTTCATTTCTCGCCCCCAACATGAATAACCTACCTATACGCCATTGCTATTCAACCTTAACAACATGGTTTCAGGAACGTTTTTTGGACCATTTTAGGGGAAAAAATTAGAAATGTTGGCGCGCTTCGCGCGAGTTAGATTCAATATTTCTTTATTCAAGTTAAAAAAAGATGGCTTAAGGAACGTTTATCTGGACCATTTTAGTTTTAAAAAAGTGACAGTTTGTACGCCCAGGAACGTTTTTCTGAGTAAACTAGACATTTTTGCGCATTTTTTTTTATTATTCAAGCTTAAACAAAATGGCTTTATGAACGTTTTTCAGGACCATTTTAGTGTTAAAATAACCAGTTTTTGCACAAATTATTTTCTATGTTTTATTATTCAAGCTTAACAAGATTGCTTCAGGAACGTTTTCAGGACCATTTCAGTGTAAAAATAACCAATTTTTGCGCGCTCTACGCGCGAATTAGTTGGAATGTTTCATTATTCAAGCTTAACAAGATAGTTTCAGGAACGGTTATTTTATTTTAACCTTTCTTTTTACAATAGCCATTTTATTTTTAATATTTTGTTATTCAATTTGAACAAGATGGCTTCAGAAACGTTTTCTGGACCTTTTTATTGTTAAAATAGACATTTTTTTGCGCGCTACGCGCGTATTAGTTTCACTGATTATTTATTATTCAAGCTTAACAAGATAGCTTCAGAAAAGTTTTTCTAAACCTTTATTTTTACAATAGCCAAGTTTTTCGGGCTCCGCGGGAATTATTTTTTATTTTGTGTTATTCAATTTCAACAAGATGGCTTCATAAACGTTTTCTGAAACTTTTTAGTGTTAAAATAGACATTTTTTGCGCGCTACGCGCGTATTAGTTTCACTGATTATTTATTTCTCAAGCTTAACGAGATGGCTTCAAGAACGTTTTTCTAAACCTTTATTTTTTACATATAGCAAATTTTTGCGCGTTCCGCGCCAATTATTTTCATACTACTTTGTTATTCAATTGGAACCAGATGGCTTCAGAAACGTTTTCTGGACCTTTTTAGTGTTAAAATAGACATTTTTGGCGCGATACGCGCAAATTAGTTTCATATCATAAGTCAAACTTAACAATATGGTTTTGTTAAACTCCCGGTTAAACCTTTCTTTTGACAATAGCCAATATTCCAAACAATCCAATCCAATCCAAAAATCCAATCCAAGGGGGCACATCCCCCTCAGACTCGTAAAAAAAAATTATTTTTAAGCCCCACGGGTAAAAAAATCCTGCGCACGCCTTTGACAATCGTAGTGGTACAGTGTAACCCGAGAAAAGTGCTTCCCGTAAGACATTCCGTTACCCCTATCGTGTTGGAGCATGCGATTGGTATAGACATGTGGGGTATTGTCTCCTCGATTAGAATATCGCTGTTGGTAAATTAAAATCGCGTGCTAATTAGCTTTAATTAACCAAAATAAAGAACCAATCCCTAAATGTAATGCAGTATATACTATTTTAGCAACACAACTCTATTGAATTTACGGCGAACTCACTAATGTGTGTCTTTGTGCTGCTATTGAATGGAGTTGCCACCTCCAGTTCAAATCCCATTGATCATGAATATTTTTAAGGAAACAAACGCGAGTTCCTTTTAGGAATATCTACTGGTATTGTTCTCAGGTATGCAGCTATAGCTCGTAAATCCGACGTCATTCGTCTTAGCATGCTGTATTCAGCTCTGTGTACTATAGTGTGACACGGAGGGACTGGATTCTCTGAATCGTCAGATAGCTACGGACGAGTTCGGGACTGACAAGGTTATTTTATTGAATAATTTTAGAAGTATAATCAAAGCTAGCTACTTGGCAATAAGGTTGTCGATTTAAAATTATTATGAGTTAACAGTTTCATGTTTGGAAAAGGGACGAGATGTCTATCTTTTGACTATCTTTTATTCCTTTATATTGAAACAAGTGATCGCAACCAATATCGAGGTTCGTATTTGATTATGTTTAATATAACTACATGATTAATTTTATAAAATCCTAAATAAAAATCAAATAATTAAATATTTGGCATTCTTATTTTTGGACGCGTAAACACAGAAGAGTCCATTTTAATTGGCCTAGAACACCTCGAGTCATTATAAACATTATTGATCTTAACTTCGGGATTATTTATTTTGACTATAGGCTAATTGTGCTTTTATAAGAGATACGACGTCGTTTTGGTATATAATTTGTTTCCCGTAAGGCTAATTAATGGAAGTGAATTGTCAGTTTCCCGTCGCCCGACTGACTCAGATTTTGGTCCCCGCGTGAATACTTCATTATTTGGTAAATATTTCATTATTTGTTTGTTTAGAAAAGAATAAGCCAAGTTTTATACCCCTACTCATTATACACTCTTGGTTCTATACGCTACACGTATTTGGGCACATATTATAAAAAAATTAATGTTTCAAAAATGATGAATAATGAATAATGAAATAGTCGACTATGAAAAGGCATACATTAGGAATGTTTCTAAATAATCATTATTATTGTTGTTGTTGTTGTAAATATGTCGTTTACTCTTCTATCCCGACTGGTCCTAATTAAGTTTAGAAACTGTTGCACACCAATGACTCTAAAAATAGGTGTAAATTCACGCAAGGTGCTGTTTATATAGATATTATGCTAAGGTGAAGATATCAATGTAATATATAATTCATGAATGCTATCTACTGAAGATAGCAATATATCGTATGTTATCTGAAGATAGCAATATAATATATTAGTATACTATCTACTTAAGATAGCAATACAACATACGGGTATCTACTGAAGATAGTAATGCAATATATGGGTACTATCTACTGAAGATATAAATGTAACGCCGGGTGTTTATCTACTGAAGAAAGCAATACAATTGGGTTTTATCTAAGTGATGAATGCAATAATATATGGATGCTATCTACTGTAGATGGCAGACGTCCGAGTTGTAATGGTTTGTGTGTTTGTTTGTTTGTTTGTTTATTCCGGGGTTTATTCGCAAATTGCACTACACCTTAACCAGCTTTAAACTAAGGCCTTCTATGCAACAACAAAACATTCAGAGATTTTTGTTATTCTTCAAAAGAACTATAATATATGGATTAAAACAGCAACACCCCTATTCAATTTCCTTTGGGTACCGATGATGTTGATAAATTAGGTGTCATGTAATGATTGCAGGTATTAAATCGATTTCACTAAAAACGAGTTCCGCTAATACCCGTGATTCCAAAGCTATAAAAGGGCAACCCATCCGTCCATTTCAATAGCGTCTTTCCACTCAATAGACAAGAGATAAAGCAATCGATTCACAAATGACGGTCATTTGAATGGAAAGTGATGGCACATTGGCATACGCTATAACTAATTTTAGGGACTGCAGTTTTGTTTTGCTTAATTAGGGTACTTAGCACATGTTTTTAATTTACCAACAGGCTAACAGCGGTATTCATATCGGGGAGAACAAATACTACACGACTACATGAATCGCATGCTCCAACACGATAGGGGTAACGGAAATTATGTTAATGAGCTACCTTTTCCTCTACCATAGGGTTATCCAGAGATCTTTGAGAAGAATTCGTCTGTTACAGAATATACAAAGTGACAAATAAATGTTCCGCTCATGTAGTTTCCACCGTGAAGCTTTAATTCCCTACATCTCAGTCTCTCTAAATTATACGTTAATCAAAGATAACGTCTGCATGATACAAAGCCATGAGTAGATGAGTGATAGGGGATCAAGTGCTCAATTTGAATATCGTAGTACACAACGCATAGCACGAAAGAAGATCCAAACTCGTGAAGCCAATTATAATACAGCCTATAGGGGACGCCCACAGAACTCAGATAATCAATGTTTAGTTTTAATTTGTAACAGCCTGGAGATAAAGACGAGCATCTTGTAATACATCTGTACCTATGCTGGCGGGTAGATGAGCAAAACAGGTTTAAAGTGTGTATAGGCTGGAATAGTTCGAGCAATTATATGGTTGGTCGCGATAATATTGGCTTGGATTGGCTTGTAAAGTATGCAGTTGTATCTTATCAGTTACATTGTTATTTAGGGACATTCATACGATCCAAATTACAAAATCAAATTTTGAAAATAATATTATTTTTGTGTGAACTATTGCCTGCTATTTTGGTCAGCATACATGTGTGCTTTTGGATTTTGCACCAACAAAGGGTTATAATGATGCGTGATGAGGGGCTCTAACAACTTTAAATCGAATAAAGAGAAATACGAATTTGAGTCTTCGAAAAAGGTTGAATGTTGTGATATATTTCTTGGTATACGGTTTCTTGATTAAGGTAGGTTTTGCGATCTGTTTCAAAGTTTTATGCTTATTTTCTCTCTCTTATAATGAAGTTTGACATAGCAGGAAAGACTTTCCCATGTTTCCTGGACCTAAATATACCGCGACCGTATACAAATCAACACAAAACGTTTCTAAAGCATGAAGGAATTATTGTACAGTTGTGATCGTTGGTTAAAAAACTGTGTCAAACCATGGAATTATATTTATGAATGAGAAAACCTCTCTCTGATAATACGCTGTCGGATAACCGACACCTTATTTTTCAAAATCCGATTTAGAAGTATTTACGAAAAACGTACAGCTCTGTAACTTTGAGGATATTTTAGTCTCACGTTTATTAAATGTAATCTGACAACGAAATTGAAATTAAAGGACAAAATCAATCAAAGATAGAGAGCTTTCCATGACAAGATTGCATACCATACGTTTAATATTGGCGGTGTATTGAAGTGATCAGCAATAATCAGATATAACGAGGCCTCAGTATATCCCATTCAACTCATGAATAACATAAATAATCATGTTATAAAACTCCTATTTTGTCTTTGCATTTTGACGCTTCAGCGTTGCTACAAACTTATTAGTCGCACCAGAATATTTGAATAATAATGTAAATATAACTTCCCGAAGTTTTTTTCAGCAATATAAAAGTGGATATAATCTTTTGAAATCGAAGAGGATAGCTGATATAAGGATTTAACAGTAGTCATTAAAATATATATAGCTCATTTCAAACCGATGTTGCTAACTATGACAAGTTAAAAGATCTTATGCATAACACGGGAACAATTTGTTCCCGCGTTAGGAGTTTTTATTTGAGGAGAATGTCTAACGATGTCGCAGGAACATGCCTGGAATCTCCAAGTTAAATCTGATATTGGCGACAGAAATCTAATATCCACTGTATTAGAAAGTAGCTCCTTAATTCACAGATGGCCACATCCCGTGGTATTAAAACAAAATCTGTATATGATAGGTGCTTTTTATCGTCAAATTGATTCTAATGCGCTGAAATATGTTGCCACACAATCAAAAAGGTCGTATTAAATGGGAATAATGTCTCTCATTACCATGATTACGGTAAAATAATTATGCTGCCCCCTATGACCGAAACACGCGCTGAAATTACTGCATAGAGGACTGTATCAATCTATAGACGGACTTGCGGTTCATGAGTAAAGGTCAATATTGATATTTTATGTTACCTTATAAGTGTCTGCACGTATTAAATTGAGTACTGGATAAAGTACTCTAATACGAGGATCCCTTTGCTCATGGCGTTGTGTAACAAGCAGACGTAGTCTTTGATTAACGTATAATTTGGTCAAACTGAGGCCTGCGGGGCGAAGCTTTTCCGGGGAAATCATCTCAATGGACAATTTATTCGCCATTAAGTTGTATATCTTGCAGCAGACCACTATTACGCTGTGTAATTTCAATTTGTTTGCGAATAAATGGGAAACATCGATTTCTCAATTAACTAAACACCCGAAACACTACGCGCTGAGGAAAATCATTACCGTTAATACTCTGACTTGTACTTGACCGCCGAATGTAGAATTTTGTACGTCTCCTTAGCGTCATCCATACCTTTATTTCATCTGAACAAAACAACTTTGGACATTTATCAGCCGTGCTTGAAGGACTGGAGCAAAGCGGAGGAATGACCCTGAGCAAGGCTTGTTCAGAAAAAAGTAATCGATAGAAAATATATAGTAACAAATCTGACTATATTTTCTATATTCAAAGTTGGAGTTATCGGGCTGACGTCACAGCGGCCATTTTATGAGCTACACCTGAAATCGCCAACCACCATGGTCCAATCAGTTTGCTGGTGTCAAATAAATTTATTCGAAGGTAAATGGAGATTATTCCGTGTTCGAATCATGTTACAACACTATTGTTATGAGTTACGCATGAGAAAGACTACCCACCCAGACCTAATTGGATCCCCGATACTAAATGTCGTAAGCAGTTTTTCGATTTTCTGAGAGGAAAGCAATTATACATTATGTCACCCCTTTCCTGATGTCATGCACACAAAACAGTCAGTGGAAAATTAAAATGAAATCGTAAATAATTCACATTCAAAAATAAACTACAATAGAACAATAACGAATAATTATACGGAATGCTAAACAATATCGAAAACTAATAAAAAATGTATATAAACGATTAAAATAAAATGTCAAGCCGTAACAGGATTCGAACCCACGATCTCCGGTTTACTAGTCCGATGCTCTACCGTTGAGCCAACTATGCGCTATGTAAACGTAATAACAATCGTTCAACTTACCGCTTTCCTCTAAATCAGATGTTTAAAATGCTTTAAGGAGTTATATATCGCTCAAAAGTTGTTTATTTACTGTTAAAGAATGTAATTCTGATTCAAATGTAACGAATAACACTACTTTTTGAAATAATTCTAGATACATTATATTTCGTTCGTACAGCATTTTGTCAATTTATGTTCACATCATTCACGACTTAGTATTGCATCATGGGCTTTTTGCCTGGCACGCGAGGACTTGGGGAGCGTAGCGAGTCATGTGATTTTTGTCCAGGACAAACACTTGAGAGGAACATATTAATATCTAAATATTATATGCATTTTACTCAGTTATTACTTACTTCTATATATTTCTTGGAATATATATTACGCCACTATAACCCCATTATTGTTTACATATTCCAACTATTAATATTAATTATTTCTTCATTTTCACTGTAGGCCTTTATTGATCAAGACTCGTTACTTTAAAGAAGAAGAGGGACTGCTAGCCCAACTAAGGATGAGGAAGCTTGCTAAGTATGGTCACTGGAAGCGACGTGCGGATAGCATAGTAATAACTACTAGTGAAGGAGAGGTAGAAGGGAAGGCTCTACCAGGACGCAGAAAAACTGCTTGGACAGACAACATCAGAGAGTGGACAGACGGCGGACTGGTAGCAGCAAGAGTGAAAGCACGCAAGAGAATGCCGACGGTTCTCTGAAGGACTATGGCTAAGCAGCAGCAGTGGTTAGTTAAAGTTATTAAGGGGGGTGGGTCTAGGTTGGTCAGATATCAAAATTCAGTGCTTCGGACAAAAATGAGATATTAGCACAGTACAAAACAGCTAAGTCTCTGCTTTAAAATGCTTTTTGTTTGAGGTAAATTGGATTTTCGGTTCTAAAGTTATGGTCAATTAAGTTTCGGGTGTCTCAAAAATCGGTGGTGTTTGTATTTATTTATTTAATTTATTTATTCGGACATACACTTTTGAAACAGTGGCAAAAGTCTTCTCGACTCTTGTATTTAAAAACGCTCACCCTGCGATTTTTAGCATTTTCAGTTTTAATTGTTTTTTGATCAAATGATTGTAACATTTAATAAAATTTATTTATTAAAATATTGATATAATTACCCTTAGACATCGGAAATTGATAGACAGTGGGAAACAAAATAGGATACGAGCCTCTCAGCTCCATACCAAGAGATTTAATTTCGCAAATTTACACAAAATACATTACACAATAGTCAATGGCACCTTATAATACATTGATAAATTAATATTCAAATATTCAGATTTGATCGTCCTACTAGACGAGCGACAAGGTTAATTTTTGAAATGTTATTCAATCAAAATTGGAAAGGTCCGAGTAATCATATACGGTATACCTAAAAACTTCAACTTTAGAGAGACGCTCATAAAGAGCTCCAATTTTTAAAGATGGTCATAACCTTTAATTATCATTGCCTTCTTTCAGAATCAATGTTATTCAATTTGTAAATGAGCCAATTGAAATACCTATACGAATCCAATCTGGATGGTTGGGGTGAGCAACCGGAAACCCTACCACCGATAAAATCCTATAAAGTGATAATTTTCAAAATAATTGATTTTCTGAATGGTAAATAGGTTAAATAATTACTTGACGAGTAGAAACCAGTTGGCCTACTTAATAGATTACCAATTATTCAATGAGGTAATAATTTACATTTGACTTAATAATAAACTTAATAACTTTCATTTACCATTTATAAATATTTCTGATATTAAACAGTCAATAATTGGGATTTAAATTTAATTGGGATCTTCAATTTGTTCTCCCTCAAAACACAATTATACACTTCACTGCTAGCGCAGTCATAATAAGGCCTAAGATACATAAAGGAACAGAGGCCTAAATGGGGGAAATGAGGCCAAGGACTATCAGGAACATGGACTCGCACGCACTGAGGCCACGAAGGGCAATCCACCAGCCTAACTTTTTCTCCCTCAAAACAAAAATATACCACATCACTGGTAACGCTGACATAATCAGGTCAAAGATACATCAAGGAACAGAGACCTCAAGGGGGGATTAAGTGAGGCCAAGGACATCCTAGGACATGGACTCGTACTGAGGCCACGAAGGGCAATCCACAAGCTTTACTTTTTCTCCCACAAAACATAACTGTGCACTTCACTGCAAACGCAGTCAAATTAAGGCCTAAGATCATCAAGGAACAGAGGCCTAAAGGGGGGGGGGGGGGGGGGGGGGATTAAGTGAGGCCAAAGACAACCAGGAACATGGACTCGCACGCACTGAGGCCGTGAAGGGCAATCCACAAGCCTAACTTTTCTCCCGCAACACAATTATACACATCACTGCTAACACAGTCATAATCAGGTCAAAGATACAACAAGGAACAGAGACCTGAAGGGGGATTAAGTGAGGCCAAGGAAAAGAACAAAGAAGAGATTAACTAATGTGTGTGTGTGACTTAATCATGTTGCTTCTTGCTTCGTGCATTTTAAAAGCTTTACTTTCATACTGAGAGGATTGGACCAAGCCGATTTTGCTTCCTCATGTTTGCTGAAGCATATCTCCCGTTCTAAATAACCAATTGGAACGCAATAAAATGCAAATGAAAGCTTATTTACTCAGCTTTCATAATACATCAAGATTAGACCCGTGTGTTCCTGTCCTTTTAAGATATCTTATGTGCCCGGAGTGTTAACATTTTTTGGGTCACCCTGTACAGGTATTTAATTCATTGTGGCCCTTATGGGTTACAATAGATATCGACCGAAAAAGAATGCCTTAAATCCGGGGGGGGGGGGGGGGGGGGGGGGGCGCTCAACTGAACTGAATGGATTTTATGATGAAAAATAGGGTCTTAGGAACTGATTTATTCAAAAAAGTAGGTCTTGAGAACTGGCCTATAGTTCAATTTTGATTAGCAAGAACGCAAAGGGCCGTATTCTCGTACTGAACACGGTTTTTATTAGTTATCCACTGTTTGATAACGCAATACGGGAAGATACCTATGGTTGGGTGCCATATCACATTCGGCCGTGATATGGCACCCAACCATAGGTATCTTCCCGTATTGCGTTATCAAACAGGGGATAACGAATTTATCACTTAGGAAATCCCCAATATATGTACATCCTGTACATGTATGTGCTACCAGGACGATATATCCCGTATTGCGTTGTTGGCAGACTGCTACCAGGACGATATATCCCGTATTGCGTTGTTGGCAAAATGACAGCTTTGATTGGTTAAATAAAGATTTGGGTTGATCCATTATCATTTTCAGGGGTTGGTGGTAGTGGTGATGGGTGGATAGGGTAGCTGTAGGTTTGGATTATGGGTTGGAAGGGGATAGAGTGTTTGGGGGTTAACATGCTTTTTGGTGGTTCCAGTGTAATGTTGGTGGTTCCCAGTGTTTTGGGCTCCAAGTTGTTGAAGTGTTCAAGAAATATATGATGGGAGGGGGTATATGGTGAATAAGGAGGGGGTTGAAAAATTGTCTTTTTTGGTGGTTCCCAATGTTATTTTGGTGGTTCCCAGTGTTTGGGGTTCCATGTTGTGTAAGTGTTCAAGAAATATATGTTGGGTGGAGGTATATGGTGAATAAGGAGGGGGTTGATAAATTGTCTTTTTTGGTGGTTCCCAGTATTATTTTGATGGTTCCCAGTGTTTGGGGTTCCAAGTTGTTTAAGTGTTCAAGAAATATCTGTTGGGTGGGGTTATATGGTGAATAAGGAGGGGGTTGTTAAATTTGTCTTTTTGGTGGTTCCCAGTGATATTTTGGTGTTTCCCAGTGTTTGGGTTTCAAGTTGTTTAAGTACCCAATATACCCAATAAAATAGTTTTGGGTTATGCTAGGGTGTGGTGTATTAGAAGGGGTTGGGTTCAGGCGCGTAGCCAGCATTGTCATTCCGGGGGGGGGGGGGGGGGGGGGGGCAAACATCAATATCGTCCCTATTTTTAAGCATTTTCGTAAAAAAAATTTTCTAGTCACTTACCTCGTGAATTTCACGTAAGTGGGGGGTGGGGGGGGGGGGGGGGGGGGGGGGGTATGGGGGGGGGGGGGGGGGGTGAGGTCAAAAAATTTCGCACAGTCCAAACAAAATCGCACAGTAAATGTACTACATGAACAATTTCTCGTCCCCATTTCTCTTCTCTTTCCCCTCTCCTTCCCCTTTCCCTTCTCTTTCTCCCTCTCCTTCCCCTTTCCTTCTCTTTCTCCCTCTCTTCCCCCTTTCTCTTCTCTTTCTCCCTCTCATTCCCCCTTCTTTCTCTCTTTTCTCCCCTTCTTCTCGTCCCCATTTTCCCGCTTCGCCGTCCCCATTTTAGGTGTCCGGGGGGGGGGGGGGGGGGGGCAGTCTGCCCCCCTGCCCCCCACTGGCTACGCTACTGGTTGGGTTTAATAAATTGACCATTTTGTTCAGTGGTTCGTAAATTGTTTTGTTGGTTCCGAGTGGTGCAAGTGCTCAATTCATGTTTTTTTTTAATTGGGCTGTGCTGTGATAAATAAAGAGATAGGTTGACAAAATGTCACTTTGACGGTTCCCACTGTTTTGGGTTCCAAGTTGAGTATGTCAACCCACCCTTGAGCTCATTGACTATATCCCTGATGACCAATATCCGAACTATTGACCATTTAAACCACCTGATACCCAACACACTGGGACCCACCAAAATGACACATGGAACCAACATAATGACACAGGGAACCACCATAATGGGTCACTTTGTCAACCCACACTTTCCTTCTTAAGCACAACTCATTCCAACTCTACAAATATCCTCATTGAGCACTTACACGACTTGGAACCCAAAACACTGGGAACCACCAACATGATGCGCAGGACCACCTAAGAGGGCCATTTTGTCAACACCACCCCCAACCCCACCCCTCCTTATTCCACTTATAATACGCAACCCCCGACTTATACTCAGTGAGCACTTAATAAATAACTTGGAACCCAAAACACTGGGAATCACCTAAATGATACGGGGAACCACCAAAATGAAATATTATTAACCCCTCTCCCCTCCTCCCTTGCACACCCATATAAACCCAACACTTACAATCATCCTTTTCCCTATCCACCACCATCACCAACCCCTAAAAGTAATAATGGATCAACCCAAATCTCAATTTAACCAATCAGAGTTGTTATTTTGCCAACAACGCAATACGGGATATATCGCCTGTTAGCAATGTTAATTACAACGCAATACGTTGTTATATTGCTTAGTTGCCAAATGCTTAATAAACAATCAGATTACAGCATTTGTATCTATTTATAGCTACTAAGTGATAATATTAGTTATCCCCTGCATGTTCACACAATACGGAAAAATACCTATGGTTTGGCATGTCATATCACATAAGGCCCACAAAAAAAAGTATTTTTAAAACACTCGCGGAAAACGAAACTCCCTTCAACAAACAAGGCGCTGAATTCTCTTCCCTTCCTACCTCCGTAAAACCCCCCGAAGTAAACCACCCTTTAACAGGCTCTGCGCCGCACCTCTGTCCATATATAGAATCATCGCGAAAAATATGTCTGGTTATGTTATATGCAGATCATTTATTTTTCGGCGTGGATTATACCTTTTCGCGGTCTATTTCGGCCTCAGAATGTAACAGAAAAGGGGTCACTTGCGTTTAAATCATCCGCCATTTTATTTGTTTATTTTTACGTCTCATGTTTTAAGCAACTCTTCCACATACACAAAGCAATCGCTTTACACGGTTTACTGGGAACGCGGTCCTGGGAACGCGGTTAATCGACGATATGGAATATATCGTGTAGTTTGACTTTCTTGTTTACACGATATGGATCAGATTTCATACGTGTTAACCAATGAGATTAAAGTATTTACACTTACTAAACGATAAAGATTAAAACCGTGTTTAACTAAACACGTGTCTAACTAAAACGCGAGTTTATCTTTTAAACAACGTTTTTAACTAAACACGGTTTTAAACTCTGCGCATCTCGTCCCCATATACCAGGGTATTTGTGCGTTACTGTATACAGGTATTTATTTTTGTTGTGGCCCTAATGGGTTACAATAGATATCGACTGAATACCTCAAACGCACGTGTATTTTTAATACTACCCGATCTGATCGGCAGCTTACCCCGGGCACGGTTGAGTAATCATTTGAGCGTACAGTTCGTGATTTGTTTAGTTAAACGCGCCTTAAACTACCCCCGTACCCATGTTTAAAGTTAGGCACTTTTCGGTGAGTTAGACGCGTGTTTAAGTAAAACAAATGTACGAGAATCGCGTTTAGTTAAACGCTGTGTCTAAAGTCAAAGTTAGACGCGTGTTTAGCTTAAAACCGTGTTTAACTACGTACGAGAATACGGGCCAAAATGTTCGAAGAATTGGGGCTTTGGAACGCAAAATCTCGCGATTTTTGAATTTTCAATCAAATTGGGGGTCTTGAGAACAGAAGCACTGAGCTAGCAGGAGAGGGTGAAAAAGGGGGTCTTCAGCGCGGCACGTACCTATACCCTTTTCCAATGTCAGTGCCCCCCCCGGCCTTAAATACACGGTACTTAAAGACTACACGGTCCGCACGTCAGCTTGCCCCGGCACGGTTGAGTGAGCATTCAACGCATACAGTTGGTGCGCGAGTTTAGTTAACAGGGGTGCAAAAAGTTATTTCTTCCTCAGGAGCATGGTTCTAAGAATCAAGATTTCCTCAATCAAACCAGAACCATGGTAACACAAAATAGCTTTTGCATCACTTCAAAAGTATAAGACTTTTTACATTAATATTATTTGTGTTGTCACATAAATCAGCTTAATATCTACTCATTCATTATGACAACGAAATGATGACTTCCCAGGAGTACATCATTGCAACCTGTTCAGTGGCGTTATCAGAAATTCTCCGGTAGATGGGGGGGAGGGGGGGGAGGCATGTTTTCCAATTACCCGAATGACTTCACGCCTTTTTCGGGATTATTTGTTAGCAGGAAACATGCGATATTTATTCACCACTTACATGAATTTGACAACAATTAGGTTACATTTGGCTTTAACAAGCTTTGGAAATGATATCCTTGAAATATGCGCGCATAGCGCGCGAAAAAAATACTATTTTGACATTAAATTGGATAGAAAAGAAGTAAAATGCCTTCAATTTAACCGAATGGGTTTCAACCGAATGATAGCAGAGGTGGGGACCATGGACCTCCGCTCCTGTAGACACGCCATTGAACCTGATTCATTAGCAACTCCGTGTTATTTATGTTTATCGATTACATCACAGGGAGGTGTACGTGTACATATATATTTTTTTAACTTTCAACATTATTGCATTACAAGAGTTTCTTGTAAATGTGACTATCAATTTGGCTTTGTCTTTCTTTTTGGTCCATTTAGCAAAATGTTATATCCTCAAATCTTAGATGTTGGTCAGCTGCTGTCCTTTCAGTCATCTCCATTCGTGTTACTTAAATTCCTCTTGATGTTGATGATTCCATTTCCTCACACGTTACTACTTTCCAACTTGTTTGGTGCTTTTAATAATGGTTCTTCTTGGTTCTTTGTATCTCATCGATCCAATATGTCCTCAAGGTTTTCCAGGTCATCCTCAACAGCTCTTTCTTCAATTTTAGTGCTGCATTGATAAATTGAAATTCCTCTGGCTCAAAAGTCGGAACCCTCATTGTACATGTTGTATAACTCAGATATTCTCCGTTATTTCCACCTTCACGACTCGACTCGCATCTTGTCATTGTTTTTCATTGAATGCCTGTCCTGATGATAATTGTAAATTTCCTCAAATATGATTTGTATTGTATTGTACCTATTCCCATGTTCAACTGGTACATTAATATACTATTCTTCAGGCTTTTCCTTTCTTTTCTTTTTTCCTTCGTTTCCCCCCTTTTTCCTCTTTCTCTTTTCTCTTTTTTTTTCTCTTCCCTCTTTTTTCTCTTTCTTCTTTCCTTCCTCATTTTTCCTCATTTTTTTTTTTTTAGGCACTGGCATGATTTCCTCAATTTTAACTGCTGCTTCCTGGGAGCGGTGCTCCCCGCTCCCGCACTATTTGCATCCCTGTTAGTTAAACACGCATTAAAGGGGCGAGTTCCTCTCAAGTGTTTGTCCTGAACAAAAGTCACATGACTCCCTACGTATCTGAGTCTCCGTGTTTCCATGTAATAATACCCATGGTGCAATAGATTTGCCGAGAATTTTAATCGACCAAACGTAATGGTGAAATTTATTTACGAACGAAATAGGTGTCTAGAATCGTGTTATGCATTATAATGAAATCAGAATTACAATCTCCTTTAACATATATAATCAACTTTTGGGCGATAACCCTATGTTAAAAATGCACAACAATCGAAATATAAAGCATTTTAGCATCCGATTTAAGTGATATTTGTATTTTGAACTCTATGTAATTTTATTTTTCAAATGTATTATGTATAGTCTTCATTAGCTCTAACGGCAAAGAGCCGGCTTCACAATCATGAGGTCAGTGGTTCGAATCATGCAAATGGGATATGTTTTTCTGTTTGTTATTACACTTTATTTTTAGAAATTGACAGGATAGCTTATCGTTCGCTATATTTATTAAATGTTGAATGATACTTTTTTCTTTTGCAATTTCACTGCGATAAAGAATGTCCTGTAAATATGATTGTGTTGACTATACGGTTCATTGAACTATGGCCCCTAGCTAGTCTATAATGAACATGATATGCGAAGGCCAATTGTTATGTAAATAAGAAGCCAGTCGGCTATGTCCTTGAATCGATTTTCTTATTTCCTACACCGATATTTGTAATTCGCTCCCAAATTCAGAAAAGAGAGAT
Organism: Ophiura sarsii; assembly: GCA_035610835.1. NCBI lineage: Eukaryota > Metazoa > Echinodermata > Ophiuroidea > Amphilepidida > Ophiuridae > Ophiura > Ophiura sarsii. The sequence goes on along the minus strand of CM069445.1, from coordinate 56,087,648 downwards.
GTATCTTCAAAACTACATTACGCGGTTCACGGCTTTCACGGCCTGGTATGGGCGACAGTATATTGGCGTGGATTTGATACCGTGCTGAACTCATCATGCTCATTGCTACGAGAGCGTAATTATAAAACGCTGGCGTAAGTGTCCTAAATGCTGTGCCGTTTCCTAGAACCAATGCAAGCTAGAACCAGGGTACCCAGAATGTAATCGTACGGACCTAAACAAAATTCGCAAAATCCTTTTAACTAACTAATGAATTCATGAAAATTATCAGAATTGCCCAAATTGGCAATTTTTGCAACCAAGCTTAATTTCTTTTAGGATTACGTGAGCATAAAATAAACAAAAATGTTAGTCTTGACTATTGCCGAGTGTCAAATCTATTCAATGCAACTACAGATATAGTGCTAATTATGGTTATTTCGATATCTAAAATAAAATGATACGAGTTGTTCGAAATTGGATTTTATTTAAACCTTGACTGTATAATATAACAGATACAAGTCACTGCTCGGGTCGATAACCTTTTAGAACCTTTTATTCACAATTGGATGGTTTCTTAAATGAGAAAATAGATACAAATTTTGAACAGATACAATTATATGCGAGGATAGTGTTTATTCATCAACAAGAAGAAATGAATTCATTGTTTTCCATATTATTGGTCTAAATACATTACATATATACATCATCTGATAATAAAATGGTGTTTGATACAATCCCGCTACATATATTTTGCAATAGTGAACATTATTTTCATAACGTCAATTTTCAGCAATGTCAAAATTAAAATTAAAACCGTTTTCCGAGTTTGACTACAGTTCTCTTGTATCAATTTCAATGGTACAAAGATTAGGAAAAATTGAAGGACCTCTTTTCACGGCCTGTCAACCGCTCATAAAGCATCTCATTTCACTGATAAGTCGTTCCGCAATTCCAAGCTATACAATCCAAACTCTCCCATTCGGGCGTTGTCATCCCCCGTTCATTAGCCCAGAAATCCTGTAGAACCGTTCTCTAAGCATATCGTTTTCGTGTCTCGAGATGGTCTGCTTGCGATAGCTAATACACACGAGGATTTTAGAGAGAAGATCCCGGCGGGGAAAATCCAATGCCAGTCGCCCATTTCAACCTTTGGCAGTTAGCCAAGACCTCCCATTTCAACCTTGGGCAGTTCGCCAAAACCCCCATTTCAAAGATGCCATCAGTTCCATAAGACCTCCAATTCAGGTTGTGTCAGTTAAGTAAGCGCCTGTTTTCAGACTGGCCAGTCACACACTCCTACCCTCTTCAAATTCGAGTATCCCCCCAGGGTTACGCTATTTGCCAACTACAATATTATTACTATTATATAAGCCGATTTTCCCGGTCAAATGTTGTCCCCCCCCCCCCCCCCCTCCCTTGGCCACCCTCCTGACTACGCTACTGCTATTATGACGGTGATTATAGACATGCTATCGTTTAGAGGGGGCGGGGGTGATAAAAAGTAACGACGATAAGTGATATTTGAGAGACCCCCCTACTGAAGAAACTGACCGCAACCTTATAGAATACTGTTTAAAATCAACGTAATTTAAATATGTTTAAAAAATGTTTGCTCACCTCTTCGAATTAAGTTAAACTAGTACATTGCGTCATGAGATTAAAGTTAGGTAAATTGGATTTTGGGATGAACTGTATGTACATGTATACTCATAAGGGGAGGGGGTAACATTTATTTCAATATCAAATAATGTTCATTGATTGAATAGGTAACACCGATATAAATAGCCATGGATAATTTCACGGGAGCTGGCTAACTACAGTATATTATTTAATTTGCGTTACACTCACCAAAACATCCTGTGCAATTTTGATGGTGCTAAATGGCTACCCATTTATAAATCATGCTTATAAAAGGCAAACAATAGATACTATTTATTATATAACACATACAAATATTCCTGTCATTTGATTGGTGGATACTACATCAATATTTAAACTATTTCCCTACTATTTCACTGGAAGGAAAAAAGTTCCCATAAAAGTACTATTTCCCTGTGATGAGGAGCTGCGAGGGAAAAAGTACCTTTCTATGGGAACTTTTTCCCTGGCTCGTGATGGCCGTAATTGACTTTGACTTGATTGATACATTAAGTAGGCCTAGGTCTATAATCTTTTGTTTATCAAGTATTTCAAATGACAGAAATATTTGTATATCATGTTATATAAAACAAATATTTACTGCTCTATTCGGGAAATGGGGCAAAATAGGTCCCCTCGGTAACTGGAGACCATGGACCTACTATTAGCATTAAATAGTGGGCCCACGGTCTCCAGTCACTTCGGGGAGCTATTTTGCACCATTTCCCACATAAGCAGTACACATATTTGTATACTATATTCGGTCGCTTGAGATTCTCAACAATGGCTTTATAGTACACATTAGTTTGTTCTTCGCTGCGATAGTGAAGAGGGACCGGGTTCGAGACCGTGTATTTGTTAATTTAATTCACGTCATCAGTTTGTCCGAGCCTAGGAAGTTAGGAAACTTTTTTTAATCAAGTATATTTTTATTATTGATTACCCTCTTTGTATCTGTTATATATCAATGGAAAGCTGAAGTGTTCCTCTTTAAAATGATACCCGATTTGCAATGATTACATGTTGCTGAACTTGGCCACATGAATGAGAATGAGGCAAAGTCACAAATCAAATGTGCCAAAATTACCGTTATCTGTGCTAAACAGTCAATAGGTAATGATCAATAATCAAACCGGTCATGCTTGAGAACCATGAATGGTTTACACAGAGATTTGCACCATTGAGCACACAACACACATACGTTAACCCTCATGACTCCAGGTGGAAGGTCATGAAGGTAAGTGATGAAAGGTTTAGGCCTACAACTTGTACATTTTTCTGAGACACGGTAAACGTTTTGCAGTTTCAATATGCCGCGTTTAACAGGTTTGGAGAGAGCCCATGCCATTACCTATTGACTGTTTAGCACAGATAACCGTAATTTTGGCACATTTGATTTGTGACTTTGCCTCATTCTCGTGGCCAAGTCCAGCAACATGTCATCATTGCACATTTGGTATCATTTTAAAGAAGAACACTTCAGCTTTCCATTTATATGCGACATAATACAGGCGGGTAATAAATAATAAAAATATACTTGATTAAAAAAAGTTTCCTAACTTTGTGTGAGCAGTTTATTACAGGCGTGGATACAAGGGGGGGGGGGGGGCGACGGCCCCCCCTCTACCCAAAAATAAAAGGGAAAAAGGGGGAAAATGGAAAGAGAAGAAGAAGAGGGGACAAACGAAAAAAAGAAAAACAGTTCACTGACAGCCAAAAAGGTGTCCAAGTAACTCCTCAGTCGGAGTCAAAGTGACTCCATGACTCCATGTCAAAAACAACTCCACCTTTGGAGTCAAATGACTCCCTAAAGAGTCAAGCAGCAGTGACTCCTTTAGGGAGTCATTGATTTATGACCCTATGCTAGGACTCCTCAGATGACTCCAATGGAGTCACACCTAGGCTGGACTCCCTTTCGAGGGTAATAATGACTCCAACTGGCTAAATATAGTCACCATGACTCCAAGTAGGAATAAGACACTGAGAACTGGGGGAGGGGGCAGGCTTTAGGGTCATTGGCTCTTTGATGTTTATGGTCTTGCTCAATGTATTTGCATTTACTTTGCGAGCAATCACTTCCATTTTCCTTAATTCCAGTGAGAAATATGCATATATATCAATATACATTCAACGGTGTTTAATGGTGTTAAATTAATGCATCGACTTAATTCAAATAAATGAATAGGTTTAAATAAACAAAAAGGGGAAATTAGTTCATTAGCATAATTGAAATGGTACACACGAGCACCGGTGCCAATTTTTGTACCATTGCAATTATGCTAATGAGCGATTTGCGCACTTTACTCGGCTAATATAAGACCACGTAAAATATGCAAATTAGCTCCAGAGAGTCAGGATGACTCCTTTGGAGAGTCAATGCATGTTTTAAGTGACTCCTAAGGTAGAGTCAAGGGGCCTTTACTCTACTTAAGGAGACCTAAGGGGTCAGAGTGACTCTTTAGGGGAGTCAATGCATGTTTTAGGTGACTCCTAAGGAAGAGTCAATGGGTCTTTACTTAAGGAGTCAGATGACTCCTTTTGGCTGTCAGTGTTGGGGGTGGTGAGGGGTACGAAAAGGCGGGCGGGGAGGCATGCGAGGGACATAAGAACGTTTGGAGTTTATTGGAAGTTGGTCGAGATACATACGCGTACGAACGTTGCCAAGAAATCTGATATTTTGAAGGTAACTATATAGTATAACTTCTTTCTGGCAGGCCTATATAAAAAGCCAATATTGATAATAAAGTGATTGCTTTTCAATAAAATATTGCTCAATGGTACATACCAAATCGCACCAAATGGGTTCGGAAATTGAAGAAGAACAAAATCCAATTCTGAGGGGGGCACATCACCCCTCAGACTTCCCCCTGTTCGAACTTTTAAACAATCTATACTTAAATTAAGAAAATATCAGTATATCTGCTCAACTTCTTTCTTGCATTGATAAAAAATATATATTGATTGGAAATGAGGTGGCTTTTCGATAAAATGTTGGTCAAAAGTATACACCAGATCGCACCAAATGAGTTCGAAAATTGAGAAAAAAAATCCAACTCTGAGGGGGGCCCATCCCCAATCTGGTTAGGGTTAGGGTTAGGGTAAGGGTTACTCCCCCCCTGTCCGAGCTTTTAAACCATCTATTCTTAAATCAAAAATATATCAGTATAATATGCTCAACTTCTTTCGTGCAAAATGATGGTTTTAGAGTGAAAATAAACTGTCGGAATTTATATTTTCCACTCTAAATTCACTCTAAAACCATGATTTTGAGGTAATTAGGAATCGTATCGCTCTGTAACTGTATGATTTATGAACGGAAATGTAAATCTGCAAGAAAATCTGCTTTCATTTTTTTTTCGATGTTGAGGGCGTTCCCTGGAAAGATCACATAATATACCTTTAAACACGAGTCTAACTCGCCGAAATGTGTCTAGCTTTAAACATGGGTTTGGGGGTAGTTTAAAGGGGCGTGTTCCTTAAGTGTTTGTCCTGGACAATCTCACATGACTCGAAATAGTCCAGACGCTAAACATGTTAGGGAGCACATCAAAACTCGACCGCGCGGCAACCGCCGGTTCCGCCCGGTTGGACCGCATATCATTGTTTAGAACAATAGAAACCGGCTGCAACCGCACGGAACCCCCCCCCCGGAACCGGCGGTTGCCTGGCGGTCGAGTTTTTATGCGCTCGTTCGCAGCCCATCGCTGAGATGGTCTACGTCCACCACCGTTTAGCACCGCCCTGTGAACGGATGCGAAACGGGTGCGCTGTCTTTATACCGTCCTCATACAGGGCTCTCATCGTTCGCCGCCGCTTTTACTCACCCGCCAGGAGTTTTGAACATTTGCTCAAAACTCCGGTGGCCGGCAAAGTCCCCTGAACGTGTTCAACGGACGGGAAACGGCCCACCGTGTGTGCCGCCGTTCGCACCCATTTTTCATACGGTAAAGGGCCGCCCAGCTCACACGGATACATGTGAGGGGCCCATCACGTTCGCCGTCGCTTTTACTCACACGGCAGGAGTTTTGAGCATGCTCACAAATTCCTGCCGGGCGCGGATGGCCGGCAAAGTCACCTGAGCGTGTTCAACGGATGGGAAACGGCCCACCGTGTGTTCTCACCGTGTGCCGCCGTCCGCACCAATTTCTCACACGGTAAGGGGCCGCCACACGGCTACATGTAACAATTACAGAGAGGTCCGGAATGCGAGTTAAGCGGCGAGCTTGAGTGCTCAGCTTCAAATTAAAAAAATAAAGAAAACACTGATCAGTTCAACTTATCTTCAATTGGTGCTTCATTGTAGAAGAGGGATTTCCCATAAAATTCGTGACGTATACGTAGCTAGCAATTAACATCATGAAATACAATTTCTTATTTTGAATGATCGGGATTATGATTCCATGAAATGATGAAATTGAAAGTTGAGCCCTGACTGATTCTTCACTTGATATAAGTGCGTGATCAACATGACTTAATAACCAAGCCGTATTATGGTAAAATTACACATTATTTCAGGCAAGAACACACGATAGCCTATACATGCAGAGCTGTTGAATTCCCATATCGTTGCCTTTTGTAACTGCTTCATACTTTTTCGCAATAACATCCCATCTTGATCTTCTACCATCAAAAGCTATCGTTTCAGGATGTCATCTATTTTCTTTTTTATCATCGTATCTGTCGTAATTGCCATCAAAAAGGTTCACAAATCCATCTAAACTGTCGCGTATTATAGGTCAAAATAGTTACGGCGAGTCTGCGACAGCCAATACGACGGACGACGACTTCTTGTTTCTATAATCTATATCATTCGCGCAAATCAACAGTTTATTTCCGTTTCTTACACTTTTTCTTCTGAAATCTTGTTCTTAAAACTCTTAAAATAAGGTGAATGGGAGGATTATGTAACCAAATTTCTTAATAACAAACGCTAACTCTCATTGTTATCAATGGGGCTAGCTAAAAAACTGAAATACCGTCTAGCTAAGCCACGTCATCATTTTAACAATATCCCGTATGTAACTCCCAAGAGCACTTGCGAATCGTCTTCTGCTAAGGTTTCAAATGAGCCCATAAATTGCTTCTTATTTCATTTCACGAATGATAATGAAACTGAAACATGATTGATAATATGTGAATTGATAACCCCTACACATAATTTAATTTCATTCGACCGAGAGTATGTTCCTTTAGGCCTAAGCGCCGCATATGGAGAACAGCTGACGAATAAGCAACACCCAACGCGTGAAACGTTTACACGGCGAATGCTCAACGTATACATAGCGTATTGATCGCGCATGTCACATGCTCACTGTTGAAATTTTAAACATGTTAACATTTTGAGCGTGTGATATGCCTTGTGATCAATAATTTATGTATACGTAAGCATTCGCCGGGTGAACATTTCGCACGTTGGGTGTAGGTTTCTTCTGAAACGACGTATGTGGCCAAACAGCTGACGAATAAGCAACCTACTGACACCCAATGTGCAAAACGTCCACGCAGCGAATGCTCAACGTATACGAAGTGTATTGATCACTACGTTGTCACCTGCTCAACAATAAACCCCAGCGTACCTCTTCAAACCTATAGCCTACCGATAACGAATACAAAGTAATGCCAAGTATGTCACGACCGAATCGGACAACTTACACGGAAACGTACACTCTAATTTCCCAAAACGCGGAGCACACGTTAGCTAGCTCTATACGCAACGGTGTGACAGGGCCTTTTTAGCTTATATATGGTGTTAAACCAGGGATTCTATTAATTTTGGGATAGGAAAGTCATGACGTACGTAGCGAAAACGGTCCCCTTTGCATATTTACATAAATTAGGGTAATCGTCCGGAATGCGTCCGTGACCGGCGTTTGACGCGTTTGACGTCATTTTTGGTCAGCATAGCCTTGGTGGCGCTGTTATCGCGGTAGATTTACACAGACGACGGTGGCCACGCGAAACCTACATTTTGAATTCGTATTGGAATAACATGTAATCGCGAATGTTTATCTTAATATGATTTTGAAAAATTCGTCATAATTAGAAGATTTATTTTCCAATCCAAAACCGTTGGAGTTGGCTAACCAACTCCATTGTAAATGCAATTTTTAAATTATTTTCATCGTTAACCGGGCGATGACTGTTAAAAAAAGGCTATGCCGACCAAATTTTAATTTAAAAGTGGCTTCCGATCGGTAAGCTGAGTGTCACACTTACTGATCGCACTGAATAACGCCCCGCACGTATCAAAATGAGCAATGCATACACGTGCGTACATATACGCATGCGTACAAATACTCATGCGTACAAATTTAAATTTAAAAGTGGCTTCCGATCGGTAAGCTGAGAGTCACACTTACTGATCGCACTGAATAACGCCCCACACGTATCAAAATGAGCAATGCATACACATGCGTACATATACGCATGCGTAAATGCTGCACTAAGTTGTAGAGTTGTACGTGCTGTCCAGGTGATTGAATTGATTTGATATAAATTGGATTTGAATTGATTTGATTTGAATTTTGAATTTGATTGAATTGATTTTGAATTAAATTGATTTTTGATTGTATTGTTTTTGATTTTGAATTTGATTGAATTGATTTTAAATTGAATTGAATAGAATTTTGAATTGATTTGATGTTGAATTTGATTGAATTGATTTTGAATTGAATTGAATCGAATTTTGAATTGAATTGAATTGATGTTAAAATTTGATTGAATTGATTTTGAATTGTATTTAATTGAATTGATTTTGAATTGTATTTAATTGAATTATTGAATTTGATATGAATTTGAATTTGAATTGAATTTGAATTGAATTGAATTCATTTCGATTTGTATTGAAATGAATTGGTAAATTGACAAAACACGCAATGGTTTGCACATTCATTTTTCGTGCTGACAGACAGCAGGCAGGCAGGCGATAACTTAATCGCTTACACAATTACACCTCTTCACAATTTAAAAATATTAACTCTAGAAAACTAGCTATGTCATAATATAATGCAGGAAGATACTGGTCTTTTGTTCCAAATGTGTTTTTCCAGAGAGTTTGTGATTACTTTTTGTCTGTGGCTCATCTTTTTTGGCCCAATGAGGTGCATTTGTGAATTCAAGGTTTGTCAATTGAAATATATAGGGAAATCTATTGTTCATTACATAATTGGACTATTACAGTTGGTAAGAGCCATGGAAAGGAGGATGTTAAATATAACAATACGAGACAAACAAAAGAACACTACCATTCGTGATAAAACCAAGGTAAAAGACATCATCAAAAAAAAACAAGGAAATGAAATGGAGATGGGCAGGACATATCTCAAGACAAAATGATAATCGGTGGACAATAAGAACAACCGAGTGGCAACCCCGTACAGGCAAAAGGAGAAGAGGCAGGCAGAAACAAAGATGGAGAGACGAGCTAACTGAATACAGAGGAACGACATGGACAAGAGAAGCACAAGACAGACACAGATGGAAGATGCTGAAAGAGGGCTTCAGCTTACAGAGGTTGACGAAGCCTAGGTAAAGGTAAAGTTGGTAAGAGTTGGTAACACTGCGCACAAAGCCTGTATACCATTAATCACACACACAAACACCAACACGCCACTCAGGATTTTAGGGTGCCTTGTTATGTACTCATTGGAGCATTATCTAGCCCAATTCTTGTCATTTTGGATTTAAATTTGATCTTATAATTTATTATCTCAGCACATATTGGGCTGCATTTACCTTTTTGGGTGATTTCAGTATCCCTTTTTGGGTGCATTGCATTAAATTTGGGAAAAACACGCATTTTGCCTGATATATAACAGATAGCTACACATAGACTATTAGAATATCAGATGACATTGTTTTTCTCTTCCATAATAAAAATGCATAATAAAAATGATTTTTTTTTAAAAATAATAAAAAGTATCCACTAAATTATGAATAGGTAAATTGACAAACATAATATTTTTCTTTTGAAACCTGTATACGGTCGATGATGGTCGATTTTTTTAATTTATTGTGGTGACCGCTTCCAAAGGGATAACAAATTTCAAGCTGTTGGATTAAGTATTTGGTTGTCGTGATTGTAAAGCTACATGATCAGCCCTATTCATAAAGCCATACTATCATGAATAGCATTTGATTATGAAGCGCAAATAATAACATCTATAAGTACCGGCTGTTTCATCATTGGTCAAAATGGGTTCCTCTAACGCCGAGAGGACGAGGTCCAAGATCAAAACCGATACGCCAGAGTTTATGAATCTACTATAGCTTTACTCTGAATGTTATGGCAAGTAGAACATATACCAAAGACGAATGACGAGTTCGGACTGATGCGCACTTTTTTAATCTTTGCGCACACACTGTGCTGTATCTGACAATGTCACCATGGGATTAAAATCAAAGATCTGCAGTAATCGTATCATGAACATTAGGTGGATATCAAATGCTAGTGTGCTGGACTGGAGGCACACTTTCAATATCCTAAGTGTAATACTACTGGTACTGCATGCATAGACTTGACACGGACATTTCATTATTACGCACACTCTCGCATGTCTCCGAGACATGAAAGCGTACATACATTGCATGACAAAACTGTATGTGGACCGATGACGTCAACCGCGTGAAATAGTGCGCTAACATTGAATGGAAGTAAAATATGTGCGTTTTTTTTGCCTTGCATTGTTGTTGTTTTGGTCCAATTGGGCTTGTAATGAACAACCATGGCAACACTGCAAGCCCAATAAGGATGGCAACACCTAGAATGATAATCATTTTTCTTTACACATGTTTTGTATTGAGGAAGTGGACTTTCAAATTTTCCCTCTTCCAATTGTATGTGTGTGTGTGTGTGCACTCAATTAAAAAAAAAACAATTGGAAGAGGGAAAATTTGAAAATTTGAAAATTAATTTGAAGAAAAAAATCCGGACTTTTCAGAATCCAGATTGAAGTTGATGTCAATTTCAATTGTAGAAATTTGCTTCAGATAGAATGATTATCATTCACTTTCTATGCAGTAACAGCATGAACTACAATATTTTACTTGACCGTGTGTTCACTCAATTAAGAAAACAAATTTTTTTTCTTCAAATTTTAATTTTCAAATATTCCCTTTGGAAGAGGGCAAATTTGAAAATATAAAGAAGAAAAAAAGATGTTTTTTTTAAAAATTGAGTGGACACACAGTGAGTGAGTTGGGTGCCCTGCAGACTATGAAAAATTTTAATTTTCAAATGTTCCCTCTTCCAATTGGAAGAGGGCAAATTTGAAAATTTGAAAATATGAAGGAAAACAAAATTTAGTGCACACACAGTGAGTGAGTTGGTTGCTCAAACACACATGCAGACTAATTTACGAACGTTATTAAAGGGGATTGATAACCCCCACAATATGAAGTTTTATCAAGCGCTGTAACTTTTGAACTTTTAATGTGATGTATATATATACAAGTATACATTTATGGAAAAATGGTTCAGATAATTCATATTTGGTATCAAATTTCGCTAATAATGCAGATTTTTAGAATTTGAGAAAAGACAATAACCTTTTTGGCTCAAAATCTTTCGGACAACGTAACAAAATCAAGTTTCTGCCAAATTTGCACCCAAATCATTTTGAGGTAAAAAATCAATGCATTTTAGGTCAAAAATGGCTTCATGTCACGGATATTATAATAAACGTATACGTCCTGGGTTGATTTAATGATATTTCGATAATGGATAACGATGAGCGCGGAGTGCCATTTTAAACTTAGGGAGTGTTCATAAATACTTTGGTGGCGGGGGGGGGGGGGGGGGGGGATATTTTTAAGCCTAGGACACATTATTTTTCTTGATCCCCCAAACGCTATTTATTTTCTTGATCCCCCTTTTATGGTGATTTTTTTCTTGATCCCCCCTGTATGTCTAAGTTATCGAGCATTATTAGATTTAAGCAGGCACGCAAAGAGCGTTAACAACGTATGCGCGAAGCATACGCGAAGTACCATTTTTTGTGATCCCCCCTTTTGGGGGACATTTGTTTTTTCTGATCCCCCTCCATTTTGCCACGCCCCACCAAGGTATTTGTGAACACTCCCTTAGCATAAGAATTCCTGTGCCACCGTTTGAGACTAGTACAACATGTCATACCTATATTGTTCTTCAGTCGGTATTATGTTCTCGTATTTTATCTTGTTGACGAACTGCCCCCCCCCCCCCACCCCCACAAACCATGTTGTTTTTTCGTTTGTATTATGGAATATACACCATTTCCCTGATATTTTGGTATGAAACAGGATTTAGATAACTTCCCATTTCAGAAAAATGTTACAAAACATGCCCCTTTCTCTAATAGACCGCCCATTCAATTTTAATGGATCTTTTATTCAGTCCTTTAATTGTGTTTTGGGTCTGTCACGAGGTCTTTACTTATGTATGGGTTTTATTCACATTTTAAGGCTTTGTTTTACGACCAACCACACCCAACGAACATTAAAATACAAACAGAAAATCAAACTGATTGCAAGATCTTGGCCTTACGAGGGATCTTAAAGGAACTGAGCTTTTTCAGATACAACAATCTACCATCTCATTATATACGCCTACATGGAATATTGACTGCTTTTATTCGAGTGATCTAGTTTATTATAATTTTCGTAATTATATGGAGGCCATGATATCCTTTTCGAATAACAATTATATGACCATGGGCTTATCATATGCACTATGGACTCATTGTAATTGTTTTGTAGCAGTATCACATTTTGGAATCAAATATTCTGATGTATAATTAAAAATCCGTGATTGTTACTCCTTTGCTGAAAATCGTTATCTATGGCGTAGTATCTGTAAGGTCACGAGCTGTCAGTCGTGACAGGACCGAACCAACCAACCAACCATAATTAAAAGTAGAATTTAATCTGTAGGCAAATATACTTCAGCCATCGTCCTCAACTTATTTGTAGTAGTCCTGTAATGAGAATAATCATATTACAAGGTAATTAGTAAATGACATTTGTGAGTAACATGAATATTTATTATACTCTGTGGTATGATTTATACGATGACCACCATCATCATGACACAGCCCCCAAACCAACTAAAGTGCCTGGATAAAAAGCACTATGTCCAAGGACTATCTAATTTTGTACGCTCTTGAGCACTGCAGACACTTTGTTTATATTATAGTCGAATCTAAGGCCATGTTTCCACTCTAGTCATCCATGTACTACTGTTGCTGACAAACTTTGTATACCCTACACCTATTTCAATGTTCAGTACACTCGGGTTCATAAATCATCTTCTTTAATAGTGTATCAATCGTCATCAGTCATGCCGATAGGGGAGCAGATTCCACGGTACCAATCGGGGAACCGGCAATTACGATACACATTGGAATTAATGTGCTAATATTAAAAAAGACAGTTTGAAGTGTCTGCCTCTAAAAGTTGCAAACATTTGGGTCATTGGTTTTGAAACAATAGTATCATTAACATCAAATTTGCATAATTTTCCTGTCGCCATGAATACACGAATTAACCCTTGTAACAGGAAAACAAAACAACATAGAACCATGCTGTTTTTTCTAAGTTGAAGAACAGCGTACATACTGTTAGTATATGTCAAAATAAATTTTGAATTTAAATTAAAAGATAGATTTTTAACATAAATATCTACATTTTTTGTCATTTTTTTGAAAATGACCTAACATTTTCACTTATTATAGAAATACCAAACAATAGTTTTTATTAATCTTTTAATTGTATGATTAAAATATGAGTTCTGATTGTCCATGTCAAATGTGGTGGTCGTACGGCAAATATTGTGATAGTTGTGGTAGAAAACAGCAATTCTGTGTTTTTACAGTTTTGAAGATACAGTATACATACATGTATAGCGGACTGTATACTGAGTCAATGAGCCCATGCGTTACAATAGCCACTTCAATTGTAGTAGTGTCAAACACGGCATGGCAGCTTACATTGAAATTACGCGACGTCTTACACAAAATGGTGTTCAACATGTTCAAAATGGAGGATATTTGTATATTTCTATTCATACTTCTAAATGTGAGTGCTATGACACAGGAATTAAGCCTAACATCCTTTTAATGTGTTCGCTGTAGGTTAGAAAAGCATATTTTAAGGATCTAATGAGTGGGACCGACACTTTCGATACACTTTTCGATTTTAAGGCTAAATTTGTAACTGTTTCAAGTTTTTTGTCAGTAAATTGCGTCACCTGTTTTAAACAATGGCACCATTAGCATCAAATGTGCAAAATATGAGCATTCTTCTTCATAAGTTTGCCATATTATGGTATTGACATAGATTCTTGTCTTTAATATGCAATTTAGTGGTCATATAGTAACAAATGGTGGTTGTGGATGGTATACTAAATATCAAATCGATGTTTTACAGAATTAACACAATAGCGATTCCCATAATGGCATACATCTATAGTCGAGCATCAACACATATGAGGACATTTAAATATACCCGTTATAAAAAGTATAGAAATTACAGTCAATCTGAGGACAAAATTATTTATGTCACCATACATGTGAGGACAAAAGTATGTTATGTATATTGACGTCTAATGGAGTACAGGGTCATACACCCTAGGGTTGAGGACACTACTCCTATACGTTTTTATGCATGAAAAATTCGAGGACTTGAAAAATGTCCTCACATTTATTTTTTGTCCTCACATTTCCGGCTGGTATAGACAAATGTCCTCAAATTGGCGGGTGCGCAAGTACACATAGCCTATACATAACCCCATACATAACCATTTATAGTGATTTATGTAGTTGTCGTGTACTATAGTGTATACATTTTTATATGGCTGCTTAACATTAAATACACAATTTCATATATGTTTAAGAATATAATTTTAGAATCCCGTTTAAAACAATTGCTTTAGATTTATGTAAATATTAAATTTAAAAACATTTAGGAACAAATAATCGGGCAAAATGTTGTGATAGTTGTCATTCGAGGGAATGGAGAACCTGGCCCAACACGCCCAGGAACTCAAAACGTTAACAAGGAGTGCTAAATAACTGGGTATGGACATCAGTGTAGAAAAATGTAAGGTGGTGAAGGTGGGATCCAAAAAGTATGAGTAAGTGACAGCATACTTTGGAATTAAAGACTAAAGGCAGTGTAACAGTTCAAGTATCAAAAAGAAACCAATAACAGATGATGCTCATAACAGGAGATCAAAATAAGAATTGCTGTTGTAATCTTTTCACTTCAAAAGTTGAAACCCATCTGGAGGGAAAGCTCATTGAAATCACGAATAAGGCTTCTACAAGCACTAGTAACACCCTTAAGTCCTTCTGTGCCATGTGAAACATGGCCACTTAATGCACAGACGGAGAACGAATAAATGCATACCATCAGCCAAAAAAGTAAGGAGCATTAAATAAGATCTCCTTTCAGTTACGAAAAGGAGAAAACTCATGGTGGTTTGAGCATGTTAAAAGTTAAATGGAAGACGGCAAATGCTATTTTGCAAGGAGGGTCAGATGGGGTAAGAGGGGGGAGGTTGAAACAAAGACATTGATGGACAACATCAAACAGTGGAAAGAGATGAAATTTGGCCGCCTGATCAGAATAGTTGGTGACAGGCAGGTATGGTAAACTTTAGACACTACATCTATCATTACGCCATTCTAAATCAAGATTTAAAGGAGGTGTCCAGAGACTTTCGCATTCTTTCACGCGAATAATGCTACATCTCATGATATTTAAATTGGAACTGTCTGCCGGAATAGCCTACATCATTAGTGAATCTTTGATTTATTTCAAAAGAATCATGAAAACTTACCCAATGTCGAGCTTTATCATGTTTATGTAGATATTGTTTTGGACTCTTGGATTTCACAATAGTTTTATTTCACCTTTGTCAAAAGTTTCTTATGCGTCTTCATAGGCGGTGTTGTCATAAGCATTAGGCCCAAATCTTCCTTTCCCCTTTTCTTTATCTTTTAAAGTTATTATTCTTTTTTTTAAATCAATTACACATTTTTCATGATTACATAATCGTCACCCTCTTTTTTTATCTCAACAAAATTACATACATATATATATCAATATATTCCCCCCAAAAACCTGTTATTATATTACTTGTATCATTTTCTTGCATATAGGCCTAGGTAACTTCAAAATATGATTATTTTATAGTCACACATCTCATGTTACACACAATCAATGTACATTTATGTGCTTAAATCTCAATTCTGATTTTAAAAGAAATATAAAATAAGGATGATTTGCTTATTGAAAATCATTTGCTTATTGATAATTTCTTGATAATTGAATACTAAATGCTAATATTACATTTCAATCCTTAGTCCAATGGTTCAGATTTTGGTCCAGGAATGTTGGCCTGGGGTAACATTGATGGTAGAAATGGATCGTTATCAACAACAAGTGTCTTGGTTTCTTGATCATGTAGGCCTATGGTCTTATTATGTACGAGGGTCGTTCAAGAAGTTCTACCTCCTCCCTCATAAATCGCTAATATGAATGGCAGCCTCACGACATTTGTCATGATATCGATTATAACTAGCTATGAATCATAGCTACACAATTGTAGTAAATGAAAATTGATATCTGATCCACTGTTGTTTGGATGCAGTGAAAGCCAGAGAGATTTTGGACAACGGAAACGGAAAATTAATTACCCGCAAAATAATCCTTGTTTTTCGTCTTTTTCTCCGTATTGTATGGTTGGATTTAAGGGCACGGTTTTAATTCTGAAAATTGACAGCAATGGATGATATCTAAATATAATATGGTATTGTTATTTATAAATAAGAGTGTAAGCAATATTAACTCTTGTAGGCTTGCAAATAGTAAGATATCAATTCAATAGTCATACCATAGTGACGCCTCGTATGTATTTATGGATTATGTGGTCATAATACACGCTTTAACATGATAGTCATTTATTATGAGTTTTCTTTATGTGCAACCTTCAGAATAATTAATAAGATAGCCAACAGTAGAAAACAAAAGGTCTTGGAGAAACTTGGAATCTTTCCATTTAGTTAGTTCTGTATATTATTGAGGATCTCTCCTTTCATATGGAAAGCAATATGACTTGTACAGTGTTCCCAAGGGTAGGGTTAAACTTAAGGGTTGTCCTGATCTGCTTCTGGCTAATCAGCGGGAATATTTTTCCTACCAAATCAGTATTGTTTATAGTCTGTTGAAAAGATATCTGCAGTTTAGAACTGCTACTTGACCAATTATAGGTAGGCCTATGTCTGTCTCTTAGAATTGGCCATATGATCAGTAGGCCTAATCCGTACTCCGAAGATATTTTGCTGTTTTTCATCCGTTCCCGTCAAGCTGAATGTACATTCGGCAGCTCGGCTTTCACTTCATCTCTAGAGAAGACAACCCGTAATCAAAGCTACTCAGACCAATTTGTTATGAATTCGAAGCTGAGATTTATTAAAGCTACAATTGTGGAATATTTCATAAGACTGGCTTTATAATAGTTATCAAAGTTATGAGGTAGGAGATACAACTTATTGAACGACCCTCGTATTATTACATTGTTGATTTATGTTATAAAAAAATTACAAGAAGCTATGTTTTTGATACTTTAACGTAATCGTCATGGTATTGATGATTTAGAATGGTACTCTAATTTACTGACTCAAATCAACATGTTCAACTGTCGTCATAGTATCCGTCGTATCTGATCGTTGTATGTCATTCATTCATCTTGAGTCGTAAAATATTTCAAGTTTCACCTTTAGGCCTACTATCAAACCCATTACCATAGCTAGTATATATTACCATTTTCATAATTAATGAATATCTTGTAATCAATCTGGTTTCAATGTGTAGTGTATGATGATGGATGACTATCATTATTTTGTAGGCCTATACCTAATCCTTAGGCCAAAAAAAAAAAAAAGTTGACTTGCCCTTTCAGGGTCAAAGTCAGGGTCGGACGGTCGGATTTTTTTTTTTTTTTTTTTTTTTTTTGTTGTTGAAAATTTTTGAAAATTTACTGCACAAAAACACGTTTTAAAGATTTTTTTAAATTTTTTTTTTTAAATTTTTTTAAATTTTTTTGTTTTGATTTTTAAACAAGCAGATACTACTTAAAAACACGTTTTGATCTTTCTTTATTGTTATGTGCTTCTTTCAATTTTTTTAATCTTTTTTTTCAATCTTTTTTTTTTTTTTTTTTTTGAAAAAAAAAAAAAAAAAAAAAATAGCGACCCTAGATTTCCGAAAATTAGGGTCGGTCGGAAAGGGCAAGTCAACTTTCTTTTTTTTTTTGGCCTTAACATCAAGTAATCAGGAATATGAAATGATGCTATTGGTCATTGCTTCTACCTTTAAAAGGGAACAGGCGTAGGGGAATTTAAAGGAGTACTTTAAATTGATTTAGATGATTTTTGCACAGCGAAAATCTGTACGGAAATCTGTTTTAGATAAAAAAATAAATCTTTTTCTTACACCATTTATTCATTTATTATAAGAACAAGTGGAATCTGCAGCAATTGTAAACTGGCTCAATTTCGGATATCATGTGCTTTTTGCTTGTGTTATTTTCGGAGTTCACAATGTTTTTGCATGTGTAGGCTTTTGTGTCTATTTGAAAATCAGTGGTAGCTGTTTTCTGGTGTTTTGTATATGCTTATCTAATAGATAAAAAAAATAATAATAATAATAAAAATTAATCCAGATATGACTATCAATTATCAACAACGCTGATTCATTCTTGTGTTGAATAAGAGTAGATTCCCTGAATATAGTTATTAATAACATTTTGAAAATACTGTTTACATTTTAGATCGTTAAGAATGCCGCAAAGAGTTAATATAGTCATGTTTGTATTTTACAACGCGATGCAACTTGCAAGAAGGACACGAATGACACGGATGAGACTCCGTACCACAGTGTTTCTAGTAATACTTCAGCAAATTTCACTACATCTTTACTGTTAATCTTTAAATATACAAATTCTAATATTTATATAGAAAACAGTAAAACAGTATCCATTGATTTCCCAATTATACGAGTTGACAAATAGAAATTGTACCATATATTATGAGAACAATTTTACCGCACAAATTCAAACGTAGCATAAAAATGCCTGTGTACATGAGTACGGCAATGCATACCGTCTGTCTACACGAACAATGCTTCACAGCGCTCATTTATAATACAGGTATTCAGTACATGTAGGGCCACCAGGCATTAACGCACTCTATGGCGATTGCCAAAATGTGAAAAAAGGAGGAGTTAGTTTTTGTGGCCTAAATATAGTTCTATAGGGCTTCCGGGCCTGAAATATTCACCAAAAACGCCAATTATATTTATTATTAAGAATAACCAAAAACATATTCTGATTTATTTAATAGGTTGTAATTACACGGAACGGAAGATGGTGCAAATGAAATAAAACAAAAAACTGGGTTAATTTATGCAAAAATAAACGTGATGATTTCAACTTTTTATCCCAATATTGGTATTATTTGATAGCATGATATGTTGTCCAAAGCTTGCAATTTACCAGAAGTCGTTATGTCGTGTCAGTTTGAATATATGGCGTATAAATGCAAAATTCATTTAGTACAAAATAATATGCAAATTCTATGCAAATTAGACTGTACCTTGAAAACTATCACCCCAAATCCTTGCAACTTTCAGGACTTGAAGGCCCAAACATCTGTCTTTCAATTTATCAAAACAATTCCAATGTGTATCCAAATTGCCGGTGTTTCCTTAACCGAGCATATTTTTTCTGTAATCTGCTGTCCTACGATGGGAGCTGCCATATTGTAATAATCATAACATGGGTTGCCAGTCTATTTTACTACTCCATAACACTTATACTCTATTATGCAAATCCCTACATGTAACATCCCCTTTCCTTTATCTTTTGTTTACAATTAAGATCAACAAATTAATCCAAGTAATAAAGCACTCCTTTGAACACAAACTGTGCTTTGTCAATTGATAATGAGTCATGTGAAAAGTCTTAAATGAGAGTATCAATTAATCTAATAATACGCAATGTTGATTACTCCATACACATGCCATGATACTGTTTGAATTGACTCCATTGACAAGATTACTTTGTCATGTGCTGTATGGTACTACACATGATACAATTCCTACAATCTTCAAACATTTCCTCAAAGTTCTTTCCTTGTACCATACCTTTCACCTTTCTCCCCTTTTCAAAATAACAATATTTTAAACAATGTAACACTAACAATATAAACATTAGCACAGTGAGCCAACGATACAAAATGTCTCCTAAATTGACGGAGGGTAGGTTTTTTTGTCAAACTTTAAAAAAAAAAAATGTACCCAGGCAAACATTATCAAATACATGAATTACATTATAGGAAACAAATAACAAGGAACCCCCTTGAAATTTCGTATTATGGACTTCTTCTGTGCAATATCAGCGGTGTGACAATGCTGATCTTTCTTTGGTATAACCACACGGTCGCCTCTGTATATGATATGATTTTCTGTGCTCAGTTCATCACGGATATGATAATAGCTTGTGAAGCAGCTTGAGACGTCTGCTTTGCTGTCTGGCCATCCTTTCAATATGATGCACTGTAATTCCACCATGTCTGGATCATTTCTTGATTGTTGTTTGATCATATTCAAGATGTCATCTTCAAGATCTACTGCCTGCGTCATATTTACTGTTTCAAGTTCTTCACAGTATTTTGTACTGTTCTCTGCAGTCAAATAGGCCCGACTCAGGGTGTCTGCAAGATACATGAGACGGCCTGGGGGTGTATGTAATGCTATAGTCATATGTCGCTAGTCGCAGTAGCATGCTCTGGAGACGTTTCGGCGCTTTCTGCACTGGTTTCTTATAGATGATTTCCAATGGCTTATGGTCACTCTGGATTTGGACTGGTCTACCATATGTATATGTATGGAATTTTTCCATTCCAAAGACCACAGCTAACAATTCTTTTTCTATTTGTGCGTATCTTGTCTCTACATCAGATAACGCACGACTCGCATAGGCGATGGGCTGTCCATTTTGCATAAGGGCTGCACCCAACCCCGTTTCTGATGCGTCAACTTGAAGTTCCAACTTCTTGTCCGAGTCAAAGTATTTCAACGCTGGATGTTTGGTCACTTCATCTTTAATCTTGGACAAGGCGTCATCATGTGTCGTCAACCAACACCATTCAACTTCTTTGGTAGTTAGCTTGCGTAATGGTTCACACATGTCACTTAAGCCAGGAATAAATTTGCTTAAGTAGTTCACGAAACCTATGAAGCGTCTAACATCACTTTTGCTTTCTGGCGTTGGCATATTCTTCACTGCTGCTACCTTTTCTTCGTCCGGCTTCAGACCATCTTTTGTTATGGTGTGTCCCATAAACTTCACTTCTTCCAGTCCAAGCTTTGCCTTTGCCTTGTTGATCTTAAGCCCTTTCTGACAGGCTGTTGTGGTGAGAAACACTGGACAAGTAGCCTCTAAAATCAAGGACCTATTCGACTGTTATTAATCAATTGTATTAAAGGTATATGTTCCGATCAATTTTGTTGGCTATGATTTTTTTTTCACATCAAGATATTTTGATATCAGAAGAATCCCCATATTTTTTTCATTATGTCTGTAAAATTTTAGGGGCCAGACATGTTCCATTTAAAAATTATAGGCTAAAATGTGGTGAATTACTGCCAAAGGTGGTTAACAACCAGCCAGTTTGTGTACTACTCAATGGGTAAATTTCCTGTGACCTTGTGCTTCTAAAGTTAGAACCATAGGGGTTATGCAACTCAAACTTTGGAAAGACAATTTTAAGGATGACCTTTCATTGAAAATAGAAAGCATCAAGTTGAAAATCGGGCCGCAATCAGAACATCTACCTTTAACATGTTATTTAACTAGGGGGGCTTAAAAAACAAACATTGGTTCGCACCACAGGGGGTGGTGGTCTGAGGGGAGGGGGGGTGGGGGAGGGGATGATCCCACCTGCAATGGCTTATCCAGGACTGTTTTGATGGGGGGGGGGGGGGGCAAAAAAACCTGAAGCCATCTTGTTGATCTAACATATTTAAACGTTGAACCTTATACGCGGGAAGCGCGCAAAAATTGTGATTTTAACACTAAAAAGGTACAGTATGACGTTTTTAACGGCCCCCACATACTATTTATAGTATTCGGTGTGGTTTGAGGGCCACTATAATATTAAAACCTCTAGTAAACATGCGCGCATAGCGCGCAAATTTGGAGTTTTTAACTAAAATGGCAATGAAAAATTGTCCTGAAGCCATTTTGTTAAGCTTAAATAATTATATTGAAACCAATACGCGCGAAGCGCGCCAAAAATTGCATTTCTAACACTAATGGTCCAGTATGATAATAACGTCCCCCACATACTATTTAGAATTTTTGGTGTGGTTTGAGGGTCATAATAATGTTAAAACCTGTCTTCGCGCGGAGCGCACAAGATTTTGAGTTTTTGAACTAAAATTGGTCATGGAAAACCGTCCTGAAGCCAGCTTGTTAACCTTAAATAATAAAATATTTAAATTGATACGCGCGAAGCGAGCAAAAATTGGCATTTCCACTTAAATGGTCCAGTATGACGTTTTTAACGTCCCCAACATAATATTTAGAATATTCGGCATGGTTTGAATGCCATTATTATGTTAAAACCTGTAGAAAATATGCGCGCGGAGCGCGTAAAATTGTTCAGTTTGCAAAAGCAAACAATAGGGCGTAAGGGTTTGAACTTGCGAATAAATTAAAAAGGATTTGCGCGTAGCGCACACATATTGGCTATAGTAAAAAGAAAGGTTTAACAAACCGTTCTTGAAGCCATGTTGTTAAGTTGACTGATAATTAAACAGTGAAACTAATTTGCGCGTAGCGCGCCATAATGTCTATTTTAACACTAAAATGGTCCAGAAAACGTTATGAAGCCATAACAAAATAGTATAATTTTTTTTAGCGCGGAGCGCGCAAAAATGTCCTATTATAAAAATAAAGGTTTAGAAAAACGTTCTTGAAGCCATCTTGTTGAGCTTAAATAATAAGTAAACAGTGAAACTAATGCACGCGTAGCGCGCAAAAATGTCTATTTTAATACTAAAAAGGTTCAGAAAACGTTTATGAAGCCATTTTGTTGAAATTGAATAACTCAAAATAAAAAAAAATCCCGCGAAGCGCGAAAAAAATTGGCTATTGTAAAAATAAAGGTTTAGAAAACCGTTCCTGAAGCTATCTTGTTCAAATTGAATAAAAAAATAAAAAAATGGCTATTGTAAAAAAAAATCCTGAAACCATCTTGTTAAGCTTGATTAATAAAACATTCCAACTAATTCGCGCGTAGCGCGCAAAAATTGGTTATTTACACTAAAATGGTCCTGAAAACGTTCCTGAAGCAATCTTGTTAAGCTTGATTAATAAAACATTGAAAATTATTTATGCAAAACTGGTTATTTTAATAATAAATGGTCCTGAAAAACGTTAATGAAGCCATTTTGTTTAAGCTAGAATAATAATAACAAATGAAACCAATTCGCTCGAAACGCGCAAAAATGTCTAGTTTACTAACTAAAATGGGCCAGAAAACGTTCCTGAAACATGTTGTTATAATAAAGTTTGAATAAACATTGATTCCAATTAGCGCGAAGCGCGCAAAAAATGCTATTTTAACACTATAAAAGCTCCAGAAAAACGTTCCCGAGCGTACTAACTCTCAGTTTTGGTCCAGAAAAACGTTCCTAGCCATTTTTTTATAACTTGAATAAAGAAACATTGAATCTAAATCGCGCGAAGCGCTCAAAATTTTCTTGTTTTTTCACTAAAATGGTCCAGAAAACGTTTCTGAAACCATGTTGTTAATCAAACATAGAAACTAATTCGCGCACAAAAATGGCTTCTTTTGAGGAGGGGTGGGGGGGGGGGGGGGGGGGGGGGCGCATCGTGCCCACCGTGACAATGAGGTGGGGGCACTTTCCGCTTGCACTGTCTATCCTCGGATGACCTAAAACCCTCCTTGAATCAATATTTACTTTCGTTATAAAACACTCACATGGTTCAGAGACCTAGAGAGTAGGAGACACTAATAAAAGCTCCCGGCCTCTCCTTTTCCTTCCCCTCCTCCTCCCCCCTCCAGTGGCGTAGCTAGGTTATTGATATTGGGGGGGGGGGGGCGGCGAAAAATGAAAATGAACCGACAAGATTTATGTGAGTCCATGTAGCGCGTGTATGGCGCGCAAATGTTCGACTTTACACCTATTTTGTGCACGATTGAGCTACATACAGGGTGTCCCAAAAGTCTATGCACGTTTTTGAAGAGTCATATATCATAAAATATAAATCATATGGTATAAATTTAACCATATTTTGATAGACAAGATTTGGGAAATTATTTTGATACCAAACACAACCCTATTGGTGAACCCACAACATTATAAAACGGGTTGAAAGTTTTTGGCCGTCTGAGACCCACCCGTCTGAGACCCACCCATACCAAGCACCACACATTGTTGCTAAAACGGGTGCGCATAAATTAACGGTATGAAAGCAACGTTGCGCATTAGTCACAGTTCACTGCTTACCTTGCAACATTAATGTTATTACCAAACTCGGTCACTTACAACAAAATAGGCGTAGTAGACAACATTGCACAGCATAAGTCTTCATTCAAGATGGTTTACAGCATAGATAAGCGAATACAAATTGTATGGTTCTATGCTGAAACAAATACTCAACAAAAGTTCAGAAAACTTTTTCAAGTGAAACACGCACCAGGAAGAATATCCATTCTTAAGTTGGTGTATACATTTTTTTGAACACAGGAACTGCGCATGATTTGTCTCGATGTGGTAGAAAAAAGACTGGTAGATCAACAAGTCACATTGATGTCATAAGACATGCAGTAGCCAAAAGTCAAAAGAGATCTATTCGCTGTGTGATGTGTGTGTTCACTATGTTTATTACGTTATTCAATTTTTTAGGTCTGTGTTTTTGCATTAGCACACGTCTCTGTATAAATGGAAAACACTTAAACTAGATTTCACCATAGAAACGAAAACTATGTGGGATATAGTTTGTTATTATGGTGGGATCACTGTAATGTAAAATGTTAAATATTACAATTGACGGATCACTTTCCGTGTAACCAACTCTACCTGTTTTTTTTGTTAATCTCAATAGGTATGGATTTATGAACTTTATTCCTCTGATGTATAAAATTACATTTTTGCAGTAATACATATTTTTCTTCTAGGGTGGCATTACAAACAGATGTTACTTCAATGTTTTGTATTAAAATTATTTCCCACATCTCCTCTTTCTAAATATGTATTCATATTTTCAATACGACTTATATTTTGTGAAATACAAAGCTTCAAAGTCGTGCATACACTTTTGGGACACCCTGTATTTGCTCTAAACAAGCTTGTATCAAAGAATATTGCATTTTGGGAAGACATATGCGCGCGTAGCTCGCGAATTTTTTTCATCTGTGTACTTTTGACCATCATAATTCCATGATTCCTTTGGTCAAATGAACCCACAGTGCCAATCTCAACCGACACGACGTCAATATTGCGGTCACCCCCCACCCCTCTAGCTACGCCATTTCCCCCCTCCCCTCCCCTCCTCCCCTCCCCTTTCTCCCCTCTTTTTTACCCTCTGGGGGGGGGGGGGGGGCTAAGCCCCCCCCCCCCCTGGGCACGCGCCTGCTATATACGAGGGTCATAAGTTCTACCTCCTACCTCATAACTTTACTATTATATAAGTGTTACTGGGTTATTTTCCTTGTGATCAATTTGACTCATTTATCTAGTAGTCTATTCATTCAATTTGACAACGCACAATTGTTGTATAATATCATCAATGTTAAGCCACAGCAAGGCACAACGACCTTAGTCCACCACCGAGACAGCCATGTCGTTCCTTGTGCCAAATACATTGGAGTTAATCGCACAATATGAAGTCATGATAATATACCAACAATCAAGACCCAGTTATGTTTTGTCCAAAATCCAAAAAACAATCCAATCCGACAACCGCCAAACCCGAGAGCCGCGAAACCCGAAAACCGCTCTAGTTTATTCTAATTTTACATGTAGCACACACACAAGACAATCTCACCTTAAGTTGGTACTTACAATAATAATTACTTGCGCCGTTTCTTGTCTATTTCTTCTTGATACACTCGTCGCTTTTGATCTATAGCCTCTTGGTCTTTTCGTCGCCGGTCATCTATTAACTCTTGTTCTATACGTCGCGCTGCATCCAGCTGATTTTGCTGTGCACGACGTGCTTCATCCAGCTGATTTTGCTGTGCACGACGTGCTTCATCAATACTGTCTTGTTCTTGACGTCGCTTGCGATCTGTTTGAAAGAGAAGGGGAGAGAGAAAGAGAGATCATTTTGTGCTCAAAGAGCACGAACCCTGCCGATGAGCTTTTCCATGTAATTGCCGAATGGCTCCACATTGCCCTCACATAACGTTGGTACAGGGTCTCAAGTTAAAATATACATGCGATGTATGAGGACACTATGTTAAGTAACAGTTAACTGTTATGTTAAGTTGAGGAGTTGAGGACCTCGAATGACCCTAGATTGACCTGTAACCACACAGCTTTGGTAGAGGACTAGCGGGCACCCGCGCTTCGCGCGGGACCCGCTAGATGAGTAAACCTGGGCGGTTAACTTGGGTTCGATGAGTGAACCTACATGGGCGGTTAATTTTGATTTGTTTTTGAGAAGTACTGCATTTTTGGAGGGTGGAGATGCGACACTAAGTAATGTCCCTTAATTGTGTTGGTACGGTCAAGCGTGCACGGGGAAGACTTTCCCACTCCTGGATGTGTATGCCACTGATTTACATCTTTTATTCTATAACTTAATATAATATGGGGTATAATTTGTCGTCATGTCAATTGGTAGGCTATAATTATGGACATCAATGGCAACAGGCGATTTGTTTTTTCTCAGGTTTGCCATGGGGCATGCATACGTGTAAGCCTAGGCCCACGTTTTGAACAAAGGGGACGTGGGGTGATTCTAAACACAACAATAACCGTAAGCAAGCGATAATAGACGTATTGTGTAACTATACAAAAGACTTGGTGCAGGATTGGGACCTAAGTACACTAATTACATTTGTACACGTTTGTATTGTAGTGCTGAAGTAGTGTACGGTATAATAACAGATGTTTTTCAAATGTAATGTTGTCAAAATGTATTTTTATAAGATAGTTTGTGTGCCGAACAACCCACATGCAATGAAAATGAGCTGGAAATTGAAACAAAGCACGTACTACATCATGCAGAAACGGCAAATTATACACCAATCGTTTGATATCGAGTGCTAGTAAAGCTCAACTTGGCTGGTTTTCCCGTTTTATTGGCAGAAATAGAACTGTAAAATGATATGCAATATGGGGTTAAAAATGACCATGTTGAATGACCCGACTATACCTGAACATGGACCAGGAAAACACACTGAAACCGAGGAAAACACACCGAAACATATTTGTAGAACACCAGTATTTATATATTAAAAATAGTTTTAAAAAACTGAGTAAAATCATTGTTGCAAGACTTGTCACTTGCTGCCCATTCTACTTATTCCAAGCTTGCTGGTGTCGTAAGAACACACCGACAACACATACAAAACCCGTAATGTGCGTCGTCGCCGCACCGTGGACCAGGAAAACACACTGAGACCGAGGAAAACACACCGAAATATATTTCTGTAAAACAACAGTATTTATTTAAAAAAAGCAAAAAAATAGTAAGAAATCATTGTTGCAAGACTCCTGGTCACTTGCTGCTCATCATTATTCCAAGCTTGCTGGTATCATAAGAACACACCAGCAACACAAAAAACCTGTCGGGATCCGCGTCGTCTTCTTGAAAAGCCGTACATTTCTCTAATATTAAATTGCAATTAATTCCAATATCATATTTCAGAGGGGAAAAGGCATTTGTACAGTATAAATTAAATTTATTGAATATAGTCTTGTAATTTGTAAGAGATGAATAAATTATGATAATTGTTTGTGGCAAATATCATATTTCTTTCAGAGGAAAAAAAGCATTTGTACAGTATAAATTAAATTTATTAAATATAGTCTTGTAATTGTAAGAAATTAATAAATCAAGATTTGTCGCGTGTCGTACTTCTTGAAAAGCCGTACATTTCTCTAATATTAAGAATTGCAATTAATACAAATATCATATTTCAGAGGGGGAAAAGCATTTGTACAGTATAAATTTATTAGATTTATTGAATATATTCTTGTTATTTGTAAGAGATGAATAAATTATGATAATTTTTTGTAATGATTATTAATTAGTAATATGAATATTCATGATTAATTTTGGATCCTCTTGGATCATCTCGGTTCAACCAGGACCATTTCAGTTCAATCTGGATCATTATAAATTAAATTTATTGAATATAGTCTTGTAATTGTAAGAGATGGATAAATTAAGATTTTGTTGTCGCCGCGCCGTGCTTCTTGAAAAGCTGTACATTTCTCTACTATTAAATTGGAAGTAATTCAAATATCATATTTCAGGGAGGGGGGGGGGGGGGGGGGGGGGAAGCATCTGTACAGTATATAAATTAGATTTATTGAATATAGTCTTGTAATTTGTAAGAGATGAATAAATTATGATAACTTTTTTGTAATGATTATAAATTGGTAATATAAATATTCGTGATTAATTTGGGATACTCGTTGGATCATTTCGGTTCAACCAGGATCATTTCAGTTCAATCTGGATCATTCATATTGCTAATTAATTGATTAATTATTCATATTGCTAGTGAATATTCATATTGCAAATTAGTATTAATTACTTAAATATAATTTATTAATATCTCTTTACCCCGATTTTAGACTATATTCAATAACCCAAATTGCCGCCCATACAACGTCGTTCATATATCCAGTCAGAAGCAATGCCCCCCTGATTCCCCCAAATGATATATGGCAAAATACAATGTTACCCATGACAGTGCAGTACATGCCCTAATTTGCCCAGTGGCTTGACTTTTAAAGTAAAAAATAGCTCTAAAAATGGTCTGAAATACGGTCCTACTTTTAGACCAAAAAGCTATTGTTAGGTGATTTCTCCCCAGTCAGAAACCATGGCCCCCCTGATGCCCTCTCCCCCCAATGAATTATGACAAAATACAATGACCCATGACAGTGCAGTACATGCCCTAATTTGACCAGTGGCTTAACCTTTAAAGTAAAACTCCAAAATGGTCTGAAATACCTACTTTTAGACCAAATTAAGCTAATTTTAGGTAATCTGATATTAAAAAGCACACATTTTTGCGCGCTACGCGCGCATTTCCCACCACGAATGTATCTTGCCCCCCCCCCGTTTTCCCACCAATTTTTGTGTGTAATACTGGCGCCGTCTGATGCTACGCCCATGTTCATATTGCAAATTAGTATTGTAAAGTATAAATTAAATTTCCAATGTTCAATTCATAAAACAACGTTATCGTTGTACAAAAATAAAGATTATAGAAAGAACGGCGCCAGCGAGATTCGATCCTCGAGATGCGATCTCACTGCGGTGTATACACAGTATCTATCCAGATTAGGAAACATCCGTCTGCAACGCGCTAGTCGATCGCGCCAGCTAGGCAGACACATTTGTTGACTGTCAAATAAAAAAGATATACCTTTTACTTCGCAATATCGTATAGGCACTACCTTGGTTCGGGGTAACTTTCTTAAATACAAAACTACGCAAAAACTAAGAAGATTTCGTCAGCCATGAGGGTTTTAATTAGTAAATAATGATTAATGAACAAACTTTTAAATATTTATACCGACTTTAAATCCGTTGGGGGAGGTGCAGAGGATTATTTCGGTTCCGAAGGTAGCGCAAGCTGTCTTGGGACATCAGTGTGATTTTAGGGTTTAGGATGGCTTTACGTGAATTGTAATATAGACTAGCGGGCACTCGCGCTTCGCGCGGGACCCGCTAGAGGAGTAAACCTGGGCGGTTAATATTTTGGGTTCGATGAGTGAACCTGGGCGCTTAATTTTGAGAAGTACTGCATTTTTTTGGGGTGGAGATGGGACACTAATTGTTTCTTTACCCCGATTTTAGACTATATCCAATACTTTAACCCCAATGGCCGCCCATAAAACGTCGTTAATATGACAATAATTAAATATGACAAAATACAATGTTACCCATGACAGTGCAGTACATGCCCTAATTTGCCCAGTGGCTTGACTTTTAAAGTAAAAAATAGCTCTAAATCTCGGTATGAAATACGCCTTTTAGACCAAAAAGCTAATTTTAGGTGATTTCCCCCCAGTCAGAAACCATGCCCCTGATGCCCTCTCCCCAAATGAAATATGACAAATTACAATGACCCATGACAGTGCAGTACATGCCCTAATTTGACCAGTGGCTTGACTCAAAAATGGTCTGAAATACCTACTTTTAGACCAAATTAAGCTAATTTTAGGTAATTCTGATATTAAAAGGCACCCCACCACGAATGTATCTTTCCCCCCGTTTGCCCACCATTTTTTAAAATGCTGGCGCCGCCACTGGATATGCCTCCCCCAGTCAGAGGCCATCAACCCCTGATGCCCTCCCCAGTCAGAGGCCACCCACCCCTGATGCCCCCCCCCCAAAAAAAAATGAAAATACCTAGTTAAAATAAAATAATAATTTATTAATATCTCTTTATTACCCCGATTTTAGACTACATTCGATATTTAACCCCATGGCCGCTGTGCTTCTTGAAAAGCCGTACATTTCTCTTATATTAAATTGCAATTATAAAAAATAATTCAAATATCATATTTCAGAGAAAAAAGTGATTGATAAAGTATAAATTAAATTTCCAATGTTCAATTCATAAAACAATGTCATAGTTGTAAGGCGAATGTGCCACCAGTGGGATTCGATCTCAATGTATACACTAAGGTAATACGTAAGAGTCATCTACGACGCGCCTATCCAGTCGGCCACCAAGACGGATACGATATCAAGTGTCAACGAATATACCTAAATATTTGTTTAGAGCAGTGTTGGTATAAATTGTGAGCCAAAAAGCGCACACTAAATTTTATAATTGACATGATCCGGCATCCGCCCGTCACGCACCACGCAAAATGACGCCCAATCATGCGCCTATGCTGTGGCATAAGCACCTTGGTTCGGGGACAACTCCGTACTAAAATACAAATTCACATTTCGTAAAAACTATGAACCTACGCAAAAACTAAAAGAATTTCGTCAGCCATGAGGGTTTTAATTAGTAAATAATGGTTAATGAACAAACTTTTAAATATTTATACCGACTTTAAATCCGTTGGGGAAGAGCAGAGGAATATTTTCGGTTTAGCGCAAGTGGTCTTGGGATATCAATGTGATTTTAGGCAATTGGTAAAGAGTTTACAGCCTTCTCCGCATTCTTTTATCAACGTAGAGAAGGCTGCAGCATTCATGATTAGCGCTAACGACTGACTGGGTCTTGGCCGACTATTACGATGGCTTTACGTGAATTGTAATATAGATATCAAGGTAATACATGTCACATGATCATCTATATAATTATACGGAATCGCCAAATTTTGTCTTGTGAGATGTTCTCCCCTTTCCGCACCTTCGATAGACTTTAAATTCACTGTCGGCAAGTCCTTATAGGTCGAACGCGTACGACGAACCAGTTTATATTTGATTTGTTTTAATTTGGATTAGATTTCGTGATTTTTGTTAAACCCGTTGCTACGTTGTTCCTACCCGGCGACGTATACGCTGGGCACGCATTGGCGATTGCCGGCGCACCGCAAGCGTAATGGCGTTTGTACTTTTAATCATGTTTTTTTAATCATCGAATCAGTTCTGTGCAGATCGTTAATAATGAAGTAGAAGAACAGGTGGGTCTTCTATCGGCTCACCAGAATCCAACGCTCATCATCGAGAAAACACTAGAATAACTTTTATACTACATTAGCGGCAGCTTGCGGGATTACATTTTCATCTTTAAATTACGGACAATGTTAAACAGTGTGATTTAATTCATCGGGTACATTCATAAATTAAGATTATGACGTCTGGTAACAAATATAAACTGTTCGTCACTCGATCACCAACCAGCTCGCGCATTATTAACTTGGCTAATATCGACCGACCATTAACCAACTCGACCGAAACAAATTCGTCATGAACCAGGGGAGTAGCAAGGTACCAAAAAGTGGGGCGGCCATTCTCTTTTTTCCCCTTCTTCTTTTTTTTCTTTATTTGCAAAAAAGTGGGGCAGCTATTGCCACCCCGGTTGCGACGCGCCTGTCATGAACAGAAATAGACAATTTGGACCAACAACCGACTTTGCTGATGTTTTTAGGCAATCAGCTGATCATTACAAATCAAGGCAAATTTATATTAAAAAAAAGAAGCTTCATTGTGTTGTGACGCTCACTGATTTGGATACGTTCTAGAGCAAAATCATCATTATTATTGTGTGGTTTCCTTTAACCGGTTATTACAATTGCAATTGATATTATAAATTGCGCACATAATCGTAACAGGTGTGTGACACACTTGATTTCTGTTTGGTGATTCTTAAATAATTTCAGCCAATAGTGTTTTTCTTTATTTCCTGGCCCGTGTGAAATCCCTTGGCGCATTTCAGAACGCTTGAAGGTGGTTCAAATGATTTGAACATTCCATTCAAATTCTAATTTTGTATTGTTTCTGTATTTTTATAATGATATTTGAGGACCGGTATAAAAGATTATTTTTAGGATCTTTTGGAAATGTCAGCTAGACAGAGACAAATGTTAGCTATTGTCCAGGTCGGCAGCCACGAGAGTAAATTCTTGGGTGAAAGTGTTTAAATAAAATTGCAGGCAGAGAAAATTGAGCTCTAGCCCGGATTGCGATATTCCGTGCAAAATGTCCCCTGTTAGGGCATTTTTAGAATGTACTTCGGAGCAGGTGATTTAAAAAAGTGTTAATAGAATTTGTAAATTGTTGGCTGTAAAACATTGTTGACGATTGAAATTTAATGTTTTTTATTGAATTCAAGAGTCTTATTTCATGTCATTATTGTATTTTAGTTTATTTAAGATTGCATTTTTGCGCGTATTTCACATATGAACGCTTGCTAAATATTATGTAACCGGTATATACAAAATGCAGGATGTATAGACTGTATAGAGTATAAAAATAATTGAGATTTCATACTGGAGAATAGATTTCACACAGGTTGAAATTAAATTATTATGTGTACCATCCCGTGCTCGTCACTACACTACGCCACGGAATATACATACCATCGACCGACCGACCAATGTGATAGAGCTGATAAACATGATAAAGAGTACAGGACATTTTCATAGACAATAATTAAGTAATCATACTAGCGTTTTGAGTGTGACACTGTTTTCATACAGGAGAGATGTGTTGTGGTATCTTGTTGATTTTTTCCATTAAAGGCCTAACCGCTCAGCTACTATGGTAAAATAAAACACCGCACACATGGACTTTATATATACATGACTGTCCCATTTAATAGTTTATCACGATTACACGATCTCGATTTCGCAGACGATATAGCTCTCCTAGAAACATCAATCAGTAAAGCAGATTAGTACTGTTACAGAGTGTTGAGGCAGCATCAAATGCAGTTGGCCTACATTTGAATTAAGGAAAACAAAAAGCCTCCATATAAATATTGCCACCTCAGCTAGTGTAAAGACCATCAACGGAGTAGAGCTGGAAAATGTCTCCAATTTCAAATACTTGGGGACCTATGTTCGGGACATATCTCAGGAATTCAAATGCAGAAAAGCACAAGCATGGGTTGCCTGCAATAAACTGCAGAAGATCTGGAAGTCTGATCTCGAAAGAACTACAAATATCAGATTATTTAAAGCCTGCGTAGAAAGCATTTTGTTGTACGGCGCTGAAACATGGACCATCGGCAGGAAAATTGAAGACCGAATCAACGGATGTTATTTATACTCGACTGTTACGTAGAATATTTGACATCAGTTGGAGGGCTTACATCCCAAACAGCGTGGTATATGGCAATATCCCCTCTATAACATCAATAATCAGGCAGCGCCGTTTATGTTTCGCGGGCCACTGCATGCGAACAGCCAACCAGCCAATCTCCGGTCTAATTTTCTGGACTCCTCCTGGTGGGAAAGCTAACAGAGGCAGAAGACCCCTTACCGTCAATAATGATATGGACGACAGGAAAGTCTTGGCCCGGTATGTTGCGATTGCTTCCTCCATGTCGTTCACGGACGACCAATGATGATGACGATTACACACAATGGAGTTCTGACGCGCTGGGACAGCGCTTGTGTAGGAAGGGAGTTGTGTAGTAAAATTGAGTCCCGTCCCTGCTGGCATGATCATAAAGGTTACGCTAGCGCCCTCACAGAAAGTATTGCGTAAAAAGTTAAAAGTTTCTTTAACTTTTCAAATTTCAAACGGTGTCTTATCATCATGGTATTCAACAAATCTAGTAAATGTCAGAGGATGATGTCCGCAACCGTATGATGAACTCAAAGGGTGACGGACGCGGAATGTCTGAAATTGTCTAGATTTGCTGAATAGCATTATGTCCACAGAATGTTATAATCACTATGCTTATCGTTCGGGCAAAATGGGTTTATATTCTTATATTGTTCACTTTTTGAACAGTTTCAATTGCATTCATACAGTATTAATCACAAAACTTGCTAATGCACCGGCATGCTATCAACTGAAAAAGCACTTTATATGCACATTTTCCACGCGTCGAGATATTTTTCAAGCACAAAAGTGTGCGAGATCGACACATATTAGCTGGTGTTGTCCTCTCGAATGTTGCATTTATGTGTCATGTGAAATATTTACGTGAAGTTTGTAAAAAAACCGGGATGATTTGAGCTTTATTATAATTGTATTCGCCGATTTACCGCCATCGTTCATCCCAGCCCGAGGACTGAAAATTAGGTGATGAAATTAATACTTCCCGATTCAGCGGCATTTACTGAAAAATGTAATCTGCAAAATTGCCTTGATATTCATATATGTTATAAATAAGCTTTGATGTCATAAAATTGATTGAAGGATTTGAAATGGAGCGGTTTAATAGGCCGACATTTGTGTGTAAAGCCTATCATTACGGTTCCATTGCCTGTATATTTCTCGCCCAATTCTTTCGTGGTAATATATCTTGACTTTCTTGGGCCAATCATTTAATTTATTGCACCACGCCTGTGTATTTCCTAGCGCGGCTACTACAGTAGGATCGCTGATCAAGGCCCAAGGAAGGCCCTGCGGCGCCAGGGTGGTATCCTCGTTTGGCTCATGGTGGGAAAGACTTGGTACTAGTGGGGTCTTTAGAAACATAATTACTACAGTTTTTGCCGATTTTCGTGTGTTTATGTTCATAAATGAATAATGTTCGTAATGTTTGCTAGCTTTTGCTGGTCGAACGAGTGAAATCCATTGGATATTAACGAAATTAGCTAAAAGTATTCTGACAGAAAATGTTAAAAGTTTACCCATACATCTTCAGTTAGATTAAATTAAATTTGACAATTTTCTTGGTGGAACTAGAAGCCCAAAGTCTCACTTTGGAAAGTTGTTGTGTTGAGAAATTCACTTTCACTTCTATTTGTTATAAATATTAGTGCTATTTCAGAATTGGTAAAAATCAAAAGTTCAAAATTCGAAAGAAAAAAACAACCCATTTATATTATCTCTGGATCAGATTTTAGTCTTAAAACTAGCCCAAATGTGGCTAAAAGTCACCACGTGTGTCAAGTCATGTGGCGAGATTGTATAGATTGCCTTTTTCTTCCGCAAGGTCTCCCCATCATGCGGTGAATGGGGTTGGATTGAACAATTCTTGGGTGGAACACGCAACTCGCAACTTTTCAAAGTTGTTGTGTTAAGAAATTCAATGTTTGAACTTCAATTTGTTTAAAAACTAGTGCGATTTAAAATGTTGTCAAATATAAAGTTCAAATTTCAAGAGAAGTTACGATATATAGCAGATTTTGGTTTAAAATGTAGTCAAATGGGTTAAAGATCGACACATTGGCCAATAAGGCACATCGTTGGGTATCTAGACAGTTGGTCTAGGGGGTTCACACCATTCACACCGTGTTCAATACTAGCGTGATGGCCAGTTCAACCTGTCGGGATGTCAGCCCATGTCTCAGTTATATCTCAAACTATACCGGCCTCTGGAACGTAATGATGGGGAGCAAAGTAGTTTCGTGCTACCTTAATTTTCTGTGGTCCATTTCGCGAAATGTGATGATTAGGCATGGGTGATGATTAGGCATGCATTATTTTTTTGCGCTTCAATTGAGAAGTATTAAATAAAAAAATAAAAAAACAAAGTGACAGATAGATGGATGAATAGGGTATATCAAAATTGACAGCTGATTGATTAAGTGGATAATATAACAAAAGGATGACATATACAAAGGGGAGATAAAAAGTAAAAGGCAAATGGGATTTAAAACAATGGCGAGTAAAATCCATAATGGTGATGACTAAAAATAAATAATAAAAATAAGTGTGAGATGGAAATATAAAATGACCGAGGGCATACATAAAAAACAAGACAAAAACAAAGTGGGAATAGTAACAAATGATGGAAATGCACTGGAACGAGTAATGAAAATTACTGTGCATTGGAAAGTATCACAGTAACAAGAAGTAAAAAATAGAAAAAAAATATATGTTGTGCATGTTGAATTCTGTCATTTTACCTTCGATAAAGATTCTGTTAGAATCGAAACGTCAGGTCCTCTTATATTTATTACATTTACTTACACAGGCTATTTTTGTGGATAAGCAGTTTGCATTCAGCGTTTATATTATTTTAATCATAAAAAGCATGTATTATTGTAGCCTATACTTCAATGGCGTCTCAACTAAAACAAAGTAGGCCTATGGTGCGGCATTCATTTGCAGAATATTTCTTCGGCAACTTCTTTCTAAAAATATGGGTCGGTCGGGCTCTTAGTCTTAGAACAGGTTTTTCCCCGTTGTCTAATGGTTAAACTGCGGGGGCAAAATGAAACAGTCGTTTGTTGTCCAGATACTTTATCTCAC
Organism: Ophiura sarsii; assembly: GCA_035610835.1. Classification (NCBI taxonomy): domain Eukaryota; kingdom Metazoa; phylum Echinodermata; class Ophiuroidea; order Amphilepidida; family Ophiuridae; genus Ophiura; species Ophiura sarsii. Next base: position 56,050,927 of record CM069445.1, on the reverse strand, counting down.
CATGACGACATCATCTTTCGCAGAAGTCAACTTGGCAAGATAATCTATCTCACCATGACGACATCTACTTTTTGTGAAGTCGACTTGACGAGATAATCTATCTCACCATGACGACATATACTTTTTGTGAAGTCGACTTGACGAGAAAGTCTATATTGCCATGACGACATTCACTTTTTATTAAGTCAACTTGGCAAGATAATCTATCTCACCATGACAACATCTACTTTTGTGAAGTCGACTTGACGATAAAGTCTATATTGCCATGACGACATTCACTTTTTATGAAGTCAACTTTGCAAGATAATCTATCTCACCATGACGACATTTACTTTTTTGTGAAGTCGACTCGACGAGATATTATATCTCACCATGACGACATCTACTTTTTGTGAAGTTGACTCTTCAAGTTAACCTATCTCGCCATGATGACATCTATGTTTTGTAAAGTCAACTTGACAAGATAGTCTATATCATCATGACGACTAATAAAACTGTTTAAGTCAAAAATGTGAGAAAAAAATATGTGACTATCTCAACATAACGTTGATAATATGTCGACTTATCAAGATAATTATGTAGCCATCTAATGGCACTTTAAACGCTCCGTAGATTTGTTTACTCAGTCGGTTGAAGTTTTAACGGCATGATTGTGAACAGGTTTTTATGCATAATTCTGGACTCAGTCTAGATAGCCAAACATGAAAATAGGGTCTACATTTCGCATGTATACCGATATTTCAAGAAAACAAACAAAAACATCGGGTCATTTACAACTCGCGATTGATCACCTTAGGCATATTTTGATGGGGAACTCCTATCTACATGGGTCCGTGTATATAACCGGACAATCGTTTTTCGTTATTTCGTTTTCAACACGGTAAGCAAAAAAACACAAATAGGATCATTTTCCGTTTGACTGTCACGGTAGAAAAAACAAACAAGAGAAAAACTAGAATTTTTAACGTTCGTTTTTATTCCTCTATTTTCAACTAAGGAAAACTAAAAAGATCAACCACATTCGTTTTTTTTCTCTAAATAAAGTGTAAAAATCAATCAGAAGAAAAATAAATAAATATAAATATTTGTTTTTCTTATCCGTTTTCATATAAGAAAAACGAAATAAACAAGTGTATTAGTTTTTCGTTCATCAACCAGGATTGTAACCAAAAGGCAATAGAAAAACCTAATTTGATCTTGTTTCAAACATTCGTTTTTCTTGATACATTTTTAAACAAGAAAAATTAAAATTGCCATGTATGTTAATGATTCGTTTTACCAACACAAATACAAAAAAAACAGTAGAAAAATGCAAGTTTGAAGCATTCGTTTTATAACTTCATTTGCAAACAAGAAAAACGATATGAGTCAACTACGTTCGTTTTTCGTTTCTTAAACACTTGTATGACAAAAAGATGACTGCATTCGTTTTTCTTTTAATTCAATCAAGAACAAAATAACAAACACTATAAAAATTGTTTTGGGACTTTAATACAATCAGGCGTTTTTCTCAACCCATTTTCAATCAAGAAAGACGAAAAGGTAATTTAAACTTTGTTTTTCATATTTCAATTTGCATCTAGGTAAATCAGAACAGGATATGTGTGGTCATTTTTCTTTTTTTCGACTCTAATTTCTCAAAGGTTTATTATGAAAACAATTTATTTGATTCTTTTTTTGTTTGTAAAATTTTTATTTATCCCTTCATTTTCAACTTAGAGCAACTCAAAATATCAACCTTATTCGTTTTTCTTCTCTCCAGCAAAGGTGGAAAAATCAGTCAATTTTGGTTGATATATTCATTTATTTTTCGTTCTATATACAATAATTTGATATATTCGTTTTTCTTAATACGCACAATCGTTTTTCGTTCTACAATCAGAAATACACAAAATGTGTCTTTACATTTTTTTTACTAACATTAACAAAACTTAAAAACAACAAGCATTTTATAGCCCCATTTTCAGCTATTTCCGTTACACAATGCCGAAGAAGAATAACGGTAAAGTTCGCGCAATGAAGGCAGTATAGTACACGTTACGGGCACGACTATGCTCGTTTTTCATTTCTGAAAGATTTGGCCTTCCATAACGCAAATTGGTAAACAAGAAACGACCGAGATTGAATTTATCACTTCATACATTCTTAGGGCTGATATCCAAACTCTCAGCGGTGTTACACCGGTATTACACCGATATTCTATACAAATATCGGTGTAATACCGGTATAAAATCGGTGTAATACCGGTGTAACACCGCTGAGAGTTTGGATATCAGTCCTTAGACGTATTGACAAATTAAAACAATAGGTAAAGCTTTTCCATTCCATTTTGTGTATTTCTGATTGTAGAACGAAAAACGATTGTACGTATTAAGAAAAACGAATATATCAAATTATATTGTGAGATAGGCTTTTACGACGGGTATTCATAATATAAGTTAAAAGTTTAACGGGTTCGCCGTCGGACGAGTTTTAATCTGTCAAGCTTTCGTCAGGATTAGCTCTGACTTCTTCAGGACCAAATTATTATAATATTGAACAAAACATAGAGATTGCCACTTCTCTTGTTATCATCATTTGGGCTGCCCCTTGTCCGATGATTTGAGAGTAGGTGCCCTTTCCTACTTGTGAAAGAATTGGTGGCTCTGAAAAGAGCCGTTCAGATGGATTGCCGCTTCCACTGAACACGTAGGGAGCCCTTTCCTACTTGTGAAAGAATTGGTGGCTCTGAAAAGAGCCGTTCAGATGGATTGCCGCTTCCACTGAACACGTAGGTTGCCACTGGCCTACTATATATAAATTTGGTTCTAATAGAACCTCCAAAGGACTGCCCCTTGACCAATGGAAATAACGTAGAGACTGCCCCTTGTCTACTACAGACTACAAAAGTCTAATGCACAGTAGTGCGGTCACTGATCTGTAAAGATCGTTTGACAAATTATTGTACAACGAAAAACGAAGTTGTACGTATTAAGAAAAACGAATATATCAAATTATTGTAGAACGAAAAACGATTGTACGTATATTAAGAAAAATGAATATATCAAAAAAATTGACTGATTTTTCCACCTTTGCTGGAGAGAAGAAAAACGAATAAGGTTGATATTTTGAATTGTTCTAAGTTAAAAATGAAGGGATAAATACGAATGTTACCAAAAAGAATTAATCAAATAAATTGTTTTCATTATGAACCTTTGAGAAATTAGAGTCCGAAAAAAGAAAAATGACCACACATATCCTGTTTTGATTTACCTAGATGCAAAATGAAATATGAAAAACAAAGTTTAAATGACCTTTTCGTTTTTCTTGATTGAAAATGGGTTGAGAAAAACGCCTGATTGTATTTAAGTCCCAAAACAATGTGTATAGTTCTTGATCGAATTAAAAGAAAAACGAATGTTGTAATCTTTTTGTTGTTCTTGTTTTGAAAATAAAGTTAGAAAAAGTAACTCTTAAAATTTAGGTTTTTCTCTTGCTTACTTACCATACAAGTGTTTAAGAAACGAAAAACGAACGTAGTTGACTCATGTTGTTTTTCTTGTTTGCAAATGAAGCTATAAAAACGAATGTTTCAAACTTACTTTTCTACTCTTTGTTTTTTGTATTTGTGTTAGTAAAAAGTATCATTAACATACATGGCAATTTTAATTTTTCTTGTTTCAAAATGTATTAAGAAAAACGAATGTTTGAAACAAGATCAAATTAGGTTTTTCTATTGCCCTTTGGTTACAATTCTGGTTGAAGAATGAAAAACGAATACACTTGTTTATTTCGTTTTTCTTATATGAAAACGGATAAGGAAAACGAATATTTGTATTTATTTATTTTTCTTCTGATTGATTTTTACACTTTATTTAGAGAAAGAAAAACGATTATCCGGTTATATACACGGATCTACATGATCTATTGAGAAATATTATCTCCGTTTCAATAACAAACACGATTTCTTCTATTATATTTGAATCGATAAAGATGCCTTTTCAATGCGATCGTAATTTTACCGATTTTTAGACGTCGTAGCAAAAACATCGTGCACAAGAAATGTGCCTAAGGTATTAAACATTATCAAAATATGTTTATATGTAACAAAAATTAGGACAGGGGTCAGCACCATGACTTTTATTCACCTACAGCCAGTCGTTAGCACACACAAAAAGCCAGATACTTGCTTCCGATAAACTGGTGCAATTATACCAGATATTATCATCGTTTTTGATAGCAAAATGCTGAATCCCAAGGAAAAAATATCATATTAATTTGAATGCAAAATTGTGAATGATTATAAAGTTCTCGACTTGAAATGTGACACATCGTATACAGTGGTGAACTATTGAGCTATTCGACCAAATTTGAGCTAAATCGAACCCATATTCTAAATTGTATCTTAAATGTTAAAACGGCGTCGCATCATGTTAAATTTGGTATAAATGTGAAGAGCAATAAATTGAGGATCGTAAAAGTTATTAATTTAAAGCTAATCTCTATTTAGCTTTATCTGGCCAGTGACGTAACAAGCGCAGCTTTTACGCACGCGTGTGTATCTTCCGCCTTTCAACGTTATGTGCTGCAATTAGTAGAATACGCGGTTACGTCACTGTCTCGTGATGGCCAAATAGACTGTAAACTCGGTAAACACTATAGTGAGTTAAACTCGATTAGCCTATGTAGTGAGCTAAACTCGATATATAGTAAGCTAAACTCGGTATATAGTGAGCCGAACTCGATATATATATAATAGTGAGCTAAACTCGGTATATAGTGAGCCGAACTGTGAGGTAAACTCGGTATATAGTGAGGTAAACTCATCGTGTGTGTGACAAACTGGATTATGTATTTCCGCTCTGGCATTCCATAGTTCCAAGCATGTGACATGATAGACATATTTCACATTAAATGTACAACAAAGTATTGGCCTTCAATTCTTAAGGCGCCGAAAAAAGAAGAAACATTATTCTACGGGCAAACGGATCTCTCAGGTTAGGTCGGTCGGTCGGCCTTATCTTCTTTTCTCCCTTCGAAATGACCGTAAAAATAACAAATATCTGTAAAAATGTTGACAAGCCCGAAACATTATTTGGGTGAGTATTTATTTTCACGTTCACCGATTTCAACAAAAATTGTGTCGGTCGTGTCCGTAGAACAGGTTTCTTTTTATTCGTCGCCTTATCGTGAAATTCCTCAACATCAAGAGAAAACCTTACCGGCTTGGTTTCCCATCGTGAGACTATAATAATATACGAACACCTCTAATTGGAAAATGTAGTTGATGCTGAATGTTAAAGAACTATAATATGTGGGTGTTTGGCCATGACGTGATTACATTATATTGGACTTTAGTTTCCTCGTGATGATATTTTGCCCAGTATGTACAGTACATCATTGAACTTGCCATGTTGACATTCAGGGTTGAAGTTCATGCGCTGCAAAAACAAAGTTAGGCCAATTAGTCTAGTAGGTAGAAAGAGTTTTCCTGCACCCCCCGGAGATATACTTCTAATCGATGTCTCTTTATCAGAAAAAATGCGTAAAAAACGATAAGCTATGTTAAAAAAAATGTGAAAATGTCCCACGTGTCATTTTTATGCAAATTAGTGCCGCCATTATCGAAAAATCTATTTTTCACTATATCTCGGCCAATATTGCAGATAACTGAACAAATAAGGTGTCTAGACCCATGTTTTGAGGGTCAAATATCACAATAAGACTATTTTTGAAGTGACCACATGTGCCACGGGTCATTTTTATGCAAATTAGTGCCGCCATTACCGAAAAATCTATTTTTCACTATATCTCGGCCAATATTGCAGATAATTGAACAAATAAGGTGTCTAGACCCATGTTTTGAGGATCAAAGATCACAATAAAACTATTTTGAATTTACCACATGTGTCACGTGTCATTTTTATGCAAATTAGTGCCGCCAAAATGGCCGCCAATAATGGTAAAATTCCATATATTGGGATATATAAACCAACATGTATGATCAGAGTATAGTTTTAACAATGGGATGTATGTGTTAGACCACTAGAAACTCATATCTAGTATTTTTGCTTTGTTAACATACTTTAAAACCAAAATGGCTGCCAAAATGGCCCCCAAAATGGTTCCCGAAGTGGCTGCAAAATTTGTCAAATTCCATAAAATGGGATTATATCATCATAAATGTATGATGAAAATATAGTTTTTATGATGAAATGTATGATGAAAATATAGTTTTAATGATGAAATGTATGTATTAGACCACTAGTAACTTATATCTAGTACTTTTGCTTTGTTAACATACTTAGAAATCCAAAATGGCTCCCAAAATGGTCCCAAAATGACTGAACAAATTGTTGGAATTGCATAAAATTGGATAATATCAGCCAAAATATATGATGAAAGTAATAGGTTTAACATTGTTGTGTATGTATTAGACAACTAGTAACTCATATCCAGTACATTTGCATTGTAATTACATACTTTAAAACTAAGATGGCCACCAAAATGGCCGCTGTAAATGTAAAAATAGTCTACATGTACATGAGTATATGATTATCCGTAGCTATTGTAATTACATTCCCGTTGCCTGTAAAGTTTGAGCCCAAGTTTGATCCATCCAACACCATTTACCGCATGCTGAGGGACCTTGAGTGTGGCAGCGGTGGAACTAGAAACAAGCCTGAGGGGCTGCAGTATTGCCACATGACTATTTCCACACGTGGTGATTTTCCGCAGATTTGGGCTAGTTGTACAACTAAAATCTGTTCTTTGGATAATATAATGTGATTTTTTTTCTCGAAATTTGAACATTTGTTTTTATAAAATATGATATAGCACTACTTTTTTTTATGACAAATTGAAATTAAAAGTTGTTGTTATCACAAGAACATTTTCAAAAGTAGTAAGTATGGCTTCTAGTTACACCAACACCAAAGAGCCTTGAGCTATGCTTAGGATAGCGGTGGAAATGGTAGCACCATGCTGGCAAGACACAGTTGGTGTAAAATAAATCAGATAAATGGTGTAGGAGGGGATAATTTATTACCCTGGATATGTCATCAAAGACGTGGTCAAGAAAGTTGGATTTTATACAGGGCACGGAACTGTAATGTGTAGTATTACATCAAATTCACCAAATAGTATGTTCTAAACTGCTAAGTTATTGCTTTTAGAAATAAGGCCCACCTCTTTGACAATTTTGATTCAGTATCACTTTCCAAAATGGCTGCCAGAATGGATAAGTTGATGTTAAATGACTTAAACAATTGTTTTGCATTGTAAATGACCATACTATGTAATACCAATACCCTCAAATCTAATGGGACATCATTCACTATGTCTTTGATAAAGCCTAGGTGCTGTAGATTTAGTTTGAGTATTTTATATATAATATCCAAGATGGCTGCAAAAGGTTAAAATAACTGAGAAAAAACCCCAGTATTATATAGTTTATTGTTAGTATTACATCAGATACTGTAGCATGATTGCCTAATCATGATATCACCTATATGATTATATATGTTGTTATAATATGGATCGCATGATGTGAGCATGCGCAGTGTGATAACTTTGAGAGTTACAACATGTCAGAGCTAGTAAAACAATGCGTCCCAGAGTGTGTTATTATTAGGTGTTAAAATACCACAATAGCATCTCCCAACAGATACGACCAAATTACTATATCTACAGCATTTAATTCATCCAGTAAACGTATCTGTATATAATATGACAAGGTATAATTAAACGGTATAGACTCCATTTTGACAATGTGATGTTATTAAGATGGGCATTATAATGACCATTTCATTAAAATTACCCTCTAATGGTCAATAAAACTACCCCGTATACTCCAAATGGTCTAAATAGTAACCACAGGTGGCTACCAATTGATCAAAATATGGATTCTATACCATTCAATCATACCTTGTCACATACAGATACGTTTACTGGATGGATTAAAATCTGTAAAATCAAGGTAGATATTCTTTTGGTCATATCTAATGTAACACTACCAATAAAACTAAACTGTTTTTCAGTTATTTTAACCTTTTGCAGCCATCTTGGATATTTTAAAAATACTCAAACTAGATCTACAGCCATTTTAGCGGCACTAATTTGCATAAAAATGACACGTGACACATGTGGTCAATTCAAAATAGTTTTATTGTGATCTTTGACCCTCGAAACATGGGTCACATACATTAGAAGTATAAGTTGTGACCCATGCCCTCTATCGCCCATAATTTGTTTTCTGGATGTGTCCAAGAAATTGGATTGACCCCAAGGTTATATAACAACTTACCAACGACATAACAACGAATGTCAGCCAGAGTTCACCTCTATGTTAATGAGTTGAGCACAGAAAATATTGATTCTGTAAGATTCTTTAAATACTAAACTTAGATCGCCTATAGAAGGTTGTTTGGCTGAAACCAAGTATGTCCCTGTTAATCCCCTCATTATGTCGCAAGAGTGTTGCCATAAATGTTTCCTAAAGCACAGCGATATGCCTCCTAGATCACAACTCAGGACAATAAATTAGCCCGATACATTGAAAACACAACTGTTTGCAGGCGGGCAGCACCCATTTTTTTGGCCGCGAGGGCATAAAAATAGCCTAATTAGAAATAAGTAGTTTTTCGCTAATTGTCATGAAGTCGCACACCGTCGCACATAATGTTGAACTTGAACGCCCGTACAATACTTTTAGCTACAGTTTGCGGCATATATGTTGACCGTATGACACCGTACGGCTGAGCAATAAATTAATTTGTAATCGTCTTCGGAAATAAACTCTTGAGGGCAACCATGATGCTATAAAACTAAACTGGATCTCCACATCCCTATATATCGCCGACATTTAATAGGGTTAAAAAAGAACGTGGGTAAATAGTGAATACGGGAAGGATTTACTCTACATATAATGAACAATGAACTGTGGATAATATTGTGACGAACGCGATATTGTGCGATCGATTTCGGGTTGTGCCTGTTAGTGGACAAAAGGACCATTAACACCAAGGACATAGTTAGTTGAATTTATTCCTCCACAACATTTGTTTAGCACAATCAGGGCATTGACCACATACAATTATGTCATTGTGCCCTATGTTACTTTAGTAAGGTCACGTACCAATGTTCATACACAGAGTGAACAAAGTTTGTGGAGGACAAATAAAACGAACCCGCGAAATTCAACAGACTTATGCATAACGTGCAAAGCAATAGGCGATTGGTCTCTATAATAGGATTTAAATAACAATCATGTTAAAGATCGACGATGTGATTAGTGCTTTAAAGGGACATTAAGTGGTGTTGAAAACTTTAAATGTTTAAAAATTTACTTCAGAATTCAAGATGAACATTAAAAATTGCCATTATTGTTGTTTCTACTAACAAAAACACAGCAAAACTTGATTAAAACAATATCATCGCTATTTATTGAAATACGCCCTCTATGCAAATATGGTTCGCGTTATGTATCACGCGTACTGCAGGGGAATACTGTCGGACGTAGAATGCTCGTCGCGGCTGTACGAGCATTTTTGAATCGACGTTTTCTTGTACAAAGAGGGCTGATTTTTCTTAATCCTTATAGGTGTCAAGTTCATACATGTAATACAATAAGAATATACTTATCCCAGTTTTTATCATAATTAAGGGCGCAGTCTCCAACACATCTCTTAGTGCCCCTTTAATCATGGATCATTGCTATCCCTTCTGTATCTACTATTCCTATGGTACATGCCATATTATAATGTAGTAAAGAAAGAATGCATGGAAAAGTACATGTACCTATAAGATGTACCTATAAGATTACTATGAGACTGTACATTGCTGTACATCCCTTACTAAAGGTCAAATCTAAAGGTATACCTTTTTTTACTTTTTTAACACATTATTTGGCTGGTAAATACCACATATTTGATATCAATGGAAAGCTTGAAACACATTTTATCAGCTACAATAACTTATTCTGTGATTAAAACTACTCTCTTTGAGAAATGCCATCTGCAAGTACGAAGTTTCACGTATTTCGCATGACATCGGTGTTCCCCACCTTACTGACCTTTTATCAGGTATGCTATCCCCAAAGTATGCCAGCTAGCCGGTAGCCTTAGTCCCACTCTTCAAAGTGTTATGCATTTTATGGACGAAATGTCCGGCATTTTTTCATAAAAAAGCCACCAAGAAATTGTATGTTTTCCCATAGCGTTACACTCAAATTACCCGGATGTGGCAATCAACGACAACATTATTACCATTTCTCGACTATTGAGGGCAGTGCGTATAAGTATACTAAAAACATAAGAACGTAACCTGTGGGGTCTAGACACCTTATTTGTTCGATTATCTGCAATATTGGCCGAGATATAGTGAAAAATAGATTTTTCGGTAATGGCGGCACTAATTTTAATAAAAATGACACGTGGCACATGTGGTCACTTCAAAAATAGTCTTATTGTGATCTTTGACCCTCAAAACATTGGTCTAGACACCTTATTTGTTCAGTTATCTGCAATATTGGCCGAGATATAGTGAAAAATAGATTTTTCGGTAATGGCGGCACTAATTTGCATACAAATGACACGTGGGACATTTTCACATTTTTTAAACATAGCTTATCGTTTTTTACGCATTTTTTCTGATATAGAGATATCGATTAGAAGTATATCTCCGGGGGGGGGGGGGGGGGTGCAGGAAAACCCTTTCTACCTACTAGACTAAATATACAGCCATGCATGCCCCAAATTGCGTATCCAGGACTGTTTTGATAGGGGTGGGGGGTTGAGGGGGAAATATTGTATCCCTGTGAGCGGAACGAGTGAAGCTAGTACTAGAGCGACCTACGTGTGGGGTCCAGGGTTAGGGCCCCTGGTTGGGTTCATGGGCGAAGGCCCTTGAAGCTTCTGGGTTTTAGGCATTTTAAGGCAAAGATTCAGCATTCTGAAGCAGTCATTTGGGCATTTTCCCAAATTTATGCTTAAAAGTAAAAAACACAATGCTCCCTATTACAGGTATTACTTTTAGGTAACATGAGTAAAATCCAAACAAAAAGTGTGCACATTCAAATTCTAACTGTAACAACCGCCACATCAGCACGTAATTTCTAGCCATGCTTTGACGCACAGTGGCGGTAAATCGTGGGCTAAAACAATGAAAAAGATCAAATCAACCTAATTTTTGTATAAACTTCACGTACACATTCCTTAATAACATGTACATACGAAGGTCATTCAATAAGTTCTACCTCCTCCCTCATAATATTGATAATATGAATGTCAGCATCATGGCATTTGTCATGATCATAGCTCTGAATTATGGCTACATAATAGATTAAATAATAATTGATATCTGTTTCACATTTGTTCTGATGTGGTCAAGGCCAGAGAGGGATTTTAGATAACGGAAACGGAAAATAACTCTCAACATAAATACATGTTTATGTTCTTTCTCCATATTTATGGTTGGTTATAAGGGCAAAATTTTAATACTGGAAATGGAAAATAATGGGTGATACGGTACTATCATGTATCAATAAGATTGTATGCAATATTAACTCTTATAGACCTGCAGATAGTATAACATCAATGTATTGCTATGCCTTTAGCATACTGGAATAATGCTAATCAGTAAAATCATTGTTACGATTCATGCCACAGTAATGCCTCGCTATGTTAATTCTTTAGCATGATAGTAACCTTTTTCTATATGGGCAATTTTCAGAATAGTCAATCAGATACTACATGTAGTAGTCAATAGTAGAAAGATATCTTGGAGAAACTAGGATTTCCTCCATTAGTCCTGTATATTGCATTGAAGATCTCTCAGTTCTTACGAAAAGCACATTTGACTTTTGCAGTGTTTCCTATAGGGGATGGTTAAGCTTTGATGGTTGTCCTGATCTGGTTCTGGCTAATCAGACGGCCTTTTGTAATATCAAATTAGTCACTTTTGCGTTTATAGTATGTTCAGGAGATATCTGAACCTTAAAACGGTTATACTTGACCGATAGGTACATTTTGTGTCTTAGAATTGGTGAACTGATAAGCACTTTGGAGATAATTTGCTGTTTTTCATCCGTTTCCGTCACACTAAATGGACATTCGGTTTTCACTGCATATCCGGAAAATTACAACCGTACTCAAACTGATTTACTATGTATTTGTAGCCGAGACCCGAAGATACAATTGTGGGATATATCATAAGACTGGCACATAATTTATGATAGTAAAGTTATGAGGTAAGTAGAACTTATTGAATGACCCTCGTATAACACTCATTGGAACAACACCAGATATTTTGTAAATATTCACAATCTTGTTGTTTGATTGAAACTATTGCTGTACTCAATTTTTAGCCGGAACTTGATTTCGAGACAGAATTAGTTGTGTGCACCCTAGACTTTTATCCTGTCGTAGGCCTACACACGCTCCACTGCGTTTCGCTTTATGGAGGCCCGCTTTGCATTATGGGTACTTTAAGCTAAGACGGCGCAAGACGACTCTTATCTAACCTGCCCCTATAGAATTTATTACGTTACAGAGGCAAAAGGTATAACTTCGAATTGATCTTTCTTCCATCCTATTGTTAGTTAGTTATCAGGATGATGTATTATAATATTATTATATTAATACTCAATCACATAGTTTTCTGAAAATTTATTGAAACAGAGAACGATGTAAAGATTTTTCAGTCCGAAATAATTACGCCGAATCTTCATTGAAAAACTTAATTTGAACTAGAGCGGTTTTCGGGTTTCGCGGTTCCCGGGGTTTTGGAATTTTGATATTGAACTTGGTTAGTGATTAGTGTCACAACATCATTGGTGTAATCATGCGTACTATTTGTGCCCTGTATTTTGCATCTATAAAAACCTATGTAATATACGAGTGAGTGTAATTGTTGTCTCATTTGATGTCAGTGACTTAAAAGAATGACATTATAATGGTATTGTTTATATATGGCTCATTCCATGAAGTTGGGGCATATTATGTGACATCCAAGTGAAATTTTCAAAATGGATATTTTCCAACTCTTTCTTCTTTTTTAGGTTCTACATTTACCAAAGTCCAATGTAGAACTTTTTTTTTTAATGTAACATTTGGTGTAAAATAACCGCACATGTTCAACAGTTGGATGACATTTCCAAAAATCCTGATGCTACATGGACACCATTTCCCATTTCCATATCATTTTCTAATAAATTAGCTTAAGATGTGGGCCAAGTTTCTATACCTCAATTAACTACTTGGAACCACAAATACATGAAAAGAAACCAGATTTGTCTAGGTTGAACATAACTTAACGAACAAGACATCGTAGATTAACTGTTTTATGTAAAAACTCATTGAAAAGTGACTCTTTATTTTGCAATTTGTATAATGAATTTAAATAAAGTACATATCAATATTTGTTTGATGTAAAGTACTCTATAAACCATGCACATTGATTACATTATAGTCATAAAGTAAGTATATGAAGTATTATTTACCTGTATAATGTTATAAAATGTACTACCTATGCTACATGGACACTGCGTCTTGTAACATTGTTAATAATAAGACTATTCATACTGTTACAATTATTTGAGTGTGAATGGTTTGTCTACTTGTTCATCATATCAAGTAGATACACAGAGTGAATTGCTTGAAATTTATCTAAACACTGTTCATGTAAAATTTACCTTTTCTGTGTACTTAAGTATTACGATGCTACATGGACACCGTGCCCTAAAATATTTGGAACAGCTTGAACAGGTGCATCTTTTTCAGATCAATAGAGAGGATGTACTATGATGTTAACTACTTATCGACGTTCAAAATTGCGTGTTTGTGAATAATCATGAACCGGAAAGCTACTGTGGACTGTGGTCACGCCTCCTTGATATAAACTGCAATATGAACGCCGCCTAGTCACGCTATACGGCGTTGCTTCGTCTGCCTCATTGTAATATTTAGTTATACTAACAGGAAATGTAGTCTATTTTCGCTATATTTAAATTATCATATGTTCCAAAATATTGAAATATTAGAGAAATAGCCCATCAGATATCACTATCTATAGGAGTGTATGATAAAAGAATAGAATGGCATCTACGGAATTAGTATCCCGTGATGGTGAGATGTAAAATAAGATTCAAAGCTTATTTTCTAGATGATTTACGTTCATATCATCTTTTTTAGCATTCCGTACTCTCTTATATATTCAAGTTATATTTTATTCTCATTTGAAAACAATCCAGGTAATACAACGTCTACTGTTGGGATATTCGAATTACTCAACTTTGTTCAACAAAACTACAAGTAGCAAACAACCCATTTCATAATCGTGCGAGTTTACACCCCTATCAAACATCCGCGTCAATACCAAGAATTAACTGAATGGTCTGTGATATCGATGAATGACACATGATTGATTCCTTTTGATTCACTTTATACCAGAGTCTTCGGTGCCCATCAAAATACACCATGATGCAATGCAACAAAAGGCGCCAGTCTCTAGCTGCGTTCAGACAGGCGTAAATTCGTCTAGAGTAAGATCGGATTAACGATTGTCCATGTTAAACTTCCGAGTAGTGACCGCGTGGACGGCACCCGTGTTTACTAATCCGACCTTACTCCAACCCGATTTAATCCTGAGATTTCTCAGGAGTAACGCGCTTAACACGAGCTGCAGTTAGGATTAGCACGCCCGTGTGGATGCACTTAACACGATCTCTGGCGTAAACCTTCGCCAATGATGTAACGATGCCACAAACGCATCCGATGCTGCTCATCCCTATCAGATCGTCTGCCTTGAAAAAATACCGCTTTTGCTATCAGCATAGGCATTAAATATTGTATACCACCATCCGAAAAGAGGCGAAAAATTAGTAACAAAAAGAGAAATTTCGATCTTGAATTCATGTTTACAAGCGAGCGATAAATAAACCTAACTGAAATAATCGAATAAAGGAACCGACAATTTGGAAATAACGGAATCGTATTGTAAACTGGAAACCAATGCTTAATAGCACCAGGCTGCCGAAAACGGGATTCGAAATAATCAGAACTCCGATATTTACTCCTAAGCCCCCTGCGATGGTCGTGTTAACTTTGTCGGAAAACTTCAGAGTAACGTTGTATTTAGTACCGTGTGGACAACTGTCCGGAGTAGAGGGATTAATTGTGGAATTTTAATTGCTGTAGGGTCTAAATTTACGCCGATCATTTATGCCCGTCTGAACATGCCTTCTATTACATACAGCGTGTTTTTACTGAAGAAAAAAAGCAGGCATATGACTGCTAACGGATTAAAATCCCCCAGTAAAAACACACCACCACCGGCATTTGCCCGCTCATACCGTTTTTTTTCTCCTGGATTTTAGATGCCTTTTATCCTTCGAAACCAAGGATAATAGCGGTTGAAACCGGTTAGGAAAAGCAGTCTTTCGTCAGTATAAACACGCACGGTTCCAGCTCAGCGCGTTTGCCGGTGGAAAAGCGGAAGTGGGCACACGATGCACGATCACCTGACAATTAAATGGCCTTTGCGTAACCCATCACAAACATGTACGCCGCCATTATACCCAGAAATTATCAAATACAACACAACACTGCGTCGTCTATTTGTTTAAAAGAAGACGAGTTCTTTTTCATGGAGCAACGAAGCCATTACGGGTATAAAATGTAGCGGCAAATTTTCAATCAGCTGACGTATTTATATTAGGCTCGTTCGAAGAGATGGCAAACTTATTTGTTTTATTCGTCACATATAATGATAATATCGTTTTGAAAATGCAATCAAAATACAATTATCAAGTTTTGATTATTCTAAAATATATTTTCAACCTTTAAGAAGAATTATTAAGGTTGGAATTTGTGATTAAAAACAAAATGTTTACAAATGCGCAGACGAAATTTATTTCCACTCGCAACCAGATGACCTTTCGCTGGCATTTATTATTATGAGGTCAGCGGCAGCCGGCAAGTTTGTTTATCGAACTGCAATAAAAACACGTCTCTCACACGAGCAACCGGCTTTTATCCGGCTTTTTATTAGACGGGTAAAAACCGGTTTGCTTAATAAAAACACGCTGATACAGCGTGTTTTTATTAAGCAAACTGGCTTTTAGCCGGTTTAACAAAAAGGCTGTTAACAACCGGTTGCTCGCATGAGCGAGTGTTTTTAATGCAGTTTGACTGAGTCCGACGGGCGAACTTGCCGGCTGCTGTTGACCTCATTATAATAAATGCCTGGGAAAGGTCGTAAGCACAGTCAATAGTTAGGTCACCCAAACCCTATATGAAAGCTATGAAGATTGTTAAACGGGGTCAGTAGTCACAAACATGCACAAACACAATAGTCGAACGACCTTGCTATTGTCAAAACTCCCTACACAGAGGACTGCAGTGCAAATCTGTACGATGTTCGCCATGTAATGTCTATGGCGCCTAATGGCGGATTTCATTCCGTGGTATGAAGCTATGAAGTTTCCGTGGTCTTCGCTATCTCCAAGCAGATAGAGCAATACGTACATGGAATTTTTTGTAGACGAGGGTTCATTTCATGATTTGGTGAGGTTTAGAATGAGTTAGGATTCCTGTAATTTCGAAGACCACAGATTTTCAAAACGCGAATCTTCCAACATTTTACGACATAAATTTGGTCACAACACGTGTTTAATACTATAAATGTTACAGTTCTGCAGATGCTAATGACCCTCCTCTAAAATTCTACCTGATTTTTAGCACGTTTATCAGTTTTTGAGATGCCCAAATAGACCATTTTCCGAAGCTATATCTAGCAAATATTGCAGTCACTGATACTCCATTGTTTTCTTGCGTATAACAAAATATGACATGCAGCGTGACCTCCCTACTGACTGAGCAGGTTTGTCGCCATGCAATGTTGTATTGACCCGATCACGTTTTTCTCGCAGTGAATCTCGTGGTTTTACCACTTTCTCCGATTTCTAAAAGTGTACCAACATTGCGGAATTACATTTTTTTATACAGAAAACAAAATATCGAACGTAAGTGATCTTGGGGAAATACACTTCTCTAAATGTAAACAAAAGGATGTCGAGCGTGTGTAGAATAAAACTGTGAAAGTTCAAAGTTCATAATTACGGCGCATTCCCGGTTTTATTCCCGCTAAGGCAGTAAATTGGTTGAAAAGATAATTCTTTGACACAAAAAGTCGAATTACGACAGATAGTAATTGGAATTTAATGAACATTGTGAAACCAATGAGTTATTATAATAACAGAAATAATTCGAAGGTCATTTAATTGTCACATGTTCGTGCCCACTTCCGTTTTCCACCGGCAAACGCGATGAGCTGGAACGGCGTGTGTTTATACTGACGAAAGACTGCTTTTCTTAACCGGTATCAACCGCTATTATCCTTCGTTTTGAAGGATAAAAGGCTGCTAAAATGTAGGGAAAATAAACCGGTATGAGCGGGCAAATGCCGGTGGAGGTGTGTTTTTATTGGAGAATTTTAATCCCTTAGCAGGCATATGCCGTCTTTTTTACTTCAGTAAAAACACGCTGATAGACTATCTTGTCAAGTTGACTTTACAAAACATAGATGTCGTCATGGCGAGATAGGTTAACTTGAAGAGTCAACTTCACAAAAAGTAGATGTCGCCATGGTGAGATACAATATCTCGTCGATTCGACTTCTCAAAAAGTAAATGTCGTCATGGTGAGATAGATTATCTCGTCAAGTCGACTTCATAAAAAGTAGATGTTGTCATGGTGAGATAGATTATCTTGCCAAGTTGACTTCATAAAAAGTGAATGTCGTCATGGCAATATAGACTTTATCGTCAAGTCGACTTCACAAAAAGTAGATGTTGTCATGGTGAGATAGATTATCTTGCCAAGTTGACTTCATAAAAAGTGAATGTCGTCATGGCAATATAGACTTTATCGTCAAGTCGACTTCACAAAAAGTAGATGTTGTCATGGTGAGATAGATTATCTTGCCAAATCGAATGTAGCTGTACATATTGTAAACACGTGCTGCTTATTCATGAGTAAAAATGGATCGTCACACATGAGTGATCATTAGCTTTGTTTCTATATGATCTAGCTTTAAGGCTAAACCCGAGGGACATTTAAACAGGTAAAGAAGTGGTCATGAGTAAATTAGCAGTTATTCATATTGGGGTGGAGTTTCTTGCACAAGTGTTTACAATGATAGAATAACCTTACCAACTTCATCGTCCAAGGTGACAAAAATCTAAGCCACTGCTAATTCACCCAATACCACTTCATTAGCTATTTAAAAGTCCCTAAACACTTATCAAATCAACAATGTATGGGGTGAAAAAAAAATGAAAATAGAAAATAATGATGTATGTGATATATGTGATGAAAAGGATTATGTAGAACACTTCTTCTTTTTCTGTAAGCAAATGACATTATATCTTTAAGAGTATCAAAACGTGTAGTTGTAAACACATTTTGATGTATTCTTTGGGTTTCAGCAATGTACAGAAAAAACACAGAGAGATTTCATAACTAGTATAATTATGATAGCAAAATTGTCAATTAGTAAATTTAGATATAGGAATCATCCCAATCTTTTACTTCTTTTCAAATCAGAATTGAGATTTAGAAAATTAATTGACACTTAAGTAGCATATCTACATTGATCAATTGAGATACAATGAGATATGTAACTCGAAATTATATCATATTTAGAATAGTAAGAATATGTAATAGGTTTGTAATTTAAACTGAACATGTTTTTTGATATGTATGTGATTATCATAGAAAATAGTGTAATCAAGAAGTAATTAATCATAATCGTGATCAATTGAGATACAATGAGATATGTAACTTGAAATTATATGTTTTTTGATATGTATGCGATTATGATAGAAAATAGTGTAATAAAGAAATAATTAATCATAAGCATGATCAATTGAGATACAATGAGATATGTAACTTGAAACTATATCATATTTAGAAGCTGCACATCATAGAAGATACAAGGAATAGTAAGAATATGTAATAGGTTTGTAATTTAAACTGAACATGTCTTGATATGTATGTGATTATGATAAAAAAGTGAAGATTTTTGTAATCATGAAGAATTTGTAAACGAATGAAGGAATGGTGATTAATAAACTTAAAAGATAAAAAAACCCAATGTATGGGGTCACTCAAGTGTGACGAACTTCTTTTTGAGTTAGGTGTACTTTGTCTTACAGTTATTTCATTTGCAATATTGTCGAATACAAATCTGTATTGGATTGTATATTGTATGTCCAGGTGTAATAAGATAGGCCTAACTTGTAATGAATAAACAATCATATTGTTATTGGAAAAAGAAGAAAAAAAGAAAAACACAACCATCTATGAGGGTCATTCAATAAGTTCTACCTCCTACCTCATAACTATATTAGTATATGAGCCAGTCTTATCAAATATCACACGATTGTAGCTTGGAACCTCAGCTACAAATCCAATGTAAACTGATCTGAGTACTGGTTGTACTTTTCCGGACATGCAGTGAGAACCAAACCTCGATTTAGTGTGACGGAAACGGATGAAAAACAGCAAAATATCGCCGAAGTGCTTTTCAATTGGCCTATTGTAAGTGGCAAAACATACCTATCGGTCAATTATAACCGTTCTAAATGTCAGATATCTCTTTAACAGACTGTAAACAATAAAGTTGACTGATTGGTTTGGAAAAAATATGCCCTCTGATTAGCCAGATCCAGGTCAGGACAACTATTCAGTTTACCCCTCCCTTAGAGAACCCTGTAAAAGTCATATTTGACTTTCATGATAACTAAGCGATCTTCAATATATTAAGCTAAATGGAGGTATTTAAAGTCTGTCAAAGCGATAATTTTCTATCATTGACTACCTTATTGACTATTCTGAAGGTTGCACATAAGTAAAACTCATAAAGTGACTATTATAGTAAAGATTTAACATTCGAGGCATCATTGTGGCTTAAGTTGTAACAACGAAAATTTGACTGATGGCAGTATGGTATGCCAAAGGCATAGCAATACATTTGAGTTGATAATACACTATTTGCAAGCCTACAAGAGTTAATATTGTTTACAATCTTATCTATACATGATAATACAGTAATATATTCAGATATCATTCATTCATTTCCATTTTCAGTATTTAAATCATGCTCTTATAACTAACCATACAATACGAAAAACAACCGAAAACATGTGTATATTTTTAAGGTAATTTTTCTGTGTCCGTTGTCCAAAATCTCTCTCTGGCTTTGACCGCGTCATAACAAAAGTAAAACAGATATCAATTATCATTTACTATATATTTGTAGCTATGATTCGGAACTATAATCTTGACAAATGTCATGAGGTTGACATTAATATTAGCGATGTTATGAGGGAGGAGGTAGAACTTATTGAATGACCCTCGTATATAAGTGTTTTCATAAAACACCGTTTCAATATGATTTAACTACACTGAAAAATAAATTGGTGTCACAGCGACGCCTTCTTGGAGTCAACTGTAAATGACACTTACAAAGGCGTTATTTTGACTCCAAAATTGGTGTAATCGTCAATGATATGGGTTTGCACATAATTTACGGTGACACCGTTAAGTGTCCGACGGACAACTTTCAGTGATCATTTAGTGATTTACACCAAAACTGGTGTCAGATTAATTGAAATAACTCCAAGGGCGTCAATAGTTGGCGGGAAAGCTCACGGTTTTTAGAGGCGTCGAAGCAGCATGACACCAATTGGTGTAATTCTGACACCAATTGGTGTAATTCTGACACCGATTGGTGTAATTCTGACACCGATTGGTGTAATTCTGACACCAGATTGGTGTAATTCTGACACCAATTGGTGTAATTCTGACACCAAATTGGGCGTCTATCAACATATCAACGCATGCGTTTTCTCGTCGCCATTTTGTTTGCATGTTACGATAAGACTGGTAAGTACCGATCTGCTCCATTTCCAGACATTTTTGATAATAATTATGATACAATTAGCGTAATGTAAGCCTTGTTAATGTTGTTTAATATTGCGCCAACTAACTGATGAAATGAATTACAATTTCATAGTCAGAGACTAGCATTTTGTTGGACTGTGTGTCAGTGAATGGACCTACTAGTACTATGTGTGTGTTCGTCATGCATGCATACGATGATATGTGCAACATTACATACATGTAGCCCGATTTATCTGGCTCAGTGGTCATCTTTTTCATACGGACGTCTTACATTACGCTAATTGTATCATAATTATTATCAAAAATGTCTGGAAATGGAGCAGATCGGTACTTACCAGTCTTACCGGCTCGTAACATGCAAACAAAATGGCGACGAGAAAACGGCTCCTAAACATGTGCTATCTCAATATGACTCTTAAGAGAGTCAATATTACACCCCATTTGGGGTGTAATGACATTTTTCGAAAATGGGTCCTCAGGTAACCACCCAAAGGTGTCAAAATGAATATGACACCCAAAGGAGTCATATTTGACACCCATAATGGTGTCAATTTGACACCTTTAGGTGGCCAACTGAGGACCCATTTTTTGACGCTTGTTTTAGTGTCAAAATGACACCAAATTATTTTTCAGTGTATATTTAAAAATGTTTTCTCACCTCTTCAAAATAAGTTATAGGCCTAACTAGTACGTCATGAGATTTAAGAAAGGTAAATTGAATTTGGGATGAACTGTATACTCATGATACTTGTGCGTCTATAAGTCATTAGTGGGAAACGTATATTGTTTGAATATGTAACCCCGATATGAATATCCATGGATAATTACACGAGAGCTGGCTAACTATATTTCATTTGCGTTCCAAAAACACACGCTACACTCACCAAAAACACCCTGTGCAATTATGTGGGTGCAAAATGGTTACCCATTTTAATATAAATCATGCTTATAGGCCAAAAAATAGATAATATTTACTACATGTATCTCGGTCGCTTGATACTCTCAACAATGGCTTTATATTACACATTAGCGGTCGTTCATCTGACATCTGTCTATTATAGTGCATGGTTTGTTCTTTACCGCGATAATGAAGAGGGACCGGGTTCGAGACCGTGTATTTTTAAGGTCATTGTTTATTTAATTCACGCCAGTTTGTCAGAGTTTATCTAGTATTTATTCCTTTATAAATCGATTCAAAATGTTCCTTATAATCAAATATCAGGGTTTGAGTAAACTAAGACACGAGGGGATGTATCGCCCTTTTATATGCACATTCTGTTTTGAGACAAAATCGCAACAATCAGTGGACTAACTACACACCCTTGCTTAAAAAAAAGGATCTATCACGGTTTGTTATATAGCAGATGGGATTATATTAACAGCTCTCTGATATTACACGAGATCAAGTTCAAACATCAATTTCGAGCCGCGAAATCCGTGAACCGTCCTAGCCTATTATTTCTATGCGTCCTAGCTATTTAATTTTTTTTTATTACATTCAGAAACTACAAATGGTGGTTGGAAATAAGAATCTATTCAAACACAGGCCGATTGATTTCTATTACGTAACAGTTGGCATTTGCTTTACTAACTATAGCTGCGTTCAGACAGGCGTAAATTCGTCTAGAGTAAGATCGGATTAACGATTGTCCATGTTAAACTTCCGAGTAGTGACCGTGTGGACGGCACCCGTGTTAACTAATCCGAAATTACTCCGACCCGATTTAATCCTGAGATTTCTCAGGAGTAACGCGCTTAACACGAGCTGCAGTTAGGATTAGCACGCCCGTGTGGATGCACTTAACACGATCTATGGCGTAAACCTTCGCCAATGATGTAATGATGCCACAAACGCATCCGATGCTGCTCATCCCTATAAGATCGTCTGCCTTGAAAAAATGCCGCTGTTGCTATCAGCATAGGCATTAAATCTTGTATACCACCATCCGAAAAGAGGCGAAAAATTAGTAACAAAAAGAGAAATTTCGATCTTGAATTCATGTTTACAAGCGAGCGATAAATAAACCTAGCTGAAATAATCGAATAAAGGAACCGACAATTTAGAAATAACGGAATAAATCGGATTGTAAACTGGAAACCAATGCTTAACACCAGGCTGCCGCAGTGGCGTAACCAGCTGGGGGGGGGGGGGGGGGGGAGCCCCCCACTTGGAACCCTTGCCCCCCCCGCTTTCCCCCCGCTTGCCCCCCAAATGAAATCAAGTAAAGCTGTACATAAAATTTACAAAAATAGTACACACCAAATCCCCCCCCCCCAGTAATGACGTCGTGTCGGTTGAGATTGGCACTGTCGGTTCATTTGACGAAAGGAATCATGGAATTATGATGGTCAAAAGTACACATATGACAATTTTTCGCGCGCTATGCGCGCATATGTATTCCAAAAACGAAATATTCTTTGGCACATCCCCCCTCAGCCACCTCCATGTCCGCGCACTGGCACAGCACTTGGATTGTCTTAGGAGCCCCCCCCCATTTAAAGTCACTGCCCCTTCTTGCCCCCCAAATGAAAAAGTCTAGTTACGCCACTGGGCTGTCGAAAACGGGATTCGAAATAATCAGAACTCCGATATTTACCGATATTTACTCCTAAGCCCCCTGCGATGGTCGTGTTAACTTTGTCGGAAAACTTCAGTGTAACGTTGTATTTAATACCGTGTGGACAACTGTCCGGAGTAGAGGGATTAATTGTGGAATTTTAATTGCTGTAGGGTCTAAATTTACGCCGATCATTTATGCCCGTTTGAACATGCCTTACGTTTAGTTCAATCGATAAAACCTACATATAGCACGACGAGTTTCTATTGTATTGGCCTATTGCATAGGACTGACACAGTGGTACATGCCACGCATACAAAACCGTCAAATTAAAAATAAAGTGAAATTGTTAATAATTTCACATTCCATAAAACTATAATTAAATGGAACAATAATGAATAATGACCGATAAACAATCTCGACAACTACTATAAATAAATGTATTTATAAACGAGTAAAATAACATTTCAAGCCGTGGTAGGATTCGAACTCACGACCTCCGGTTTAATAGTCCGAGCTCTATGTGAATTCAGTAAGAAAGAAAGATATATCGTTCAACATACCACTTTCCTCTTGCGGTTTTAAGATGTGTTCTCGCCCAAAAGTAGTGTATTTACTGTAATAGAATGTAATTCTGATTTAAATGTAACGAATAACCTTACTTTTTGAAACAATTCTAGATATATATTTCGTTCGTACACACATCATTTTGTCGATTAATGTTAGCACGTCATTCACGACTTATCATTGCATCATAGGCTCTTTGCCGGGCACGCGAAGACTTGGATGCGTGGCGAGTCATGTGTTTTTTGTCCAGGACAAACACTTGAGAGGAACACGCCCCTTTAAACTAAACATTTTTGCGCGCATCGAGCGAAATAGTTTTATTGTTATATTATTCACCGGGATTATTCAATCATGAACAAGATGGCTTAAGTGCCCATTCAGAAAGGTGTTAATCACTGATCCTTTGTCACTCCTTTTAAAGGAGGTGTCCCGCAAGCATAAAAGTGTGCATTTTATGTTAGAAAAATAACTATCGAGCCCAACTTTTGTAATTATATTGAACAAAACACCACACTTATGACAAAAACAAATAAACACCGTAATCACTCAAGATGCACTTTTTAAAATTCGCGGCGATCGAAAGTCCCAGTGTCGATGGTGTCATAATTATACAATGCACATGCGCAAATTTGAGCACCGATACCCATGACGTCATCGACACCGGGTCTTTCGATCGCCGCGAATTTTAAACATTTGCAAGTTGAGTGATGGCAGTTTTTATTCATTTTTGTGACTAGTATAGTGTTTTGTTCTATATAATTACTTAATTTCGGCTCGATAATTATTTGTCTAACAAATAATGCTCAATGTTGTGCTTGCGGGACCCTTCCTTTAACAATATAGAAAAAGGATCGCGCTTTCCCCGCTCTTTCATCGAGCTTTCCTCTAAATGTGTTTGGCAAGAGCCAGCCCTTAAATCGTTAACATGATAGTCACCTTTTGTGTTTTCCTTGTGTAGAACCTTAAGACAAGACAATCAGGTAGTCAATGATAGAAAATTGTCTCTTCGAGAGACCTCCTTTTAGCCCTGTATCTTGAAGATCTCTTAGTTCTCATGAAAATCAAGTATGACTTTTGCAGGGTTCTCTAGGCATGCCAAGGAAGTGGTAAACTTAAAGGCGTTTTTTCAGAAGAAATCAGTCAACTTTATTATTAATAGCCTGACATTTAGAACGGTTATAAAGGTACGTTTTATCTCTTAACATAGGCCAAATTAATAATACTTCGGCGATATTTTGCTGTTTTCATCCGTTTCCGTCACAGTAAATGGATGTTCGGTTTTCAATGCAT
This sequence comes from Ophiura sarsii, assembly GCA_035610835.1. Classification (NCBI taxonomy): domain Eukaryota; kingdom Metazoa; phylum Echinodermata; class Ophiuroidea; order Amphilepidida; family Ophiuridae; genus Ophiura; species Ophiura sarsii. Next base: position 56,025,570 of record CM069445.1, on the reverse strand, counting down.
CTCCAGAATAGTACAACCATTACTCGGATCAATTTACAATAAATCTGTAGCTGAGATTTCAAGATACAATTGTGTAATATTTCATAAAACTGGCTTATATAATAACAAAGTTATGAGGTAGGAGGTAGAACCTATTGAATGAACCTCATATTTTGGAATGACGACCCTTATTGCATTTTCGGAATAACGACCCCTATTACATTTTCGGAATCATGACCCTTCGGAATAATGACCCTTACAGTTATTTCGGAATAACGAGCCTTCGGAATAATGACCCTTCGGAATAACGACCCTTCGGAATAACGACCCTTCGGAAAAACGAACCCACCCGTTTAAACGATGGGTACGCGATCACTCGGGTGCGTACATAGACTCGTGTGACTTTTGTCCAGGACAATCGCTTGAGAGGAACAAAAGATTTTACCTGTCAATCAAAAATAAACTGAGACTATATAGATAAAATAGCCATCAAGCGATGGCGGTCTTGATAATGTCCCTGCTCTAAGGCTTGTGCAATGACATCAATTGGATCCTTTTTGCAAGTATTAAGACTGGTTCCTGTTTATAAGGCTTCCAAATACACCGTGGCTCTTTTGTATTATTCAAAATGGCCGCCATATTTTAAATGGCCGCCAAAAGATTCGAAATCACCGTTTAAGACGTTTGTCAAATATGTTGTGACGTGGTTTTAGGGAAAATACTCGCATGGCGGAGAGGGGATCAAAACACACAGAATAAATATAACGGATATAGCTTCCAAGTTATTTATATATACATTTTATTAATTCATCATAAATAGTTCACTTACTCATATTATAAACGAACACAGCACCCAGCATCTAGACTATCCTAAAGAAATGACATGACACGCATCAATCGTGAGCTTCTGTAATTCAGAGCTCACTAGTCCTGTTGTGTGAATTGAAAACTATATGGCCTAAACTTATCATGAGGTGTTGTCAGCGTGACACGACGACTTGAATTGGTCAGAGATATTGGCGCGTAGACTGAATGGGATTCAGAATACGGAAGTACGGTGTTGCCATTTCAAGTCAATCATGGCCTGAATTCTAGATATGAAAATATCTAGAATTAATAATATCAATATAAATTTAGCGTCACAACATACGCCCTTCCTAACAAAATTGACACCTGACAATTTAACTTAAAGAATGCTGGGTGAAATATTTATAAAAGAAACTGATATCATTATCATTTAGAGAAACGAATTATGCATTTCGTCTCAACATTTAGCATGTCTTTTTATACATGCTTACGTCAGCCAAATTGACGACATCTATAATCAGGTTGTATAATTTTAACTATCAGAGAATGTTATTTTATTTTTAAACGAGTGGCCTTAAATATAAATTTATTATTAATCTTCTGCGACGCCAAACCTGTGGAAACCTGCGACCGTATTAACCCGGAATTCACGCGATTAAATTCCAAGTGATTACGCTCACACGGTAAAGAGGGATTTTTGTTGTTGAACAAACACGCATACGGGATATCCCTTAAATGGCCTAACACAAACACACACACTCTCATACATAATCCTCTGATTAACGTGTGCGGTCTAAAGGTTTCATCAAAAGTTGAAGCGCAAAAGAATTGGAAAATTTCCTTCCAATTTCGATGTTTCATACGGAAACATATTTTTCTTATTTCAAAGAAATCACGTTTTTGTGACCCTTTAAAATTAAATAGTCATCAATGGTGACTATATATTATGTGTACACAACAAGACAATACAAGACAGACAAAACAAGACAAAGGTAGCACTACTGAAACATTTAGTAATTTACATTAAACTTTCTTTTGTTTGCGTCTATTCATGTGAGACTAATGTTGCCAGAAAACCTCACAACATATGCCTCTTCCGAAAAGATACAAATAAATATAACACTTATTTGATCATACTGCATTTCCGCATTTTTGCTCAACTATATAAATTCAAACTTTCTACATGAAGAATATCATTGTGTGCAATTCTTTGCAACAATCATTTCTATATACAAATTAACGAAAGTGAACACACTCTTTCAGGCAATGTTGCCCAAATTACAAATTGCTCTCATTCAACAATTTTATCAAAATAACACATTTTGTGTCATAAGAATTGTAATACTCATACCATGACATATCTCAGCCTACGGACTATAAATTTTATTCATATACTTCCTCTGTGTTCTCTATACTTGTACACTTTTAATTTATTTGCTGTTTCAGACTCTGTTCCTGCAATGATTCTTGCCCGCTGGCTTTACATCTTGCCAGTAATTTTGACTGGGTTAGCTTTCAGAGATTCTAAAGCGGCCGCATTTAGGTTAGTCTCTGGTTCCCAAGTATTTCTTGAATTTGGGAAGCCCCGCCATTTTATCAAATACTCAAGACGTTTCTTTTTAAAACGTCCCCTGAGAATACGCTCTATCACATATTCTGGAGTTTCATCTTGAATAGGAGGCAAACCTGGAATAATTGGAATCTGATTCTTGTCAGACTCGTGGGTAGCCAAAAGTTGTTCAAATATATCATCAGGACAATCGTCTAGAACTAATCCTGGAATTGGATCTCTATTTTCAGGATCCACAGGGGGAGTATCATTGCTTGGACGGACAAATCTATTATATGCAAATTTCATACGGTTAACATGTACAGTAGATGTTACCAATTTGTTGTTTTCAAGATTTCGCACCTTGAAATTTACAGGACCAGTCTGTTCGACTAGTAGAAAGGGTCCCGCCCAGAACTTTGAGAGTTTACGTGACAATCCTTGTTGCAATGCAGGTATATAAATCCAAACTGAATCACCAACTTGATATGGAACATCTTGCGCACGATCATCAAAACGCTCTTTCATTTTGGCTTGATTACGTTCAGCATGACGTTTTGAAATGTCCCTAAATACTTCGAGTTGTGATACCAGATTGTGAATGTGCTCACGAAGTGTCTTATCTGGATATTTGCATTGTGCTAGGAGTGTAACGTCTATCGGAAGTCTTGCCTCTCTACCATACAACAAGAAGAAGGGACTAAATCCGACTGAATTTTCAGCGGGAGTTGTTCTATAGGCAAATTGTATAGCTGTTATGTACTTATCCCAATCGCTTTGGTATTCATTGACATAATGTGAAATGGTATCCAAAATTACTGCATTAAAACGTTTCTGAATTGCATTGCATTGTGGATGATATGAACTTGTATTCAGTTTGTGAGTGCGCATAATACGACAAACTTCCAATACAATCTTGGAGAGGAAATTTTGACCTCTGTCGCTCAACAAGGTTTGAGGACAACCATGTTCACAAATTACATAATCAAAGAATGCGCGAGCAATGGTTGACGCATCAGTAACTTTCAATGGTACCAAAATTGGCCATCTAGTACAATGATCTGAAAACAGAGTACATAGCGATTACCTGAAGTGGTAATAGGTAAAGGACCTAAAATGTCAACACTTACTCGTTCGAAAGCGCCTGGCACTTTCATAGTTACCATTGGGGCTAGTACTTTATGTCTATGAGTTTTTCGTTGAGAGCAAGAAATACATGAACGGACCCAGTTGTCTACGTCACGATACATGCATTTCCAAAAGTAACGTTGACGGATTCTATTGTAGGTTCGCTGAAATCCAAAATGTGCGGCTAACACGTGATCATGACAGTTATTTAGAACTGTATCAATTAATTGCACGGGTATATACAAACGATGGACATTTCTTTCAGGCATGTGCCCTTTAGCAGGAGTATGCCAAATGTGATACAACAACCCTTCGTGTGCATAGTACTGATCAGCCTGTAAAACTACATTCCTAGCCTTAACAGCATTATCTGGCAATTCATCGTTTTCCAGATATTGCAACATTGATCCCGCAAATATATCCGTCAACAAAACTTGTTTGAATTTGTCCAAGTTGAGCTCATTTGGAAAGTTTGGAATATTTGGCTTGACTGAATCTTTGTCATTCTCAACACGTTTCCCTTTTTGAAATCGAAGATTTCTAACCACGTTTACTGTAGGACGAGAGTTCACATCATTACTAGGATTTTGTATGATGTCGCTCACCATCTCGTCTAATCCCGACTTTACCCAGGCTACCTTATTAACTTCTACAGCATCAGTGACTTTGGAATGAGAATGATTGCAATCAGTACAAATATCCATTCTGTCATAATCTATTCTACTTAATGCATCAGCGTTACCATTATGGCGTCCACGAATGTGAATTACATTAAACTTATATGACTGCAGTTTAAGTGCCCATCGCGCAAATCGACTTCCGGTATTTTTGTTAATACCAAAGAGCCATTTCAAAGCGCAATGATCAGTTACAACAGTGAATTTGATACTATGTTGCAAATATGGAGCATATTTCTTGATTCCCTCGACAACTGCCAAAGCTTCAATTTCTGTAACAGTGTAATTTCTTTCCGCATCATGTAATGCTCTTCCACCATAGGATATCACACGTTCTTTGCCATCCTGCTTTTGGGCCAAAATAAAACCTAAACCAGTACGACTAGCATCGGTTTGCAATATGAATTCTGTGCCATCGAAATTTGGATATGCTAGAATTGGTGGCTCTAACAATTTTCGTTAGAGCGTTTTGAATGCTTCTTGACAACTTTGATCCCAAACAAAAGATACATCTTTTCTAGTTAAATTGGTTAGTGGTTCAGCAATTTTGCAAAAGTCCTTTATGAACTTTCGATAATATCCCACAAATCCAAGAAAAGATTTGACTTCGGTTACTTTGGCAGGAGTTGGATAATCTTGGACAATTCTCAATTTTGCTGGATCTGTTGCTACACCATCTTTGCTCACTACGTGACCTAAATATTTGACCTCAGTTTGACCAAAAGTACATTTCTTAGGTTGTAATTTTAAACCAGCTGCGCGCAACCTATCGAAAACTTGCCTTAAATGGTCCATGTGTTCGGAGAAAGAACTACTGAATATAATTATGTCGTCTAAGTAACAGAGAACGAATTTCCAATTCAAACCTCTCAAAACTTCTTGCATAGCTCGTTGGAAAGTGGCTGGGGCGTTATGTAAACCAAATGGCATTCTTTGGAATTCATATAAACCATCTTGAGTGATGAATGCAGTTTTAGATTTGGAACTTTCTTCCAAGCCTATTTGCCAATATCCAGCCGCAAGATCAAGAGTTGTAATGAAATTTGGTTTGGCTGCACCTAAACTATCTAAAGCATCGTTTATGTTAGGTAATGGAAAGTTATCGCGTGCACAAATCTTATTCAAGGCTCTAAAATCAATTGCAAATCTATAAGTATTTGGGTCACCAGCTTTAGGTGTCATGCATACTGGAAAGGACCAAGGACTTGCTGACTCCTTTATAATGTCTTGTTCTAACATTTCGTGGACTTGTCTACGTACTTCGGCTTGAATGTGAGGAGCTTGCCTATACGGTCTAGATCTAATAGGAGGGTGATCACCAGTGTTAATAGCATGTTTAACACGGGAGTAATTACCAGTAGGACCCCCTTTTACTTGAAATATATCAATATATTCAGTGAGTAAACCATTGATTTCAGATGCTTCAGTACCTGACATGTGATCAGTATTTAAATTCACTTTTGAAAGGACTTCCTTTACTGAATCTTGTTTACTGTTTACATCGCTAGCTACCGCGGATGCTTGCCTTATATTAACATTGTTAACATTGTTTTTCTCAAGATCGGGGAAGGAGTGAATCCTATGCGGGTCAACGAGAGAAAAAATGCCCAATTTAGTACGAGGGTACAAAGTTATTGGTTCCTCAGTAGTATTCATAACTAATAAATGAATACAGTTATTCTGTACACTAGAAGCAGTATTCGCGATCAATACACCTAATGCAGAGACACGCCTACCTCCATGAGAGAGACCAATTGTATTGAATGGCAATTTATTTGACAGTCTTGCGCACACAACAGACTGAGTGTGAGCAGGAATTTCCTGTTTCTCAATGACAAGTATTTTACTCTCCTTAGCAAGTCTTAGTGTACGAGATTCACAATCTATTCTTGCGCAGTGCCTGTTTAAAAACTGAGACCCAAGTATGATACGTGTACTTAAGTTACGAGCAATATTCATAGGTACAGGAAATTGAGTGCCATTGACAGATATGGACAAAACTATGAATCCAGTAATTTCCAAACTACTACCATTTGCTGCGCGTGCTTCAGCTACACGTGATTTTTCTATAGAAAAACGCAAATTGGAAAGATTAGCATGAAACCAATCGTGATCAATAATGTTGACAGAAGCACCTGTATCAATCAAACATTGAACAGGGTTACCATTAACAAATGCTGCTATGGTATTCAACTTAGACAAATTAATCTCAATATGCGCTTGTGAAAAACTGGAATTCGATTTTTGTCCAAATGTCTGTCTGTTCAAATCAAGAGGTACACGTTTTGCATTGCCATTTCGGTCTACACCTCTTACATGTTCAAATCTTTGAAACCTAAACCCATCTACATGTCGTGGAACATGTTTCTTTTTCTGTCGAGCAGATGGGTTTATTAGTTTAAAGGATTCCTATTTACGTCAAATTTGGCATAGCATTTTCTCCACCCATGTCCCACACGACCACACCTATTGCATACTAATTTTCTGTACGATCTATAGGGGGCCTGTGACTGCCTTGGTTGATTCCAAGTTTGACTAGGTTGATGCCTAGGTTGAGAGGAACTACTTATACTATCTGAATTGTAAGTACGATCTAACGGGGAAGAAAAAGAGACATGTTTGTCGTGTTCTAATTTCTCCATTCTGGTGGCTATATTAGACACGACTCCCGTCAGTGTGTCCAGAACAGAATGAATGCTATTTACCTGGGGCTCAGTATTTTGTGATTGTGCGGGTGCGAATAGCGAGTCATTTGCCGTTTGCTGTACTGAAATTCCCAATCTCGCGGCGTCTAGTGCTTGTTTAAATGATTCAGGTTCTTTTGAAAACACAAACGCTCTGACAGAAGGCAAAAGACCACGAACAAAAATAGATAATTTTTCTGCTTCAGATTTACCAATCTGCTTGCACCATCTTATTATTTCACAAGCATAGTCGTCAAGTGTTTCTGATGTCAATTGCTTACGCGACAACAGCTTAGATTCGACGCTCCATTTCCAAGATGAACCTTCGAAATTACTTTTAAGTAAATCTTTATCTTGGCTATGGTATTCTTATCTGCATCAGGAATTGAATCCAAATAGACGCGAGCATTTCCATAAACTTTTGTTTGTAAGGCAAGTATAGATTTTGGCGCGGTATAATCTCTCAGCTCAGCATACGTCTCAAATCTACTAATGAAGTTATCTACGTCATCATCTGGATTACCAGAATATTTAATATCGCAATTATGCATATCATATTTAGCCATATTTGCTACGTCAAGTTCAACCTCCTCTATACTATTAAGTGATATAACAGACTTACTATCACTATCACTATCGCTATCGCTATCGCTCATTGCCTTTTTAACAATCTATGTCAAAATCACCCGCTAATTCCAAAGAGAATTCGGAATTTAATCAACAAATTTTTTTTAGTCAATCTCAAGTTCAAGATCAAAATTCAAGTTCAAATTCAATCAAAATTTGAAAAATCTGAACATGAACCAAGTTTATTAATTATTAAACTTGATTAAGATTATCAATTAAAATTTATTGATTATGATTGATGATTAAATTTAATTAATAGACTAACAATGAACTTAATTGATGAAGTTTAAATTCACCAATGAGAAAAAAATTAAAAGCTCAATGAAATCCAAGTCAACAATTTAAAGTTGACATCAAATTAAATGAATAAAGTCCCAAGTTACAGCTGAATATATAAAATATTTATTCAATTGCAGTGCAGTGTATCAATATTATGTATCTTGATTTAGAAATCAGTCCACTCAAAATTTATATCAAATTCTGACTGACATCAGTCTCATCCAAAAATAAACAAGATTTATTTCATGCGAAGAAATTGTCTGTCTGAAACGCACCTGTCCAGTAGAAGAGCTTATAAAATCTACACAATAGAATTTTACCGCGCTCGAGAATTTCAATCTCGGATTAAAAATTTTTATCAATGGATATCAGACCGTGGTCATGCACTTTTGAACCAGATTATCAGAGACTTGTAAATCGGAACAATTATATAAAAGACTTTATCGACTTGCCACGTTGAACATGTAGAATGCGCCCATTATTGCCAGCGTAAAAAAAATAAGACCTAAATATTGATAGGCCATACTACATGTATTTCGTGTATACTATTTTAAACACAATTTTAATAGACCTTTCTGGGTCTATAAAACAAATTTCAATAGACATATAATTAAATTTCAGCAGTGCATACCAACAAAATGCTACCTGAATTCAAACCGTCTCACCACGCTGAGTTATAGTCGTCGACACTGGATGCGATGAACAACAAAATACATATACAACTTTGTAGCTACAGTCCTAATTATTCAAAATGAAGGGGGCTGGTAAATTGACCGGAATAATATAAACATTGACATAAAAATATCAAAACGAACGAATTCTCCACCAGATGTTGTGACGTGGTTTTAGGGAAAATACTCGCATGGCGGAGAGGGGATCAAAACACACAGAATAAATATAACGGATATAGCTTCCAAGTTATTTATATATACATTTTATTAATTCATCATAAATAGTTCACTTACTCATATTATAAACGAACACAGCACCCAGCATCTAGACTATCCTAAAGAAATGACATGACACGCATCAATCGTGAGCTTCTGTAATTCAGAGCTCACTAGTCCTGTTGTGTGAATTGAAAACTATATGGCCTAAACTTATCATGAGGTGTTGTCAGCGTGACACGACGACTTGAATTGGTCAGAGATATTGGCGCGTAGACTGAATGGGATTCAGAATACGGAAGTACGGTGTTGCCATTTCAAGTCAATCATGGCCTGAATTCTAGATATGAAAATATCTAGAATTAATAATATCAATATAAATTTAGCGTCACAACATATATATAACTTTTATTCAGGAATTTTGCAAGACATTTTTGGAGGAAACCTTACCAATAGGCTAATGAAATCAAGTTGTCTGCACAATTCCCGTCGCTGGGTGAAATGATGAGGGCGTTTTTTTCAAAATGGCCACAAAATTCTAACTAAATCACCAACATTGGCCAATAGAGGGTTTTTAAATTAGGTTTATCAATGAGATTAAATTTATGTTTTTAAGAGAATCATGTCTGGTTCTGATTGTTATGCTTCCAAATACATTGCGTTTCTTTTATTGCATTTTCAAACATTGCTACCATATCACTGTAATGGCCGCCAACAGATTATAAATCAATGTTTACGACGTTATTTAACAAATCTTAACTTGTCAGGAAGTAAGACTATTATTTTTTGTAAGTGGGTCTGGGAAATAAATTTGCCACAAATAAGTTAGTAAGGTTACTTTGAAAGTCTTCTGCATCATCCAAGATGGCTGTCAACTTTGCATCCATGTACCTTGTTGTTTGGGATATAATCCCCCAGCTGTGTGTACCATTGTAGGATTATATGATATTAAGCATTCCTAATAGATGAAGAATCTCCAGATGAATGACCAGTTTAGATCACCGGCTTCATCCTTTTCAAGTTGTAACTTCCTCATCCTCATTAGTCCCTCTTCTCTTGTTCTACTTCAAAATGTCTTTCTTCCGCAGTTGGGTCTGACTCTGCTTCATCCAAAATTATTGGTAATATCTGTAATATTACTTGTTGTGGACCTTTTGTTGTATAAGGCATACAAATCTCACCAATCTTTCAAATGTGGGATCTGACTCTTCAGATCTACCAAAAGTAAGAAATCACCAAGGAAATATAATGTATGTGTCTTTAATGGAATCAGTTTGCCTTTTTTGACGAAGGTGCACATTGAATGGCATCGGCTTTATAAATGAAAACCAGGAGGGAAGTGTATTACAAAATCATGTCCTTTTTTAGTTTGTTCATATCTCATGATATAAGCTTTTCTACCGGTTAAATGTGTAAAATCTTGACCAAAATTTGTAATGGCTCACGTTCAAATTGCCTTAGGAGCACCTTTACCGTGGAAAAAACAGTACAAATAACACATCAGATTAAAGCTACAGCTGTCGGAAATCTTACTCTGGGCTATGTACAGATTATATGTGGGGGCATGCCTAAGTGTTAGGGCCGTTTCCATGGTAATCTGAACATTTTAAAAACAGTGTTTGGGAAAATCAAGAGCAACTTTAAAATCAATTTTAGTTACCATTTATTATTGAAGATCAAATTATCCTTAATGTATATTACTAATAGTTATTTCATTGTACTAACAATTGCAGTAGCATTATTCTTGTTTTCTGATGATTTAATAATTTTACATACATTGGAATAACATATTAATTTGGACTTTTATTATTATTAACTAAATTATACAAATGGTTTTCAACTAGAAAATTCAAATTTGACCAACATTTGTACTTTTTTATGATTTTACCCCAATTTTTATCAAAAAGTGCCAATTTAAAAAAAATCAAAGAAAAAAATAAAATGCTTATTTGTAGATTTAGTCAATTTCATCAATACCAGACAAAATAATTTTGGAATAAATGTCTAAATCGTATAGCAGGCCATAAGGTTGGTCATTAATTCATCGAAATCGTGAGAAATAAGCTTTTACACTATGTTATCATTCTCGTGAATTTGGAGTATCAAATTATACTTAGGGTTGTTCAAATTGCATTTTAGGTACCTTATTATGAGAAAAAGACAGCACAAATGACACATTATATGAAAGCTACACTCTCGGGATTTTTACCAAGGGGGTTAACAGTTTACATATAGGTGAATCTATGGATATTTGACCAGTTTTCGTGGCAACAGCAAAATGAAATAACGTTTTCAGAAATTAAAAACATCATTTAAATCAAAACTTGTGAGCCTAATTATTTTAATTGCACGCTCTTTTGGTTTTTTATTGTAATATAATGTTCTAATAATTTACTTTTTTGGGGGGTGGAGGTGGGGGAGGGAAAGTTACTATGTTGGCGTGTCAAATTTCAACTCGGGTATGTTCAAATCTCACATATCAAGATGTGTGAGCATAACTATTTTGTAATTATCCATTCGTTCGTGTTGGTTAAGTTTTGATTAATCAAATACAAAGTTTATTTTTTTACTTATTTCTAAAACTTAAATATGTAGATATATTGCATAAAATGACACTGCGAGTTAGAACCACAACCTGTGGTCCTCTAATAATTGATCCAGCGTGTTGAATCAAACAGTCCATCTTGACTCGATTCATCCCAGACCAAAACTCTGTCATAATACCGTTCAGGTGGTTTTTTTTTATCTTTTAAATTTATTAATCACCATTCCTTCATCAGTTACAAATTCTTCATGATTACAAAATCGTCACTCTTTTCTATCATAATCACATACATATTACAAACTAATACATATTCTTACTATTCCTTGTATCTTCTATGATGTGCAGCTTCTAAATATGATATAATTTCAAGTTACATATCATTGTTACGCACAATCAATTTATCAATGTAAATTGATATGCTACTTAAATGTCAATTAATTTTCTGAATCTCAATTCTGATTTGAAAAGAAGTAAAAGATTGGGATGATTCCCATATCTAAATTTACTAATTGACAGTTTTGCTATCATAATTATACTAGTTATGAAATCTCTTTTTTTCTTCTACACGTTTTGATACTTTTAGAGATATAATGTCATTTGCTTCTAACCATATAGGCTGTATCTTCTTTACAGAAAAAGAAGAAGTGTTCTACATAATCCTTTTCATTACATATATCACATACATCATTATTTTCTATTTTCATTTTATGCAGAAGGATTTTTGTGGGGTCGATATTACTAGTGATTTTCCAATTAAGTGATATCAGTCTGCCTTCTCTTGTTGTAGATGGAATATTATTCCATATTCTATTCCAATTAAAAGAGAAGTTTGGATATTTTCTCTGCTAGAAATGTTGGCATATTGGAATCACAAATAATAGTATTATAAATTATGATCTTAGGCGTTACTACATTGACAATTATGACACTACCAAGGAATGCATTTCAAAGTGTATATAATTTGTACACTAACAAAGGCAAAAAATAAAGATAAAGATAACTAGAGCGGTTCTATATTGTAGTCTAAATGTCATGATGGACCACAGTCATATGCATAACAGTATTTGATAAGGTAAGTATGAGATTGACTTGTGTGTGGGCTTATTTTAGCAGCAATTATTTGTGTATGGTTTTATACACTTTAGATGTTAACTTGTTGATATATTTTAATGAATCTGCGAAAAGAGGTATATTTCATGATTTGACCTACAAATGTAGCCCTGGTTAAAAAACATGACCATATACAGCTGAATAGATTGAAAAATTGAATTGGATTTTGTTACTCAAATTTAAGTGATTACAACATATTCAATGCTGGAATACTTTTGCTTGACGTATTGAGATTGTTTAATGAGCATGTTTTGTGTGTAGACTAACCCTATTTTAACTAACAATATATAATGTATGCACTACATATTGTTAGGGTTTTGCAGACTTTTTGAATCTTTAACCCTAAGTTCCGCGGCTATGTTTTTGTGCGTATCAGATTAATCAAATGTACACTCGTCAAAAGAAGTTCCTTGACACTCATTGAAGTTAAAATATTTCACATAAATATTTAATATAAATTAAACAATTGCATGTCAAAATAAGCAGACAATAATTCTCTATCATGTCTGTATGAAATTAAGATGTACGCATTCATGCATGGCTGAGCACATTCATTAAGCAATGGTAAGGTGCGTAAAAGGAAATTGGAAGAAATGAGCATTTACAGTCATTTGAATGGAGGGATTATCCAATTTTTTGCAATCTTCTTGCCATTGTCAAGTGAATGGGATCTGCCATGCATGAGTGATCATGTCTAAATTCCATGTTAAGCTGTTAGAGGATTACTTTCTGCTTATTTTGATATACAATTATATATATATAATCATTTATATAATTATATATATTCTATTAAATATTAATTTAATTTAAGTGTCCAAGAACTTCTTTTGCCGAGTGTATATAAAAGTATGGAAAGGAAATGGATCAGAGAATCCAAATTTGGTGTCAATTTTGACCAAAAAGTAGATTTCTTGAGAAAATCACAAAATTCACTTTTTGACCAATTTTTTTTTGAACAAAGCTAACAAAAATAATTTTGAGAAAAAAATGGCCAAATCACTTGATGATGATGCACAGACACTAATGAAGGGACGATTTTGTTTTTAAAATCCAATCTAATATTTTTGGAAATTTTGACCAAAAAGTGCCCAAAAACGTGAAAAAAATGGATTATTATTTGTTTTCTTGGTCAAAATTTCTGGATTAGGTTTGAAAAAAACTCGTCCCTTCATTAGTGTCTTTACATCATCATCAAGTGATTTGGGCATTTTAACTCAAAATTATGTTTGTTAGCTTTGTTCAAAAAAATTGGGTCAAAAAAGTGTTTTTTTGTGATTTTTTGTGATTTTCTCAAAAAATCAACATTTTTGGTCAAAATTGATGTCAAATTTGGATTCCCTGATCCATTTCCTTTCCAAAAAAATATACTTTTATATACATTTGAGTCATAGTTCAATAATTACAGCACTAACAAAATTCAACAAAAACTTCCTTAAGTCCCCCTTAATCAAAACAATGTCCACAAAGAAGGAAGTATACACAGAGAATATTAATTCGTCAAAAATGTGGTCTTATTTGACAAATTAAACATTTGTCATGGAAGGTTCGTCTGTTAAGAAATATTTTGTAATGCTAAACAATTATCTTTTAATGATAAATGACCAATTAATAGTATTTTTCATCAATTTTCAACATAGCAAATATTTTCACGACTCTTAAATATTTAACTTTCAGTGACATATGAATGAATGACAAATTTAATGACGAATTAAAAGAACAACTTTTACTCAATAATTTGTCATTTAATATGAATGACAAATTAAATGATAATGAAATGACTGATCTTAATTTGTCATTTCATTGATATCATTTAATTTGTCATTTCAATTGTAATTCATTAATTTGTCATGAAAAATTAAATATATTTCAGTCAAGGAAATGTTTGTTACGATGAAAATTAACTAGAAATACTCTAAATTGTTCTTTTAGCATCACAAATAAATGTGCACAATTACAGAATATTTCTTGAATCACAAACTGCCATTTCTTATGACAAGTTTTTAATTTGTCAAATAAGACCCATTTTTTTGACGAATTAATATTCTCTGTGTAGATGCTGGAGTGGTCATGCCTTTTTGTTCCCAAATAGGGAACCGTTACCGTTCAGTGCTATCATAATGATGATGTTATAATGGCCCGTGCGTGGTGGGCCGTTCAGTACTGTAACTGTAGGTTTATTCTGTATTCTGACAAGTCTGTCGAATTCATGGTATAAAAAATGAAAATCAGTCTTGGAAAACACAGCAAAAAGTCAATAAATAAGAAACTCATCGAACGGTAATAAAACCCACAAAGGTGTATGAATATCCATAAAGTGTAGAGAGGTATAAAGGGGTAAAACTTCGTATTCCTAACAGACTCGTCATGTGCTGTAAAACTGGAAAAGCACCAGTGAAAAAAGGAGTTGCTTTCATTACGTTTGTATTTTGACACACCATCAATGTTCGGCTAAACGAGAGCAGAGCCTACATGGAATATCGACCGGTTCTATTCGGGTGACAGTTTATTATTATTTTCTTAATTTACTTGAAGCCATGATATCTTTTTAGAATAACAATTATGACCACGGGCTTATGATTTGCACTGTGCTTTCATTGGAATATTTATTTTGTTAAAAGTTATGTTTTGTAGTAGCACAGCTGAATCAACAAACACTCTAAAGCATTTCGTATTAGGAAGCATAATCAAATATTCTCAAATCTCATTGAATCAACAGTAGATTTTGATCTTAGGCAAATAGACTGCAACCCATTGTCCTCAACTGATCACTATTAATCCTGTAATGAGAATAATCATAATTAAAAGGTAATTAGTCAATTAAATTTGCAAGTAACATGAATATACACTTCATCATAATAGTATGAACATTATTGATTACTTATAAAAACAACTTTGTTTCTTCGTTCTTACCTAAATCTTAAACGGGTTTTTCAAGCTGTGCTTCACTTTTTGATTGACATCGACCTGTAAATTAAATATTTATAATACAATTAACATTAACCTAGTATATTCGTTAACTAACCAACAAAGATAAATAATTCATACAAACAATGAATGGAATAATGTATGGAATAGGGTATAATAGAATGAACTTACACTACAGCCCTCGGGACTCACATATTTAAAGATACGGGGGATGTACCGAACAGATGGAGCACTGATACGTTCTCTTTTGTGCAAGAAATCCCTAAATATGGGGTAAAAGAAAATTTAAAGGTCTTCCTACAATGCATCGCGCGAACGCAAGCCAACTAAAGTGTTTTATCACACGATGTATTTGTCGAACTCTTTAAGTTTTAGAAATAAGAAAACGGTTCACTGATATTGATAACTAATTTATTCATTGATGTAAACTATAGAACCTATACGATTCCACACCAGTAATTAATTTCAGTCCTTTCAGAAGTCGATCAAACTTTTTTTTGTCAGCTGGGCATCCTGTGGCCCAATGATTATAGAATTAATCAGAAATGGTACTTATTGCTTCTAAATGATTAAAGTTGTAGTTTAATCCTGATTTTAGGGCTAATACCTAATACCACAGTGCAAAAAGAAATATTTTAATGCATTTTGTAGGTTTTTTGGATGGATTTTGATTGTAAATGTTCTGGCAACATTTCTCATGTTTTTCTGATAAATGAGGGCAGTTGTCGAACTCTAGGGGCTAATTTCTCGGAACTTTCGGGGATACCATATATAATTGTTTGATTAAATTATTAAAGGTATCATGGAATTTATGGAAAATGTCAAATTGAAAAAATCCAGTCGCTTTATAATCAAGGAAATGTGCTTTTTGTAACCACCATTTTACATATTTGCGTATGCATATCTATTATAGGAACCGAGACAAATTGGAGACCAGAATTAGGACATATTGCAAAAACGCAATGGATTGCTCTGATTTTGCTCGGACTTGTTGCATCTTGTGCTCATTGACAAGAAAAATTAAAAGTCAACTATGACCTTGGGGTCAAAGGTCAAGAACGGGTCGCTAGGGGTCAAACGTGATTTTCACTTAAAACGCTCTTACGCCTTAGCGAAATGACCCAGACTTAGTCACCATAGTTCTAAGGATCGTACTCATATTATATTCCGGTTTTCAAATGAAAACATATTTGGGGTCACTAGGAGTCAAAATGTAAATATTAACTCCTGGTACTCAAAATGCTATTTTTTCGGGAGGAAATGATCGATGATTGTCAGAATTGGTCACAAGATTCTTTGTATCCATGTTCATATAGGTTGTTCAGCTATAAAAAGTGACATTTCATATGAGGTCAGTAAGAGTCATTGACCTATACAGAGGGAAAATTGAAGACATGCTCTGATTTGAACTATACAGAGGGATAATTGAAAACATGCTCTGATTTTGACTGGACTTGTTTCATCTTGTGCGCATTGATAAGCTAAGAAAAAAGTCAACCTTGAACTTAGTGTCAAAGGTCAGGAAAAGGTCACTAGGGGTTCAAGTGTAAATGTTCACCCCATTTCCTCAAAATGCTACTTGTCCGAGAGGAAATGACCGATGATTGTCAGAATTGGCCAAAAGATTCCTCAGATCCATGTTCATAAGTTGCTCAGTGAATAAAAGTGTCATGTCACATGGGGTCACTAAGCACTAAGGGTCATTGTACTATACAGGTGTAAAATTGAAGACATGCTCTGATTTTGACCGAACTTATTTCATCTTGTGCGCAATGATAAGCCAAGAAAAAAGTCATGACCTTGGGGTCAAAGGTCAAAAAAGGTAACTTGGGGTCAAATGTAAATGTTCACTCCTTGCACTCAAAATGCTACTTGCCCAAAGGTCAAGATCCACGATTAATATCCGTGATCTATGATCACAATTTAGCTTTAGGTCTTTATTTCCTTCTTTCTGGCAACAGAGCCATAGCTCCGTTACCCGTTGAACGATTTTAACCATTTAAGTCAAAAGTACCCTTTGGTGAACCACTACTCAGGCCAGAAAGCATATGGGGTCAAAGGTCCCACAGGGGTTAATAGGGGTCAAAAATGGTTTTAACTTAAAACGCCCTTACAATTTAGTGAAATGACCTAGGATCGCTAGAATTGGTCAACATATTCCTTATGACCGTACGCATATATAATGTGTAAACATATGTAAAACAAATATATAAATCAACCCAATTCACCCGGTGTCAAAGTGTGGGGGGGGGGGGGGGGGGGGGGGGGGGGGGGGGTCAACCGGTCCTATGATTACCTTGATGAAAGTCACTGAAGTTACGTAATGCATGCTTACACAAAAAGTGTTTGGATGGTTAAATCTCTTCTCTCCTGCAAGTTTCTTTTCGATATTCACTTCTTTCCACTTATTTATTTCCCCTTCCTTATCAACAATCTATACACTATGCTTTTCCTTTCTTTCCTTCCTACCCTTCGTTTTTCTCTTCCCTTTTCTCTCTTCCTTTTTCTCCCTTTCTTTTTATTTCCTTTCCCTTTTCCTTCCTCCTCCTCTTCTTCCTTTCTTTCCCTTTCTTTCCCCTTTTCCGTTTCCATTCACCTTTTCTCTTCCTCTATTCCCTTTATTTTTTCCTTCCCTTCGATTTCTTTTAGCCCGGTAGTACGAGCTGGCCTTCCCGGCCAAAGCCGTTAGGTCAGGTCAGGGGGTGGGTGGGCTGATCTCCCGGGAGATACGCTACTGCTTGCTCATAAATAATACTCTGGTTTTCAAAATTGAAACATATTTGGGGTCACTATGGATCAAGATGTCAATGTTTATACAAGACTTGCTCCGATTTTAACCGGAGTTGTTGCATCTTGTGGGCACTGATGAGACAAAAAAGAAAGTCAAGCATAACCTAGGGTCAGAAGTCGAGAAAGCGACGCTTTTTACCTTGACTTTTTCAAAATTCGTTGTCTTGTATCTTTGCTGTTTCTTAACCTTATCATCTGTCTTGTTTCTTATATAGTCGATTACTAAAATGTTCAGAGTTCTTTCTGTCAAACCCATTTAAAAATGCTTCTTCTCCTACAGATTACATGCTTCAATCACCAGACTTAGTCAGTAGGAACCCCTACCTGACCTTCATTTAGGGTCGTAGTGAAATGACCTATAACCGACAGAATCAGTCAACATATTTTTTATGACATTAGGATACAAGATAGTTCGGATTTTAAAATCAAAACATACCTGAGGTCGCTAGAGAGGTCAAAATTTTAAATTTCAATTAAATTGCTTCTTGTCTCAGAGGAAATGACTGATGACCGTCTGAATTGGTTAAAGGATTCCTTCGGTCCATGCACATATAGGGTGTTCAGCGATTAAAAGTGACATGTCAAATGGGGTCACTAGGGGTCAATTACATGCATGGGTAAAATTGAAGACATGCTTCGATTTAGACCAGACTTGTTTCATCTTGGTTGGTTTAATAAGACCAAAAAAAGTGAATTATTATAACCCGGTGAAAGGTCAAGAGTAAAATGTAAGGCATGTTCCGATTTTGATAGAACTTTTTGCATCTTATGTCCGTTTGATGAGTCTGGTCAAGAGCAATTTTCAATCATGACCTCGACTCAAAGGTCAATAGTGGTCATTGATCTATAAAGAGTTCTAATTTAAGACATGCTTCGATTTTGGTCGAACCTCTCGCATCTCTTGTCTTTTGATATGACAAGATCACGGCACGACAACAACTCAACGTGTCTTGGTCTTCGACCAGAGCCAAAACTAATTTAGGCGGGGATAGGGAGCCGTTGGCTAGGAGCCAGTGTCATAAAAGTACTGTGAAATACTCTCTTAATATCACTTTTGACAATGTTATTCTATGATTGGTTGTTTATATGTTTATGTCTAATAGATGGAGTGTCACAAAGGTGAAATTTAATATTATTTG